>RJWJ010000198.1:241672-322089 GCA_004363605.1 Indri indri
CAGGCATGCGCCACCATGCCCGGCTGATTTTTTCTATATATATATTTTTAGCTGTCCAATTAATTTTCTTTCTATTTTTGGTAGAGATGGGGTCTCGCTCTTGCTCAGGCTGGTCTCGAACTCCTGAGCTCAGAACGATCCGCCCACCTCGGCCTCCCAGAGTGCTAGGATTACAGGCGTGAGCCACCGCGCCCGGCTGAATTGTATTTTTAAAAATTTTAATGTTATAGGTCATGCATTTAATGATATTCTATAGGACACTTGTCATTAGCTAAGTAGAAGAAAAATGTAAGGACACTGGTAGAAACTTCCAATCTCTGGATTGTTTGATATACTGTTCTTCAGCATTAGCAGAGCTGTATTTATGCTGCTATTCTTAAATCAAGTTCCAAAATGTATTGCTGCATTCTACCTCCTTTGATAATGTGGTTTCAGAGTGTCATATAAACCCAGGTGTGAATCGGATAGTGCCAGCTCACTTTTCTCACTGTAGAAGTGAGCACGTGAAAGCTGAGAAATATACTGTTGTCAAAGTACCTACACAATCGTCCTCTCCTGAAAAAGACCCACTGTCTATGAGAACCCTGGGCAGTCACACACATTACAGATCTTCACGTCCACTGTAGATATTTATCTCGACTCGCAGGCCTTTATGCACAGGTAGGTTGATTTGGAGAACTGTGTGTGACAAACCTCTGTGGAGTCATGAAAACCCTGTCATGACTCTTGGACTCAAAAGTTGGGGAGCACACTGTATCGGACTCTTGTTTTCCTTCCACTTGATTCTCCTTTGTAGTTTCAGTGAAAACATTTGCTTATGAACCTCTCTCTGATCAGGCTGAGAAGAAAAGCAGACCCTACATAGACTAATCGTGCCATGTATATAAGAGGAAATATAGAAAACTTTTCCTTAAAGGTTAGAAAAGCAAAAATCCTGTATTAAAATGGCTTTAGTAAATGTTTATTTCTACTTTGAAGAAGCATATCTGATTTTGGAGTTTAGAAGTTCACAGTCATGTCCCCGATAGCATGTAGCTCATATTTCACAATTTAACGTTATCAGAGGCTTCAATGACCATTTTTAATTATTTAGGCTTCAAGGAGACAACCTGGCAGAAAGGACAGAAGAGACATTACAAATACTTCATTCTCCAGATGAAACAATCCCAGATTCTTTGGGTAAGTTTTAAATCCAACAATATTTACTGCAGTTTTAGTGGCATGTGAAGATTAAAAAAAAAAAAAAAAAAAAAGGCAAGCAAGAAAGAAACTAAACCAAACATCTTCCCCTGCACGAAATCACCACCGTAGCTGCAGGTCCCACATCCACCACCAGCACACTCTTTCAGGCTGTTCGTGGCAGGAGGTTAAGGGCAAAGAAGAAAGGGAAGAGAGAAGTGTGGATTCTGAGGAGCAGTGTCTTAGTGCCCATCCTATTTAAGGTCCAAACAGGTCAACTATATGTCAGCTACTCCACAAATTATGTCACTAATTCCAACTTTTTAGAACTCCACATTGCCTGCTGGCTCTCCAGAAAATGGAGCTCATTATCTGCCCCTTGAAACCTGCTCTATCTGCTACTCCCATTCTCACCTCATTGATCCATTCATTCTTCTTGGGCAGAAAAGTCAATATCATACTTGACAACATCATACTCCCTCTCCCCCACCCTATGTTAAATTGGTCTCTAATCATGTCCGTGTCACTTCAGAATTTCCTCTTTGAGCCAGTTGACTCTTCATTTGCCCTGATATGATCTGGTCTATGCTTTTCTCCTCTTCATCTAGTGCTGTGGTCCCCAACCTCAAGGCTGTGGACTGGTACCAGTCCATGGCCTGTTAGGAGCTGGGCTGCACAGCAGGAGATGAGCGGCCAGTGAGCGATTGAAGCTTCATCTGTATTTACAGCTGTTCCCCATCACTCGCATCACCGCCTGAGCTCCACCTCCTGTCAGATCAGCGGCAGCATTAGATTCTCATAGAAGTGTGAACCCTATTGTAAACTGTGCATGTGAGGGATCTAGGCTGTGTGCTCCTTATGAGAACCTAATGCCTGATGATCTGAGGTGGAGCTGAGGTGGTGATGCCAGAGCTGCGGAGTGGCTGCAAATACAGATTATCATTAGCAGAGAGGTTTGCCTGCACAATAAATGTAATGCGCTTGAATCAACCGAAATCATCCCTTCCCCGCCCCTGGTGCATGGAAAAATTGTCTTCTGTGAAATCAGTCCCTAGTACAACTTTCTTTGCTCTCCTTGCACTATCTCACCTCTCTTTAGCTTGTTATCTATCTTGTATTCCATCCCCATTTCCTATAGGACAAAATTCAAACTCCTTAACTTGGCATACATAGTTAATATCAGAGCACTTCAAAATGTTTGCTGACTCAATAAATAAGTACAGGTAGTGCTACTCCCGTGACACCTAAGGTACATCACTACTTCATCAGTAGGTCTTCTAGCAGCATGCAGTCAGCATATCCGATCAGGTTAGTTAGAAAATAAACTATAGGAAAATATTCTCCTTATACCTGGGTAGAGAAAGCCATCTTAAAGAAGATACCAAAATTCCTGATCATAAAAGAAATAATTGAAAAATTCGACTATAGAAAATTAAAAACTTCTGTTCATCAAAAGATGCCAGAAGAAAAGACATAAAATGGGAGAAGATATTTGCAAGGTTATTTGCCACTGATCAAAGATTAATATTCAGAATACCTGTAATTTAATAAATAAAAAATCACCACACCAATAGAAAAATAAGCAACAGACATTTTATAGAGAGGAAACACGAAAGGCCAGTAAGCATATGAAAAAAATGCTTAAACTGCGCTAGTCATTAGGAAAAAGCAAATTCAGACCATGGAGAGAGACTGTTTTATAACTTTTTGGTTGGCATTAAGAAAGCTGACAGAACTAAGTAGTGGTGAAAACATAGGTGAAAAGAAACACACTTATACACTGCAGCTGGGATATAAACTATTTTGGAAAACAATTTTTCATTATCTTAAAATCTTCAGCATTTATATAATCTAAAACCTAGAAACTCCATTTCTAGGTAAATGTCTTAGAGAAACAAGTCTCATGTGCCACGAAATCTGAACAACCCTTGTTAGTATGTTCCTGGACAGGGAATTGGATAAATTGTGGAATTGTTACACTATAGAAACATTTCAGCTATCCACATGGGACAGATAAAATCAGTGGCATACTGGTAAATGTTTAACAACTGTTTCCCCTTAAAAACGAAGCCCTGATTTGTAGAGATTCTTGGTTGCCATAGTATAAATACTCCCACTGTGGCTGATTTCAAGCAACCAACCTAACATGGCAGTTCATTCTCCTGGTGTGGTGTATGAGCAAGTTCTGCTCACCACTGAATGTGTCCTAAAGCATAATGTTGATTGAACAAAAACAAGTCATAGATGCCATTTTTATAAAGCTCAAAACAAGAAAATCTAAATAATATATTCTTTAGGAAAGCATACATAAGTTACAAAACTATATTTAAAGAAAGGAATATAGATCCCAAATAAGGGTTATTCTCAGGGGCTAGAGGAGGTGGTAGGAAGGAGCCCATAAGTATATGAAGGTTATTGGAAATACTCTAATTCTTAAGTTAAGTGGGGGAGTCTGGAGTGTTTATTTATCGTTGTGCTTTGTAACTTAAATATACTCTATATTATATTTATATATGAGATAGATTTTTATATGTCTTATATTTATATATATTTTATATATGCCTTTTTATATGTCAAATATTATCTAATAACCATTAAAAATAAAGTGCTGTGGGAACAGAAACAAATGCCGGTGTAGCGTAATATAAAGAAATGATAATTGTTTATATATACGCAAATCTATTACAGCACTGATGATATGGCACATTCTTATGATAGACTTTTAACCCTGACAATGAATGTTCAACAATGCACGAATAGCAGCACGAAGGCCCCAGGCTGGCCATTCTTTGACATTTGCTTAACATCTGGAGTCAACCTGGTTTGTCCTCCCAGATATTCTTGTATGTGTACCTTGACTTAGGCCATTCTTCCCTGACTAGTAATAAGTTCTTTTTCTTCCCTTCTGCCTATGCAGATCCTCTGCTCTAAGATCATGTTAAGTCTCCCTTATGTTTAGCCTGCAGGAATGTTTCCTTTCTCTCAGCCCCTAATTGTTTTTGAATTGCTTCTTATGTGTTTGTTCTTCTCACTTCAATTGGAGTATATGCCTCTTGAAATTTTCTTGTGTTTCCCATCATGCCCAATACAAAACCAGACACACAACAGATACTATCTAATTACTTGACCATTAATTTTTAAAATTATATCAAGACTACTCCAATTCACCAAGCTTTGCATATATATCCTTGAGCAATTACATTTACATAATTCCTGAGAATTGTAGGGATTTAAATTTCTTGAGAAATTATACAATATGTCAGTAATATGTTGTTGATTATACTTGTGGGTCCACTGGAAAAATTATATTGATTAAGTTTAAGCTCTTTTCTTGAAATGCTTATATCCTACATTCTTTACGTTCAAATATTAGTATACCTAATCAACAAATTCCACAATATGAGTTTCTGATTTAGTGTATTTTTTCTACTTAAGTTAGTCAAATCACTAGATCCAATAATTGACTATTATTGGCATTATCCAAAAGCACTAATGTGATTTTTATGTCAACCGTGCATCCACATTGAACTTGGTTCAACAAACAGAAATATTTCTGTAAGTAGGTATAATTTTGTGCATTAAAAACCTGTTGTGACACAAGCCGCAAAGGTAAAAATAATGGTACGAAGTAGTTGAATGAAGCTAAACGTTGTGATAAAAGCTACAGATTTCCAGGTTTCTACCAGCATGCCCAGTGAACCACAGGGGCAAAATTCCAAGTGCTGACAAAGACTGTTAGATTTTTGACAAAATTGCTTTATCTTTCCATATTTCAGTTTCTTCTTCTCTGAAATGAGGAGATGATAAACTCTGTAATATTTGCCAAATTTACAGACTCATTTACCACCCACCCATATGTGATTTTAAAATCTCAAAGAATGATCACTTGTATTTTGAAAATCATGTATACTTATAAAAGAAATTGCTCTGGAGCAGACAGAGCAAAATAGTGTGCACATATGCACCCAGCAATTATTGTTAATAAGCAATGTACTCAGAACACAAAAAATGGAGTTTACCCGTCCGAGCTTTAAACACTAAGGTTTTATTTTCATGATGTCTGTTGTCCCTGCTAGCTTGTTAGATTGATATCTTATTATTAGATATGGACTATTTAGCAGGGTCCATTCAATTTAATAACTTTCAAAGGTGGTGAGATATGTAAATGCTCAAATATTCTAGCAGCACTTTATAGTTGTCTCTTTATGCAAAGCTAAGGGGACAGTACAATATTATAGATCTCATTGGATATGGCACCAATAACCAGAAAGAATACAACTAAAACAAGAACGGGACAGAATGTAAACTAGGAAAAGTTACCAACACTTTCTCTTTATATCAATAAATGTTCTTTTTTTAAAAAATTAATATTATACTATAAATGTAGATTTACAAAATTTCTCTCAAGTAAATTCCATACAAAATTATCTTTTTCAACTTGTTTTAAGAGAACCTATTAATAGAGCCTGGGCTAGAGTACCATGGCCTCAGCCTAGCTCACAGCAACCTCAAACTCCTAGGCTCACACAATCCTCCTGCCTCAGCCTCCTGAGTAGCTGGGATTACAGGCGTGTGCCACCAAGCCTGTCTAATTTTTCTATATTTACTAGAAATGGGGTCTTGCTCTTGCTCAGGCTGGTCTCGAACTCCTGAGCTCAAGCCATCCTCCTGCCTTGGCCTCCCAGAGTGCTAGGATTACAGGCATGAGCCACCATGTCCAGCCTTCTAAAATATTAATAAATATAAGAAATTGATTTTAAAATCCAATGATTTAAAATACCTTCTTCTTAACTAATTTTTTAATTTGAAAAGGAGCTCACATTCAACCAAGGGAAGTTTACAGTCTCTGATATAGATTATTTCTGGTTGCTACGTATATCTACTCCTATGGCAAAATTCCTTATAATCCATATAAATCCTTGCTGTTATAATTAATTTAACTCAGCAGACATATCATTTTATTTGCATATTTGAAAGTCCCTACTCACCTACTCCTCAGTATATTCAGCCTAAGTAATTGTGACCTCTTCTTTGACACATTGAAATAGAAAACATACCATCATTTAATAATATGCACCCTTCTCTGAACTCTTTTCAGAGCTTTCCATCCCATTTAAAAGACAGAATAGAATGGTACTTAAATTATGTAGCCTGAAAAAAAAATTGATGGATAAAACAAATAAATATAAAATTATAAACCAGAAAAAGGACATTAAATATAAATATGCTCTAACAATTAGCTAAGTAATATGCCAAAAATGTTGCTTTATTTGCATACCTAAGATAACTGTAGCTCTTGCACATTCCTGATTTTATTGTGTACTTCTATGTTAGTAATACTTATCATTTTTTCTTAAGTTGTCTTTAAGCTAAATAAATATTATTCTGTATTCTATTTTAACTCACAAACAGAATGATTTTTCCAACAACCAGTTTGGATACTAAATATCCTTCTTATAGTATGTTTATATATCAGAGAATTAATAAGCAATATGTGACTATAATTTCTTCATTTTTAAAAATAAAAATAGATTCTTTTCCTGGGACTGAAGAAGCTCTAATGGAGGAGGGTGAAGAATTTGAGAAAGCAACTAACTTCCCAGGACCTGTAAGTATATTCATTTACTTGTTTTTTTAATTCTCTAAAACTAATGTATGTTGCTGATAGGAAAGTCTAAAAGGAATCGAAAACAACATTCTCTAAATGAAAGATGTGCATCTTTCAATTTTAAGCACAACTTTAAGATGTGCATATACTATTCTCCACGTGCTCACTACGAATGCCAGCATCAGCTGGTGGCCAGCTGTATTACAGGTCTACAGCAAAGCTGTATGAAGCTGTTTCAGCACTTAGAGCCTTGAACCAGACGAGACAGGAAAAGTTAAGTTCTGGAGTATTGGTTGTTTGCTTGTGCACATGAACATTCTAAAAGGTTATGAGCTGCCATTTTAAACTTCTATAAGATTAATTACACATATTTTGATAGAAAAATAAATGTTTTGCATATCCTGAAAGTTTATAACTTAAGCATGCTATTTGTAGGTGTGATGTCCTTGTGATATTTTTGTTAAGCTGTATCTCTTCAATAGAGTAAATTGGGAGAAAACCATTAAGGTAAAGATTATTTTTTCTTTTTCTTTTTTATTGTAAAATATAGTTTTTATGTAATAACGTCTAATGATAATTTTATTATAAGACAAATCACATGTGCACAAAAAATGTATTTCTTAAATACCTTCTTCCTTGCTATTCTCTTTTGTTGTCTGTTGTCCCTTTCTGTGCCAAAATTCCTTTGAATCATTTAATAATTACATTATAAAAAATCTTTATATCGGCCAGGCGTGGTGGCTCACGCCTGTAATCCTAGCGCTCTGGGAGGCCGAGGCGGGCGGATCGTTCTGAGCTCAGGAGTTCGAGACCAGCCTGAGCAAGAGCGAGACCCCGTCTCTACCAAAAATAGAAAGAAATTAATTGGACAGCTAAAAATATATAGAAAAAATTAGCCAGGCATGGTGGCTCATGCCTGTAGTCCCAGCTACTAGGGAGGCTGAGACAGTAGGATTGCTCGAGCCCAGGAGTTTGAGGTTGCTGTGATCTAGGCTGATGCCACTACACTCGCCCCAGGCAAGAGAGTGAGACTCTGTCTCAAAAAAAAAAAAAAAAAAAAATCTTTATATCCGTAAGAAAATCTACCTTCTTTTTCTAAATTATCCTGGTTGTATTTGAACTTTTAATCTTCCATATGTATTATTCAAGCAGTTTTTCTCAACTTCTGCAAAACTTAAAAGAAAATTTTAATTGACATCATAATTTTACATATACAGCTAGGTAGGAGGAATAAGCTCTAGTGCTCTAGAGCATTAGAAGGTGACCACAGTTAACAATAATGTACTATACAATTTCACATAGCTAGGAGCATGCTAAATATTCCCAACAGAAACAAATAATAAATGTTTGGTATGATTGATATGCTGATTAACCTGATCTGATCACTATACAATATATGTATTACAACATCACTATGTACCACATAAATAGGCTGGAGATTTTTAATACAATTTAATGTTATAAGAATAAATACAAAAGAGCCTGAAATCTCTCTATGTATTCTAAATATAGTTTATACAAGATTCTGTGTTGCTATAAAAATGACTGATGCAATCTTGCATTGTTGTAAACATAATACTTGGATAGGGTCTGTATCCATCTATATTCTCTATATTAGTTTGCTAGGGTTGGCATAACAACAAAGTAGCACAGACTGGGTAACTTAACAACAAAAATTTATTTTCTCAAAATTATGGACGCAGAAGTCCAAGATCAAAGTGTTGGCAGGGCTGCTTTCTTTGAGGTCTCCCTCTTTGCCTTGTAGATGGCTGCCTTCTCCTGTGTCTTCTCATCTTCCTTCCTGTGTACCTGTCTGTGTCCTAATCTCTTCTTATCACCAGTAATACATCACCAGTATCATCAAGGTTGTTGGATTAGAGTCCAGCCTAATAACCTCATTTAGCTTAATTACCTCATTAGAGATCTTGTCTCTAAATACATTCTGAGATAGTGGGGCTAGGACTTCAACATATGAATTTTAAGGGACATAATTCAGTCCATAACACTCTGTGATGAGATTACATTATTTGAAACATTATTTGGATCATAGGATTTAATTAAAGGCACCACATTTTCCAATGGACTTCGTAATAAAATTAATTTAAAAAATTACTGGTGAAATTAATGTATCTATGCTCATGTGTTATTTTCTTATTGCAGCTTCCTTGACCCTATTTAAAATCTTATATTTCTCTTCTTTATTTTTTGTATAGTACTTATGACCTCTACTCTGCTATATGATTTACTCTTTTGTTTCATTTATTGTCCATCTCTTTTCACTATAATATAAGGCATAATATAAAAATTCCTATCTTTTCTTTTTTCACTTCTGCATCCCCAGAAGAGTACCTACACATAGCAGGCCCATGATACATATATGTTGAATGAATGATGCAGTTTAGCAATAATTCCTCACCAAGAGATTAAAACTATTGTATTTTCCCTTATGATAAAATGGCAGAATCTTAGAAATGGAAAAAACCATGGTGACCATCTAGTTTAACATTTCCTCTCCCTTTCTAAGTAAGCTGTGGTCACATCTCCATCCAGTGCACGGATATCAAATCTACAGACGAGGAAACAGAAACTCAGAGAAGCTCAGTAACTGGACCAAGGTCCCAAAGCTGAAAGAACAGTGATGGCAACAGTTGGGCCCTGGTCAGTTTCCCTTGTACTGCCCATCCTTCATATTTCCGGTGCTTTCCCATTTCTTTTAGAAACCATTTAATCCTATTTATTAGATATTTTCTTCCATTCCTCACAACCATTAGTCCTAGTTCTATTCCTGGAGTGATATCTAATCCTTCTTACACTTAACTGATGTTCAGATATTGGAAGCCATCAGCATGACCCATTTGAGAACTTAAATTTTTTAGCCAAAACACAATTTAACCAATTCTTACTTTTTGTAGTTTTCAAAGGTTTAAATACCTTTGATGCTTTCTCTGAACATATTCTTGTTTGCCAAATCCCTGATAACATGTGAGTTATGCCACAACCAAACCTAGGGTTCAAAATAATGTTCCCACATCATAGAGTATAATGGGATAAGTGCTTGGGACAAATATTATTTTTGGATTATAACCTAATGTTGCATTAATTTTCTTTTTTTTTTTTTCAGGAATTTTTTGACATTTATAAAAGTTAGCATGCCTCTGTAATCTCATGATGATAAAAGCATGTTGTCATTCAGGTTGAGATAATCTGTCATTCATCACTTTTTGCAAAGGTTTTTTTTTTTTTTTATCAGCTGTGAATTCCACCAAAGTTCATATTTCTGCCCCATTCCTAAATACATACCATTAGATTCTTTTTCTAATCACTTTCTCAGATCAAGATATAATCTATCCATAGTATTTGGTTTGCTTAATAATACCTAATAGCCCAAAAGAAAAAAAGAAATTAGCTTTATTTAATCAAACATTTTCTGAGTGATTTCAAGCTGACACTTAAGAGATTTTTGTTTTCTTTCCATAGTGCTCACATTGTGCTATGCCAGTGCAAAAAATTTGTTATAGGTCAATTTTGTTTGCTTTCATTTATCTTCCATTAGATTTCAAATTCTTGAAAATTTTCCAATTTCATTTAATGTCAAATTACCCATTTAAATCTTTTTGGAAATAAATAGGATGAAAGCAATACACAAATAAATGAATGAATGTCAGGATCTTGAACAGGACAATTTCCAGATGAAGACTGCTTGAATTATGAGGAAAATACGGATTAAAATAAAAGTTAATTACATTAGAACCATGATAATTTAGATGGAAATTCCCTAAACATCCTTCTGTAGTATTTCTTGGGATGAAATTTATAGTAAATCAAGAAGAAAAGGGGGACTTTATCTAAATATTAATAAAGAATTGGAACAAAACAGAACTTTTTTCTTCATTGCTATAAGAAATACTTCAAAATAAATTTTGAGTCATATCCTGCAAAAATATAAACATGCCACAAATATTGAAAACCATTTAGAGTAGTTTCAACACATGCCGTCTCTATTTGCTAACTTTCCGTGTTGGGTGTTGTATATTAATAAGGGGTAACAGACTCTTGGAAACTGTTTTCCCTAGTGGCTTGCCCTGGGCTTGGAATATTTCTCAAACATTTTGCGAATATTTAAGTGAGGTAAAGGCAACATTTAGATTTGGGTTTTATCCTCCCCCCAAATAAGCAAATCATTCTTCTGGAATTTCCCTTTCCTCCTCCTGTATGTTCTGGAACGCCTCTGAGCAGACACACAGCCTGCACAGATTAAAGTTGGATTTGTCAGGTAAATCCATTTATTAACAATAAACCAACAGAGAGAAAAACTTAAAAAGAAAATACCAAGCAGCAGGCATTGATTATGACCTTTTAACTTCATAACTATAATTCATAATCTTTTTAGATCCATGATTGATGAAGATTTAATATCAATGATTTTTGAATTTCACAGTTCCTATGGTTTTCTTAATCTTAAAAATTCTATTTTGTTTTAGAAGCAGTAAATAAACATATGGGTATAAAGGAAAGATGAAAAGATAATTAAGCAACACATTCAACATTAAATATCTTACTGATTTTTTTCCTTGCAAGTTTAAAAATTAGATTTTATTAATTGTTCAGTAGTGAATAGCTCAGTATAAGCTGACTCCCACACACTTTATGTGACTAGTCACTTCTTACTTGAAGTAGAAGAAAAATTTAAAGAAAGATTTCTGTAGGCAACATTTCCTAAAATGCCCAGGAGTTACTAAAAGTTATCTCTTTAGCACATTTTCCTTCTGGAGAGTTGTATCTGTTTGGGGAGATATGTAAAATTAACTAGAATGATAGTAGTAGCAACGATATCACATATTTGCATAGTACTTTTTAATTATTAAGCACTTTGCATATTGAATATCAGTGGTCTCTGAATTTTGTGATTCCTGTGACTTATTGCTTTATCCTTGACTACCTTCTGTGAAGTAAATAGTACTTACTTAGTTTCAGATGGGCATACTGAGTTCCCAAAAAATCTTGTGATTTGTCCCAGGTCACATAGACAGGACAGGACTAAAACTCATGTTTTTCGCTGGCCAAACTCTCTTTCACTGAACTTGTCAGGATCCATACAATTATTACTTATTTGCAAATTTATGTTTATGCACTGAGTCACTGTTAAATAGTACATGCATTATAAAAGGAACAAGAAGTAGGCCATTATCAGTAGCCGATATCAAAGATAGAATTATTCAGTAGATTAAGTAGATACTGAAAAGCAAGAGCTTCAGGTAGATAATAGGTCAAATTTTATGAGAGGAAGGGATCAGTACATTTGAGCATAAGAGATCAGTAGATCAGTCTTGCTGGGGTCCTTCACAACTGAAGGAGTCTGAGAAACCAGGGCAACATGACAAGCAGGGGATCCTGAGACGGGGAAAGAACTGAGAAGGAAGGAAAAAAAAGAACACAATACATGTCTAAGAAAAAAATTCCTGTGGCAAACTTGAACCAAAAGTTAGAGACTCTGATAATTCTGGAATTATCTTGACAAAGCATCTGCTTAGCTAGATTGGAGGTAAAGTTTGATTACTTTTAATCTTGCCAGATGTTGTACTTTGTTGATTAGTAAATGAAACATTCTGTTCATTGATGCTTTTTGACAACGGATGGCTTTTTTTCCCACTTCACTCTTCTGGGATTCTTTCTACTTCGACTCCCAAGTAGCGAGGAGGCTTGGATCTGATTGCGTCAAGATGGAATTTCCCACATACGCCACATTTCCCCGAGATCCTGTGGATATGAACTTTAAAAAGAATGAATTTGGATAAGATGCAAATATAATACTCTTTTGATAACAGCTATACTTGGAAAGCAAAGATAAAGAAGCATCTATGTACTTATCTTCTGTAACACAACTGACATCTAATTTCAAAAAGTTTTCACAGCAAGAATATTGTTCCTAAATGAATTTCTTTTTATAAGAAAGAATTAGGTAAATAGTTTCTGTTCATTTTTAAGAATTTTATTCAGTCAGTGCACTACCTAGGTCAGTAGGGTTCCACCTGTATTTCTATTTCCTGTCTGAATGTTAATTAGCAGAATGGAAATCCTCTTATAATAAATCCCGGGTGCTTTTGGGAATTATGATAAAAGAGGAATTCCATTACACACAATGAACATTGATTGCAAAGACTTAAGGAAAGTTTGGCAATCTGCTGAAATCATATGACTTTGCACAACATACAGGTTGCACAAATGCCTTTTATTTCTTTTTTCCAGAAACCTGCATGCTACTTTCAGGCCAAATAGTATGTGTCCCCTTGGAGATTCATTCTTCTTTCGCATTTCTTCTTTCCTAGATATTCCCCCCTTCTCTTGTAAGACATGCAGAAAAAGATCTATACATTTGAAAGAAATAAAATTGCAAACGTATCACTTAGGCTTGACAGCAAGCATAAAAATAAAGTATACCCATACCATTCCAGTGTAAAATATGGGTGAGGTATAGTTACTTAGTGGACCTTTAGACTATTATTTTACCTATGAATTTTGATACCCTTGCTTTATACCTTGTTTCTTACTAATATTGTTACTCCCTACACACCACCTTCTCCCTGTAAAAATTTTCTGTTTCATCATCCTCTCAAATTGACACTTTAAATGTTTCCAACAAAACATGTTCCAAATTCTTTTTAACACTCAAGCATAATTTTATGGTAAGTAAATTGTTGCACATATTTTAGAGAGTTTATGATTTCTGTGTAAATTCATTTAAATGGTTGGGCAATGGAAACAATGTTAGGTGAATGAGTTAATGAACAAGTTGTCATTTTTTCTTGCATTGTATAACTATCATGGAAAAACAGGCATACAACTAGCATTTACAGAATTAAGGCTAAACATATTTCAACTTGTACTCTTGCAAAATGAAAAAGAAAAGAAATGAATGTTCATTATCATCTCATCAAATAGAAGTAATAAATTATGGTGAATTTTGTCTATTGAAAGATAGTGTCGGCAAATTGCTGGCAGCTAATTGTAGCAATGAATTTTCTTCTGGTAAAGGACAGTGATTAGTACACGTTTGCTCAACCCTGAAGGTTTTTGATATTTTTTTTTTTTTTCCTTCCAGTCTGTGGAATTTTGCTAGGCTTTTATGACTCAGAGGTCTAGGATGCCAATAAAACTGCTTAAAACTAAGTGCTATAGTAGGCAAGTTATCTAACCAAATCTTGGAATCTGGTGGGATTTTTCCTTTTGACATTTTAGGTCTGTTGATTTCTAACACGTTGAGGATGGAAATATTTGCCCAAACCTATGCAAATATTATTTTTTAAAACATCTATGAGTTTTGAAAATATAACTTCTGAATGTCACATTTGCATAGGGAAAAAAATGGCCTAACATGATAAAGTATGACATAATAAATGTTTAAACATCGATTGTGGCTTTGCTAATTAATTCGTCCCTTTACATAACATCACTGTTTCTGCATTAGTAAAAATATGACATTATTTCTTGGGATCAGTTAAATTCTGCATTTAATTTTTAAGATAATGGGAAGGAAGAGAGGTGTAATATGCATTGGTACAGAAAAGTACAAATGATTTATAAACAAATAATACTCAAGAAGACGTGTGACAGTCTGAGATCCCAATCGTGAGTCCATTAATTCTTCCAAATATGATGGGCAAAAAAGAAAAATGTATTTTGACATTTTCAGTATTTTGAAGTTATTGCTAATTCTTTATTAAAGTAATTGTCAGCTTGTGAAGATTTCATTTGATTGGTATATAGATAGGCTGAAGAGGAAGAAAAGCAATTATGGATCGTTTGTGTTACGAGGAAAAGCCCTACGGCTCTGATTAGGAATTATGCAGGGTGTGTGCTGGGAAACACATTAAGTTAATGTTCAATCCCATAGTGGGAATAGAATAACATTAAGTTCCCCACAAAGGAGTTTCCCTTGTGTGTTCACTTCTTTTTTCAGCTAAGACAGCTCCATAGGTTATTTAAAATGGTTGCATTCAGAGTGCTTGCCTACAGAAGCCTAGACATTTGCGGGGTTCTTTCCACCTCTTAACCACATTAATTTAATCAAGATCATTTTTTTGCTTATTGTAAAACGTGGTCCTATATATAGTCTGAGTCTCAGGAAAGTGCTAACTCAAACAAACAGAAAAAAATATAACATATTCCTGCTATTATGTTGGCATAACATATTGTATATTAAAAGAGCATTTGGGAAACCATTATTTTAGCAACTATATGTTTGAAAGGATGTTGACTGTTAGGTCATATTGCATGAAAATTCCTTGTTAAGAAATTGAACTCTTTATATAATGCTTTTCTTTACATTGCATAATGAACGTACTCACATAAAATTTTTTATAAACCTAATTTTAATGGCTGTGCATTATATAGCCTTGTCTGTTTTAGTATCTGTTAGACCAAATATCCTCTTATTACTCAACTTTTTAAAGTTTAAGACTTTAATTTTAATGTCCAATCATAACATAGAGTTGCCATACTTGAATTGCTGTCAGGCTTTTAGGTTGGATAGTCCCAATTAGTTTGCCCCAGGCACTGGTGACAGACAAACTGGGACCTCAACATTCCAGTCCTGGTAACTGGTTGAAGTATCCTTCGGTGCAAACAGCCTATTCCAGGCCCCTATGTGTGCTGTACAAATATTATTATTTCCTATGTTTGTTTTGATGTGAAAAGGGCTAGAAAACACTGGCTTAGGTTGCTTCTGAGATTGGGGCTTAGAAATAATGCTTTGGAGAACAACTATGCACGAAAATTAGTCAGTGTCTCAGTGCTTTCCTCAATCTAAATTCCTTAAAGAGTTAAAGTGTATGAACTATTTTAAAGATCTTGATACATTGCAGAGGAAGATCATTTCACGTGTTTACCAGGAATTTCTCAAACTCTTACCAGAATTAAGTTTTTCTTAAAATGTATAGATGAAAAACAAAAATCACACCAAATTAATTCATCATGTTGATAAATAAAAAATGAAATATTTTTGTCTTTGAAGTTGGATTTCTCGGTTTGCTGGTAAATTTCTTTAATTACTGAGGAACAATTTTTACATATATTTATTAGTCCTGTATAATTCTTTTTTTATGCATTGTTTTTCTGTGTTACTGGTCATATTTCTTTTGGGGTGCTTGCTTCCCTATTGACTTGCTAGGACTTATGTATTAAAAATAATGACTTGTACCATTTCATATTTGTGGAAAATATTTTTAGTAATTTTTCTTTTGCCTTTTAATGTTATTTATGATGGTATTTTTACTATACAGAAACTATACTTTTTAATTTCTTTAATTCACAGTTTCATATGTAGTTTTCTCTCCCTAATATTAAATAAATAGTTTCATAGTTTTACCTCCCCAATATTAAATAAATCTTCACCTAAAAGTTCTTTACATTTTCCCCTTGAATTCTTCAATCAATTTTGAGTTTATCTTGGTGGTTATTGTGAGGCAAAGATCTAAAAATATATTTTCAAATAAAATTTATTGGTGTCATTTGTTTTTGAGACTCTAACCCTTCCTTATTATTAATAGTTTGAACTTTTTCTTATTTTAATTACTACATGTAATATTGTTGCAACTAATGTTTATTGAATCTTAATTTTTGCCAGGTACTTTACAAACATTATCCCTTTTTCTTTGCCAATAGATCTTAATTATTAATATTACCTAACTTGTACATGGGAAAACTAAGACTCAGGGAGATGTGACAGCTTGCTTTAAGTCCCTCAGCTTGTAAACAGGGAACCAAGATTGGACTCACCCCAGGCAGTCAAAATATAAGCTCTGCTCACTTAACCACTCTATCATCTGGGCATTGGAGAGTTGGCCTTCTTTGACTTGTATGCTATTTCTGTGTTAGTTACTGTTTGGTTGACATGTTTATTTTAAAGTCCTCCCTTTTGTTCTTCTTTTGCAAAATCAAAGAGTTTAACCATCATACGATAACTAGCTATTTTTTATCACCACCCTGAAACATGACTTCTTGTATGATTTTTTTTTAAAATACAGGTTTAACATTTTGATATTTCAAGAGAAGCTTGGTAGAGCTTTTTCCAGACTATGAAAAACTATTCATCAGTTTCCACAGAAAATTTAGTTTGCTTATGTAAGAAGTATTTCATCTAGTGATTTTTATAGTTTCTGAAATAAAGCTTAAATAATATTCATAAGAATCTTACAAATAAGAGGGCAGAATTGAAATCTTAACTTCCAGTTATTTTGTTCAGTGTATTGAGACATCTTGATTCAGAAATAACACAAGCTTTTTGGGAAAAAAGGAAGCTGAGTAATTTGCAAGTAAATATCTCTCCATGGTGTCACAACTGTAACAAATTATGTGTACTTCTTAAAAACTGTGAATCAGATGTCTGTATTTATTTTACTTGAATCTAAATTTCAGGGACTTGTCATTTCCTGTTTAAGTTTCACCAATGCTTTTTTATGTTTATTAAGAAAGTATTTGCATTCCAATAGTAAGAATGTAGACATGCTATAAAAAGGAATTTCTGGAAAGATCGTTTTATCAAAGAAAAAATACTAAGGGTTTATTTAGCTAAGGAGACAAATTTCAAATGATGTCAAGAAAAAGTAATCAAGAATTATCAGACATCTGTACTTGGGGATCACAAAAGTTGAGAAATGGACATGTAGAGTCTTTTCTTCGAGGAGGAAGGGATGAGAATATCCCAGCCTGAAGGACCTGCAGCCTATGGGTGGGTGAAATGAGAGCAAACAGTATGCAGACCTCAGAAGTCATGAACTTCCGGCAGGGATACGTTTCCCTACACTTGTGTGTTCCGTGGTGCTCCCATTTGAGGCAAGGCAGTGACCAACGGGGGGAAATCAATAATGCTTTGGGGGATTTGCCTCACTAGATTGCATTTCCGGGAGATGATAGGATGAATGAGCACTCCCTGACTCTGATTTTGCTTGCTGTCTTTTTTCCCTGCCCAACACATCTTCCACCTCCAAATCCCTTTGTCTTTTCATCCCACCCACCTTTGTAGAAACTTCTTCCTATGGAATACCATCACTATTTCCCCCAGACAACTAATCCAGGAAGCTGGATACCTGGTAGATCTCTCTTTTTGCTTCCACTCTGGGTCAAGGCAGTCACACTCACCATCTTAACATCTCTGCATTGCTCCATTTGAACTTAGTTGTCCACATGACCCTCCGAATTCGCATTTGGTG
Source organism: Indri indri (assembly GCA_004363605.1). Classification (NCBI taxonomy): domain Eukaryota; kingdom Metazoa; phylum Chordata; class Mammalia; order Primates; family Indriidae; genus Indri; species Indri indri. The sequence goes on from RJWJ010000198.1 coordinate 259,667, forward strand.
GATAGCGGGATACATGCCACTTTAGGGTACCAGACATTTTTGCTTGAAATTTAATGCTGTGGATGTTGATAGATATATAGAAGGGGAAACTAGTTGAGAATGGCTCACAGCTATCCTAGACTATACTCCCCTTGAGAGCAGGGACCCTGGGTGTAATCAGGTGAAATTCATTAGCTTTACCTAAATTAATTTATTTAAAATTGCACAACCACTTTGTGAAGTGAGTTTGTTTATCTTCATTTTTAGATGGAGAAACTAAGCCTTAGGGAAGGTAAGTAACTATAGCTAATGGTGGAGGTGTGATTGGAACCCATCCGTCACACTCCAAAGCCACAGTGACCCACCTTGGGGCACTGGTGGGATTCAACTCATCATTTTCTCACCTGTTTTTCAAGGCCAACGAGTGTACACTTGGGCTTCAGGAAGCAGTTTCAATGGTATCTGTCTTATATACAAGATTTGCATGTAAGATTTGTTTTGAAAATAAGAATTGTACTCTATAAACAAATTGAAATTACTGTTCAAATTATTCTGAGATTTGAATATTTACTCTATTTTCTTAGAGAGCATTAACACTAACATATAGTTGTCTGTTCCTTTTGCATCGTGCAAATGTTTTCTCTTTTTTATTAAGCACTTTTAGGGCTCAATGGTTTAGAGGATTATAATTTTTTTTACGAGGGAAATTTATATTGAAGATTTTGAATGCCTTTAAGGGCCTAGAAAATTATGTCTGTTTTGGTCAAGTAATAAACAAATTCAGCAACATTAAACAAAAGGTCATTAAAGTTTTTCAAGACTGATAAAATTACACATGGGATGCCACAGTTATAATTTCTTATACTTTAAGTTATTTGCAAGTGTATCTGATAAATTCAGTCCTTATAGATGTAATTAAATATTCGATTGCATCTTTTAATTACTTTTCAACTTGCGAAAGAGAAAAGAAAAAATGTAAATGCAATAAGTCATTAATGAAGAAAAATTATCAAAAAATCATGAGAAAGTGTTTTGTACTTGGGGATGGACCCTAGCCAATTCTGTCACTTGCACTTTTCATGAACATTAAATTTATAACTGTATTATTCCTAATCCAAATTTCTAAAACACCAAATTTCCATTCTCCCTCTTTTTGTAAGACAGCCAGATTATTTAAACTCTGTCTTGGGAGGCTGATTCTACAGAATGGAGTTAGTTCATGACCTTTGGTTCAACAACACCCCAGTAACATTTAGGAAAGTCTCCTTCTTCCACTGTTAACTGGTTTCCTGCTGAACAACAGAAGGCTGATGTTCTCCATTTCTTAGACCAGTAACTTTTTCATACAGCTGTTGACATAAAAGGAAAGCAAAGAAACTTAATAAGTCATCTTTTGTATATTGGAAATTCAAGCATAACATATTCATTTTATCTGTGGTTTTTGAGTCTCTGCTCAGCCATGATGTGCAAATGTCAAATAAATAGTCCACTTTTGATGTGTTTTTACACGGCCAGTAAAATAGACTGTCTCAAGGCAAACTTTGTCCTTCCACATCTCTGTGGCTGGTTTTCAGAAATCAATAACTAACATTTATATGTGCACTGCAGTTTATAAAACGCTTTTGTATTATTTCAACAAACCTGGAAGTAAGTATTGCTGCTATCCCCATTTTAAAGATATGGAAAAAAGCTCAGAGTGTAAGGCACCCCAAATCATATAGAACTAGAAGTTCTTTAGGCTGGTTTCTGAATGTCCTTTAGAATTATAGCAAATAGCAGTGTAGCTTGCAAAATCATCAAATTGTTTTACCTCTGTTGATATGAGTCCAGAGATTTCCATGATGTAGATTCTGTGATTATCACACAAGGATATTTTTACTGATAATATAATAAAATAGAAAATAGAACTTCAGTCATAGCGAGTCACGTTTATTTCAAGATATTCAGCACCTAGCTTAGGGCCAAGAAGAGGAGGAGCTCTATAAATACTTGGTAGATTGAATTGAAGTTGGAAAAATCACTCAGAATCCTTAGGGTTCTTTTATTCATCAGCCACTTTTTCCAAATGGCCATTGTCCTAAGTAGAATATAACATTGTACTTCAAATGTAACATTGTAACTCTTACCTACACTTAAAGCTGCCTGTCTTAGGTGCCTTCAGTTTGCTGGAGTCTGGTTATTAGGCTGAGGGCTGTTGGATAATACGGATCTGAATAATTTCCATTTTGTGATTTTTACTTTCTATAGAAATTTCACATTTCATCTAATTAAATAAGAGTGGCTCCAAATCAAATGTTTCAGTATGTATGTGATGTTATTATTATCATTATGACTGTTGTGTCAGTATAAGTATTAATCTAAGTAATAGGGTTTAGTTTAACTCTGGTTGGCATTGGAAACCATGAGGTCCTAGTACCTCCAACACACTTTTGAAACATGCTTGTAGAACAACAGGCTTGGAAAGCTGTCCTGAAGACAGGATGTCTTTAATGCTATCTTATTTTTAACTCTTATTTGATGGAAAATAAAATGCCCCCCATCTTTAATCTTTTTGCCTATTGGTGCCTCCACTTTCTGTCCTTAATGGAAACCTAATACTTTCCCAGGCATTCATCACTCGTCCTTTTATGCAAATACTCATTATTTGTTCATACTATAGTTATGTGAGGCAATATTGTGTTTATTATTGTTCTTTTTTGGAACTTCCCGATCATTCATTTTCATCTCTACATAAAAATGCTTCTTCCTCTGATGTTCATATCATCTGGTACAATGTCAGTTTACCACTCACTCACACTCTCCAGTCACTGAAGAATTTGACACGGCATAGCAAATCTATTCAACATTTTATCTTCAAAATTTCTCTACATTCTACTCTTCAACACCCTTCACCCAGTATCTGACACCTGTGGTCACACGATAGCCTAGTTCTGTTCTACCTCTGGCCCCCAACTTCTGTGTGTCAGTCTCTAATGGTAATACCTTTTTTCTGTTTTCTCGCTCCCTTACTCTCACTCCCCTCTTCTTTGACGTCCCTAAGGACTCCAGGCCCTCAGCCTCCTTATGGTTGCCTTATCCAGCCAAGCCCTTAATAGAACATCTTGTCAATGCTTTGCCCATTTAGCCTCCCTTCACTGCTAACTTCCAGCTTTAATCTGCCCTTAATCATCTCCCCATCTCAATCTTCAACCCCAATGCCGTCTTCCTACTTCTCAAGACAAAACAAAACTTGCAAACAAGTAAAACCAAACAAACAAAACTTGGGTCCCTTTGGTCTAAAGTCCTTTCATGTCCTTTAAGCCAACACTCATCTATGTGAGCAGCCCTTCTTCCTTATTTTTATCTAATCTCAGAAATTGATGTTATTCTTGAATTAATAGTGTTCTAGGATTGCTCTTGATAGAATCCTTTCTCCCCATTCCAAAATATGCACTTCTTTTTCTTTTGCTGTATTTTTAACACTTCCCTTTCTACTTTCCTGCAAGCTATGGATGGACATTCTCAAGCATCTACCAATAGCAAAGAAATACATGAATAATTTCATGTTCCACCTTTAGCTGCTATTGTCCATGTCTCTCTCCTGCCCTTTGCACCAAAATCTTGGAAAGACTCAGTTTCTTTCCTGCTCATTAATTCTTTAAACCATTGCAAAGGTGCAAATGTATTTATTTGTATCAGAATTCAATGAACTCCTTTCAGCCTTCATTTTATTTAATCATTCTGTGAAATTGGTACAGTTGATTATCACGTCTTTCTTCCTGAAGCTCCTGCTTCTTTTGCCTACTGAGACACCATTTTTTTTTTGATCATCTAGCTTCCTGATAATCTATCTTAGGCGTCTTTGCTAGATATCTTCTTGTGTTTACCCCTAAAGTTTTGGCATTTCCTAATACTACTTCTGTCTCTCTTTCTTTTTTCTCTTCTCATCTTGTATGCTCTCTGAGTAATGTCTTTCATACCCATAAATTCTATTGACTTTAAATTCAGCTCTCTTTTCTGGATCTTTCCCTGAGGTTCAGAATTATATATACAAAACCAAACCAAAACAAAACACCATGACATGTCACGAGAAGAAGAAAAACAACAGCATCAACAACACATAACCGATCCCTTGGATGGCCTATGGCCACTTCAATCTTAAAATGTTAAAGCTAAATTCCTTAAAGTCCCTTGCTTTAGCTTCAATTCAAAATTCTCACACTGTCTTACTCAAACCACGTTGAAAATTATCTCTGCTTTCAGTTTCACACTCCATCAATTCATTCTATTAAAAACTAAGGAGATATTTCTAAAGCAAAAATTTGATCATGTTTCTGTTGCTGGAAGGATGACATTCAGACTACTTGGTTTGGCATAGATAAGTCTCAAAAAATGGGCCCAACCATTTCCCCATCTCCTATCTTGCCCCTCCAGCCATTACGAATGGGTTGCCAATCTTGGAATCATACGTGTTAGCTTCAAGCTTTCATATTTAGATATTCTCTATTCCCACTTCGTGGAAAACACTCTTAGCCTCTGGCAAACCTCTATCTTTTATTAGTGTTAAGCTTTCTAAATTCTTTCCTGACTCTTGTTGCATATTCCCTTTGTATCCCAATTGGTGCTACATTCTTATGCTTGCCTCAATTTTATGTGCTATGATACTTTAAGGAACTTTGTTATTAATCTACCTATCTCAGTCTATTGGCTGCAAAGCCCCTGATGTTAGGAACCGGTCTTTGGCAGACAAAGAAATGAATGAATGCATGAATGAATGATGCAACTATGGGTCTCTGGAAATAAAAATCTGTTATTTTATTGTTTGCTGGTGATGTTATCTGGGTATGAAGCATTGTGTTACTTCAAGTTGCAGTTACTCCCTGGCTATTGTGTCCAAGTACAGACGTGCTCAAAAGGATAGACGTTTAGGCAGAAATGGAAATAAAAGAAGCACAAAAATTCCATAACATAGAGCATAGATGCAGAAACTCTATTCATTTTTCAGCAATTTAAATTAGTCAATAAATCAAGGATTTAATTAATAAATAATTGTCTAGTCATTATTTCTAGTGCTGCAGAGAAAACAAAAACATTTTGGGTATAATTTCTATTATCCAACCTTATCGTCTAGTCATAGCAATTAAGACATTTACTAGAAATCAGTTAGATTAAAATTTAGCAAAGAAAAATAATAAAAATTGTAATGAGAACTGATATTTACTAATTTCTTTTACTGTGCCAGTGGCTGGGCACAGTAAAACATGAGAACATGAGTATTCTCATATTGTATACAATTTTCACAACAAACCGATGACACACTATCTCTGTTTTATTAATGAATAAATTAATTAAAGATTGATTAGACATTCTCAAGGACACAACTTACAAACGTTCCAGTGAAAATTCAAACCCAGGCAATCTAGTTCTTGAGCTCTCTGTAGCCCAAGGCCATCTATGTTTAGGGGTAAAAATGAAGGATTAAGACAAACATTACTACAAAACACAAATGTAGGCTTAAAAACATAATAAAGAACTCTTGAAGGAAATGGAACTTGAGGAAAATCTTAAGTATTGGGAACGTTTTCTATGTGATAAGAGAAGGGGTGAAACACGTTAGGTGAGGAAAAGACATGTGAGGAAGCTTTGGAGTGTAGAAGACATGGTTTTGTTGCAAGAGTCATAGAAACCTGCATAGTTATAACACATGGTTTGTTACTAAGTTGTAGAAATAATGGTAGGATGTGGGTCTTGATTATTGGATCTTCTGGACACCTCTGAGCATATTCTATTAATTTGAAATATTAGAAGGAAGAATCTGGTGGTGACTTGGTGTTACTAAATTTGAATGGAGAACAATTCTAGAGATAACACGGATGCCAGTGGGAACCTTTGTTATCCTTGAGTATGGTGATGAATTTATGGATCCAGAGTAGCAGTGGGTAACAAGGAGAGAGGGCATATTATATTACTTTCCATTTTTCTCCTATGCAATTATTTTTACAACTTTATTGAGGCATGATTTTTAGATTATAAAATTCACACAATTTAAGTATATAATTTAACATTTTTGGTAAATTTCCTGAGTTGTGAAACCATTATCATAATCCAGTTTGAGGACACTGTCATCGTGCCCAATAAGATTCCTTATTCCCATTTATGGTTAATATCCATTTCCACTCCTAGTGCCAGGTAACCACTAATCTACTTTCTGTCTCTATAGATTTGCCTATTCTGGACATTTCATATATTAATAAATGGAGTACTATAGTAGATGGTCTTTTGTGTCTGGCCTCTTTAACTTAACATAATGTTTTTGAGGTTTCAGGTTCATCCCTATTGCAGTATGACCATGTTGCATAGGACAACGTAGTTTATTCTTGGTATGGTAATATTCCATTGTTGGATGTACCTCATTTTATTTATCTATTCATGAGTTGTTGGACATTTGGGTTGTTTCTAATATGGGGCTAGTGTGAATATTTCTGTTATAAAGATCCTTATGCAAGTCTTTCTGTGGACGCATGTTTTCATTTCTCAAGGGAGATTCCTAGGAGTGGAATTGCTGGGTCATATGGTAAGTTTATGTTTAACTTTTTAAATTTCTCCTTTGCAATTTTTAAGGGTGCAAAATTAAAGCTGTGAAGCAGAATCACCATAGAGTCTACCAATTCCACTCCTAGGTGCATACTCAAAGGAATTGAGAAGAAATATTCAGAAAAAAACCTTTACATGACTGTTTGTAGCACCATTATTCACAACAGCTAAAAAATATAAACAACCCAATGTGCATGAACTGGATAAACTGTACAACAGATTATTATTCAACCATAAGAAATGAAGTTCTAATGCATGCCACAACATGGAAGAACATGGAAACATTTTGCTAAGTGAAAGAAGCCAGACACGAAAGGTCACATATTCTATGATTTCATTTATATGAAATATCCAGAATTGGCTAATTCATATAGACAGAAAGCTGATTAGAGATTGCCAGGGGCTGGGAGGAAAGGAAATAGGGGAGGGACTGCTTAAATGGTTTGAGGTTTTCTTTTGGGGTGATGAAAAATTTTTGTAATTAGATAGTAGTGATGGTTGCACAATACTGTGAATGTACTTGATTTCACTCAATCATACGTTATAAACGGAAAATAGTACATGTTATGTTATGTATGTTTTACCACAATAAGAAATTAAATTCGGTGTGTGATCCGCAAACAGAAAATTCTAAAATCCGCATAAATAGGGTAATGTGATTTGCTTCGGTACACTGCTTGCGTAGAATCAGAATGCCCAGGGAAATGATCCTTTCTTCGTCATCCTCATTATCACTATTGTTCATGAATTCAGTGTCTGTTATTTCCATTCATTGCTCAAGGAGTTTTATAGACATTATTTTTAATTTTAATAGTATTCCAACTAGGCAGGTATTATTAATTTCATTTTTTTTTAAGATTAAGGAATACAAACTCTAAGAGCTTAACATATTCCTGTCACAAAGCCAATAAATGCTGGAACTGTCAGCAGACATACTCTTTTACTCTAAAGCCTATGGCTTTTATACTATGTTTTGTGGTTCTAAAATTGTTTACTCTTTTACTAGCTGGAAGGCACTGGGCACAAAAGAATGGCAAAACAAAGCATCGTTATTGGAGAAAGCAGAAGAATCTGGAAAGGGACTCTATTATTGGAGACTTCAGTGTTTTAGGAAATTCTTATTGTGTTTAATGCTAGTGGACCCCTGAGTAAACTGGAACAATGACCATAATTAATCCCATATTGTAACATGACAGTTCCTAGCTCAATATATGCTTACTATAAGCTGATTTCAAATATTTCGGCATACTGCCAGGAAGAACACAGAGCTTGTAATTTCAATTACATGGTATTTCAAGTAGAACCATGTCTTAATATTGGAAGGAGAGATTAGAGTTGACTGCCGGGACAGCAACAAGATTCAGAGGATTGTTATTTTTAAAATATATTAAGGACCAAGTGGACCAGCTCACCCCCTGTGCTTGAAAACACTGCAAAGGCTAAAGGACTTAATGCTTGGTGAGTCTTAGAAAAATGTAGGTTGTGTGAAGTGGTTTTATATAGGGTTTCAACAGAAAGTTAAAACTTTCATACACCACATCGTATTGAGGGATAAGTGACTTGAATTACAATCAGCCTCCTAAGCTATGGGTTAGGATGAATTTGAAGTATAGATTTACCAGTAGGTGCTAGAAAAACATGAAGTTACTTTGAGAAGTATGTGGCCATACTAAATGAAGTAAATAAAAATATCAAATAAACAACAAGCAAAAACCATCTCCAAGCTTGAAGATAGAATATGGGGGTTAGAATAGATATATAAATTATTTTATTATGACATTGTTCCTGAAATTATTAGTAAAATGTATATTGAATTGATATTTATAAAACATAAAATATTTGTATCTTTGAATTTTAAAAATTCATTATGTTACAAATGAACTTCTCAAAATCTCTTGTATAAATTCATGTATGTACCCACAAAGCCATGAACTTCCTTCAAATCACAGGAAGAAAGGCTGAAGGTTTTTATGTTTTAGTTTAATGACATTTCCAGGCTCATTGCCTCAAGCAGCAGTTGTATTCTCAGCCATCTGATATTAAGTGGTCTTTCAACCTTTCCTTAACTTCTCCAGGTTAAAGGAAACTAAGACCTCCGCTAAGAGGAAGAACATGTCTCTATTAAACTTGTTAGAGAGTTCTTCCTTATTTAGAGTGATTAAAATTTGCTCCCTTTTACCTTCCACAGATTTTTTTATACTGATGTCTCACAAATTCAATTTCTTTCCCTTTGAATTCTATGAGCCAACAACTCCTTAAACCTTTCTAACTAGTTCCCAGGCACGAGTTACGCCTGCAAGTTCATCCCTTATCCTGCAGAACTTTCCCTTCCTTTGACCTGATTGTTAGATGCAGCCTTTGGAATGGTGGTTGTGCTGGAGCTGGCTTGCATGGCTCCCGGAAGCCATAGTGCCATCTTTTCCCAGCTCCGTGTTCAGTGACATCACATGGGTACCTTAAAATCAGCCCTATGGGAAGATTTGTAGCATAGAAATCAGCAAATGTCTTAAATAAGAGCTTTAATTTTTCCCTGGAAGACTGATTGTTAAACTTTTACCAGTGTACCACCGGTATTAAGAATCTAAAGTGAGAAACATAGAGAATGAAACTTTTATAAAAACTAAGTCACTTCTTTTGGGGCATCACTGGCAAATTTTGCTGTGGATGTGCAGCTAGGGCACCAGAACTTGTATCCTTCTAGTTTTCCACAGAGTTATGTGTATAATGAGTGATTAGTATTTCCCAAATTTAATTAAAGTGGGAACATTTTCTCCCATTCTTACATAAAATATCAGTGGGATGCCATAATCTACATATCAGAAACAGACAGGTTGAATTGGAAAAATGTTTCTTAATTTTAACTTTATTTGGTATGTTTAGGCCAGCATTTCTCGTTGGCTAGCTCTTGAATTGTGTTTTTTTTTTCTAATATCAAGAAACTGTCCATAAATTTGTGGAGAGTTCTTTTTGAAAATAATATGGATCCAATTTCCTCCCAATCCACCAGAGAATGTTGATTTTTAAAAATGATAGACAATATCTTATGAAGCTCTGTAGTGCTGCACATTATTTTGTTCATGAGGGAATGCTTATAAGAAAATGACAAATAGCATATTTTACAGTCATAGCATGGCAACACTAAAAACATGTTCTCTTAAATAAAGTAAATGATCACTGTTTTATAAAAAATGAGTACTGTTGGATCAGTAGATGTGCTTGTGAATGCTGAATATTAAGTTCAATACACAATTGGAGCACATACCCTCCTTAGTTAATCAACTGAGATAGTAAATATTAGGTTGATAATATGGCCCCTCTCGCCATTCCCACTGCATAAAGCCTTGTAGAAGAAAAATGAAAAGTAAAACAGTTTTAGCCCTAAAGACATCCTGGTTCTCTTAGAAAAATTATCTAAATGCACCAAGATAAAAGCGATTAAATAAATTGTTTGATACAGACTGTATACATAATGTCAGTTTAGAGATAAGGGGAGCTTTCTATAGGTTGGAGGAGTTAGATAAGATTTCAAGGGAGGATTGAACTTGATCTTTGTGTCACAGAAGTCATTTTTTATCATCAGTTTTACTAGTTAACATAGTACGGTATCTCTTTCTAGCTCTGCAAAGTAAAAGCAGAAGGAAGACAGAAAACTAGGAGCCTCAGGTACATTTCATGGAACCCTCCCTTAGACTAGGATGATGTAGTTTACATATGACTCAGATAGACCTTGTCTTAGAAGCTATATTTTCAAACTCCAACCTTTCCACCCTGCTGTTTTTTTTTTTTTTTTTTTGAGAAATGTGGTTTCTAACATGATAAAGAGGATTCTGATGTGTGAATAACATGCTCCATATTGTTGAAATTGACTAATCACTTTGATCTGTCATGCATGGCCCCTATGTGACATTTCTTGGTGTGTGTTCTGTTCCTGGCTGGGGATGGAGTCACAGTCATGGGTGCCAAGCCCTTTCTGCGGCTGCTGGAGAGGTCAAGTCATGTTCTAGTCAGGAGCAGGAAGCTCTGAGAAGGAGCCTCCCACATTCTATGCGGGTTCCCTTTCTGTGGTTGATGTTTAGCATTCGGTTACCATGTAATTTTGTGCAATTTTGTGCATGTGCTAACTGAAAAAAAAAAAAAATCACTTAAAAAAAATGCCAAGAGCAATTTGGTTAGACAAACTGATTAAAAAATAGAGAACTACATGGATTACGTTATGGTATGGGAAAAATCAAACTAATAAATCATACTGTAAACTAATAAAACATATTATTGACCTTAGAAATGAAAAAGTATATCCTGAAAGTGTTACTTTTACATTTTTTCTAAAGCTATGTTAAATTGCTACCTTAGTTCAAAGTGGAGAAAAGAAGCCAAGCCTGCTACCGGGAACGAAGTTGACAAGTATGTTCTTTCATGATTACTTTGTGTTAAGGCATAAAATTCCTTTTTGATGTAAACAGGGCTTTTAAGAATCTGGAAAGGAATGTTAAACAGCAGGTGAAGGTTGGAACCCTGAGGCCAAAGAAGACATTAAGTAAACTCAACCCTCCCACATTACCCTAGGACTTGAATAAATTTAGAGCCTGCAAGAGAATACCTAAGACTCTTCCAGCCACACTGAATTAATGTCTGAGTTAACTGAAGTTGTACTATTTGCATGCAGAACTTCTGGGATTTTTAAGACAGAAATGTAAAAACCACTCTAAAAGATTCTACCTTTGAAATTCTACTTTATACAACTTTTAAGGTGACAAGAACATCATAGTCTACTAATCATGAAACAGGTACACTTAGAAAGGTTTATGTAAAAAGGTTTACACAAAAGGTTTTCATTTACATGAAAAGCCAAGGTAGAACAGATTTCTCAGGGCAACTACACTACATATATCTATGTACTTCAGCTAGCCATAGGAAAGACACAGTGGAAAATTTATTTTAATTACCACAACCTTTAATTAATAAATAGTATATTAATATATTTTTCTGTATTCAAAGTCTTCTTAGAAATATTTAGCCTTGAAGGAAATACCCAGACCTTATAAAACTAAAAATTATATAATACAACTGGGACACATTTTTTTTTTTGGTTGCTTAATCTGATGAAACAATGTGTCCCATGCCATACAAATTTCTTATTTATTTCAAATTTATTATTCAAATACTTAAATTTCTTCCTCTCAAATTACAGTAAATATTTTGGACTAGGCATGTATAAGAGATATTTCTAGAAGATAACAGGATCACTCAGGGTCACTGCATTCAAACTGAAGCCCAAGTTGAACCTTGGAAGAACCATCAAGATTTCAGTGTCAAGAGAAAGTTGTAGTCTAGATTCTGTGAGGTGCCTGTTGAAAGTCTTCCTGACACTGAAAAGTTTGAGTCAGCTGTAATTCCCTGTGGACTCCAACAGAAGAAACCAACATAATGGTAGTGTCAGTGGTAACAGTAACAGAATAATAAACCGACATCATAAAGGAGTTGCCTTTTACATACTGAAAATTGAAAATCATTCATATTTCAAGAAGCCACTCCATGCACAAGTGCGTTTGTGGCACGGTGGTGCATGCTTGCAGTCCCAGCTACTCGGGAGGCTGAAATGGCAGGATTGCTTGAGCCCAGGAGTTCAAGGCCAGCCTGGGCAACATAGCTTGAATCCCATCTCTAACAAAACAAAACAACTAGGTGTGGTTGGCTATCCCCAGTGTAGACAGTGCATGTGAGAGCCACCAGCAACCCTGCTCTTTCTATCATACTATCTGATGTTCCTTGCATTGAGTACAGTACCCTGATATACAGTGTGTGCTTGAAGGAAGGAACGAGGTTACAGGACTTTATTTTTCTATCATTTGCAGCCTGAAAGAGATGTAAGTACTCTGATGCTAGTATAGATCACTTACACAAAATTAATTCAGTTAGAAGCTCATTTTATTCTATTTTGAAAAGTTTACTGAATTTCTGGCCTATTATTCGTTTAAAAAATGTAGAAAATGCACAATTCTTTTTTTGTTAAAAAATTATAATTGACAGTAACTCATTCATTCATTATTCATTCAGCTAGTATTTGCTAAACACCTCTGCTGGGCATTTTGCTGAGTGGAAGTGTGCATTTCTGAGGTAACTGGTAGGGGTGAGAGGGCAATTTTGGTTATAAGTTGAATCTTTAAGGATGAAAATCTTTCCTCGTTTCTTTACTTTAAGGAAAGGAAGGAAAGGATTTCCTTGCTTAAAGGAAAGAATGAAAAAAAAAAAGTAAGAAAGATTAAATAGCATCTTAGTTAAGTACCCTATATTTGTTTTGTTTTGCTTTTTATACTCAGTGCTATTAATTGAAAAAAATGTTAAAGAATGTTACTCAAAACAGGACTGGTATGGAAGTTAGTCTGCACACTAAAGCATTCCAGAAATTGTATCAGTAAATAAATATCCTGATCCATGTTTTGAATAACTTAAGTGGTGTTGATTGATATGATTTAAAACAGGACTAGATCGTTTCTTGGTAAAAATCTGGAGGCATCTCATATGGCTATTTCTTCTTAAAGATGAAAGAGAACTGCTATTTAGTTAAATGCAGTTGACAGAAGGCTTAATAGATGATTTACACATAGGACAATCAGATGCATACCAAGTGCACGATTCATGAATTAGAACAATTCCTCCTCCATAACATTAAGAAAAAAGAAAACATGTATGTTAGCACACTTGCATTGCTCAGTCAAATGTGATTGTTAGAGCAAAAATAAATTTGATTCCATTTTAAAATCTGGCTGTGCTACTGAGAAAACACAAAACATTTTTATTATTTATTCTTTATTTTTGTATTCTTTCTTACAATCCAGATCCTTCAAATCACCTTTGAAAATGAAGATCAAACCTTGTGCTTTCAACAGGAAAATTCCTTAGCTTCTGTGTCCCTCCATGTTACCTTCTGGAAGGCTATGGAGGCTGTGGGTCAGGGATGTGTGTCAACCAGCTCACTTTAACAAGTGTGAAAGGTTAAAAACAACAGTGGTTCCTATATAGAATATGGAGCTGACTATGTGCAGAGTTTGTCCAAAATTTACATTCAGGCCAAGCCAAATCTTGATGCTGTTCTGAGAAGTATACACAACATACAATGGATAGAACATGGATTCCGAGTTCTAGAGACCCAATGTCAAATCTGGCTTGGTTTTTAGCTCTAAAATGTTGGGCAAGTAATCTAGTCTTTTTGACCTCACTATTTTCATTCATAACACATACGATAGCACCAACTTTATATGGTTATAGAAAGGATTAACTGAGATAACATATATAAAGTGCTAAAAATGGTGGCTGTTTAACTTATTCACAGTTGTTCCAGATTGTCCTGAATTCTTGGATTGGAATAGTCCAACAAAGTACACGGTCAGTCAACAACTACTTACAGCATGCTGGCTGGGCGCCAAGCACTCTGATAGCATTGGAGACCCAGCTGTGATGAAGCTCAGCCTTTGTCCTTAAGGGGCTTCCACTCTGAGGAGTGAGTGGGATGAATACACAGTTCGGCCAGCCTAGGCTGCCTGCAGTGATGGCAATAGTATTAAAGGCAAGGCTGCCCATGTTTTTTGTTACATTCTCTCTCTTTTATACAAGCCAAAAAATTGAATTGATTCCCCTCTGCACCATGTGGACTTGTTTATTTTGTTCTTGTGGATCAGTGGTTTTGGGTACTCCAACCCATAGCAGTATAATAGCAAATTCCCAAACTAAGCTACAGTCAGGACAGTGGCACAGGATGGTTTCTTTTTTTTTTTTTTTTTTTTTTTTTTTTTGAGACAGAGTCTCATTCTCTTGCCTGGGGCGAGTGCCCTGGCGTTAGCCTAGCTCACAGTAACCTCAAACTCCTGGGCTCAAGCGATCCTACTGCCTCAACCTCCCGAGTAGCTGGGACTACAGGCATGTGCCACCATGCCCGGCTGATTTTTTCTATATATATTTTTAGCTGTCCAATTAATTTCTTTCTATTTTTGGTAGAGACGGGGTCTCGCTCTTGCTCAGGCAGTTCTCGAACTCCTGAGCTCAGAACGATCCGCCCCCCTCGGCCTTCCAGAGTGCTAGGATTACAGGCGTGAGCCACTGCGCCCGGCCCACAGGATGGTTTCTTCTGTGAAGCTAAATTCAAGCCATACTCCTTAGTCAGCAGTTGATTTGGCTGGAAATATCAGACTGGAATATCCTTTCCAGACATGAATGATATATGAACATATTTACGTTAGTTCCAAGCAATCAGGGAGTATAGCACCATTATTAAGGACTATCTATCTTTAATTAAGCTTTTCAAGTCTGTTAACTTTATTTCAAACTCTGGCAGGAAGAGTTATAAGGAATTGTGGTGGCTTGCTGTCTGCGTGGGAACCTGGGGGCCTTTCAGAACTGTACTTCTTTTCACCCCAAGCAGAGATAATGTAGAGCCTGAAAATTATTCCCTTAGACTTTATTTACTTTTATTGTTCTTATCGGCTGACCCATTTAAGTAGTGTATTATATCTAACATGTAGACTTCCTTACCAAATGGTCTTGACTTTCCTCAATGGGTGGAAGTTCTAAAGCCAGCAGTGAAGGCAATTGGAATTATATTCACTTTTCCTATAACCAGGCTGGCATAGCTATGACCTTACTATCATTCCTTACAATTATGATAAAAATAAAAAACTAGTCATTTTATTTTATTTTATTTTATTTTATTTTTTGAGACAGAGTCTCACTCTCTTGCCTGGGGCGAGTGCCGTGGCGTCAGGCTAGCTCACAGCAACCTCAAACTCCTGGGCTCAAGCAATCCTACTGTCTCAGCCTCCCGAGTAGCTGGGACTACAGGCATGTGCCACCATGCCCAGCTAATTTTTTTCTCTATATATTTTTAGCTGTCCAATTAATTTCTTTCTATTTTTGGTAGAGACGGGGTCTCGCTCTTGCTCAGGCTGGTCTCGAACTCCTGAGCTCAGAATGATCCGCCCACCTCGGCCTCCCAGAGCGCTAGGATTACAGGCGTGAGCCACCGCGCCCGGCGTAGTCATTTCATTTTAACCATTTGCATTTCCAAAAAGAATGCCTGAGCTTTCAAAGAAAAAATGCCCTTAAAAAATTGTATGTACACACACACATATGTATACACATACATGTATATAATATATATACACAGTCTGTATTTCTCTTAACCATTCTAACCAAATATTTGTGCATGTATAACCAAATCACATTTTCTTTTCCCATTACGTACACTTCCATTTTACCTAAGGGAAGGAAAAAATATTAAATTGTCAACTTGATTTAAAGTTAACATCTACTAACTTTACAAGAAGGTATTTCACCTCCATGCAGATGAAAACAACAATGGAGGATCTAGCCTTCCTTTATGCCAAAAAAGCAAAAATGAGAAAAATGCGATTTTGAATTTTCTTGTTCCTTCACACATACTTGTTCACTCCCATTGTTTCAGTTTCTCCCACTGAGGGTCTTAGACAGCTAGCCTGCCAAAAATGAGAGCTTCCCAAACAGCGGATTCTTAAAACATTCCTTAGCTGTGTAAGAATTGCAGAATGCAGAAAAGCACCTTGTTGGGATCTATTGAATATCTGTACATGTGAAAATGATGAAGTGTTATCTTTGTTTCAGTATTAGTGGAAAATGAAGAGAAATTATCTTTGATTCTTTCTGAATCCCTTTCAGATTATCTTATAAATGCATGTTTGTTTAAAATCAGTTGAATTCTTAAGTAAGATTTTAAGTGGATTGGCAGATAAAACTATTCTTAAAAATGATTTATTATAGCATGGAAAGAAGACACCATACTGCCTTTCTAGGCTTAGTGCATTCATTCATTCAACAAACATCTATTGAACATCTTCTATTGTGAAGCAGTCTGTGAGGCAGTGGGAATCTGGAAATGAAAGGTGCACCCCTAGCCAGAGCCTACAGTACAATGGGAAGAGCAGTCGAGTGAGCAGATGTTTGTGAGAGTGCAACAATGCTGTGACAGATGTATGTACAGCGTGCCCATGGAAAGGGAAAGGCACCTGATGTATCCTGCAGGGTAGAGAGTGATGAAAGACAGCTTTCAGGAGAAGGCGGCCTCTGGGTGGATCGCTAAGTGAGTCGCTGGGAAGAGTCATTGCCACAGAGGGAGAGGACAGCCTGCCGGGAGATGGCACGCAGCTCAGCACAGCTGGAAATTTAGGTGATGGGGCCATGATGTTGGGGTGACAGGTCGTAATTAAGATGGAAACCGTGTATCCAGTGCCTAGCATCATGATTTATAGATATTGACCCTAGTTCTTTAAATTGAAAGGATTCTTATTTTCACTCCCTCTTTACAACTGAAGAGAGTGGGGGATTTAAGCGACTTGCCTCAGAGGCCACACACCAAATGGGTACAGAAAAAAAAAGGGTCCAGTCCCAATCTCATCTCCAAAGCCAATACTCTTTTCACTGATGTGGGGGCTTAGTTTCCCAGGGGTGTTGAATGACATGTTCATATCCTGAAAGTTTGGAGGAGACACTGAGTGATTCTAATGCTTGCTCTTACTTATCCTCCTCCTGGCAGAAATAAACTAATTTGTCTGGGTGTGAAGTTTTGCAATATTATCTGTTGAATTCTCATAAGACCCAACACTAGATTTGGTGACTCACAGTAGGTTTTTATTCTTTAAACTACTTTACATATATTTGCAATGGGTTCATTTGTCTACACTAATGATTTACATTCATATTTAATATATATAATTTGTTGGGTTGGCCTTGGACCAGCAAAACCAAGAAGTAGAAAATAGCGGAGTGATGTAATGGCTGACGAGAACTGGATTAGAAGTCCAGATGCGGGCTTAGTCAACTTCTATCACAGTTTAAGCATTTACTCTGATGAATACAATGGTTGATTTCGTTCCCTGTCTTCTAGAAAAATCACAGTCTGTGGATTCAAGATCTGGCTGTAACTTGGAATCTTCTTAGTCTCAGTTTCTTTGGCTACAAAGTAGAGATGATGGCTTTGCAGGAGTATTGTGAGGATTGAGTTCAGCAATACATGTGCCTGGTCTACAGCAGGCACCGGACAAAGGCCATTTTCCTTCCCTTTATTCAGATGACACAGGCAAAAAGTGAGGCTAACTATATGAAGACTTTCCCACTTCATTCCCCCGGATTAAAGACAACAGAGTTATAATTATGAGGAACAAGAGTCTGTACATTCTATCCTCTTAGTACCAATCTACCTCAATTAAGATACCCAACTTTGGAAATTTAGGAAGAAACTACAGAAGAAATTTACTGTTTAGAATATAGGGCAACTTCTTCTTCGGTGAGGAACCCTTTTTATAACTCACTGCCTGATCTTGCCCACAGGATTTCAGACAACAGCTCTTTCCTAAAACTTCCTGACGCCTCCCATGTTTTATTACTGCTCTAGAACAATGTCCCCTCATTTTGAGAGAAAAATCTTGTCTCTCTGAAACTTCATCTATAAGCCCTAATTTGACTCTCTGAAAGAAGGAAGAACCCTAATTTCCTCTCCATCTTTTAAATCTTCAGTTAAATATATTTAATAACAGTCACTCTTTCTTTAGGTCTTCTACCCTTCTGATGAAAAATGAACTTCTTCAATCATCCTTTCTGTGACCTTATTTCTAGAGCTCTCTCCATTTGTTTTCTCTTCCTCCAACACATGAGACCTGAGCACAATGCACTAACCTTATCAGCAAAGTACGATGCAACTATTTACCACCAAGGGGAGTGTATTATACTTTCATTAACAGCGTCTGTTTTGGCAATAGCTTTTTGAGTAGCTTCCACTGCACTTCTGGTGCAAGCTAAAGTCGTAGTTACTAATATTTCCCTTCTTTTCTTTTCTTTTTTTTAATATGAACTGCTATCTGGCTATGTTTCTATAATCCTACACTTATGTGATTTTTTAAAATAAAAAGCATAATAATTTTATAATTCCATTGGGCTAGTTTCAGCTTCTTGATAAACTTGAAAATTTATTTTTGTGCACTTTTTTTTTAAATATCTGTCATTGTCAAAGCTCTTCCAAAAGTGGCCAACATTGTTACCACTCACCTCCTTGGCTGGAGCACACTCTGCGTGCTTGTGGGTGATGTCCAGCCTTAGGTTTGGTGCTTGGCCCAATTAGTGATGAAAGATTTCTCTGATTATTTTAAGGAAAACTCTGTGTGGCAGGTGCATTGATTAGCTTGATTCGTGTCATCTCTGGGTTTCTAAGGGCATTCTCTAAGAGTAAATAGGACTGTTTCCCAGGAAACTTGTGATCTTTAAAAATATTGAGGCTGCCTTTTGATGACTTGGCTTTATTAAATTGATATATTTAACTAACCGGCAGTGACCATAAAATGAGTTACATTTAACTTCTAGCTTGCAGTATTGGCACAGGTTTAAGACAAAGCTACATAGTTTGGCTCTGAAGTTTATTGTCAAAAAGTACCCAAGATTTTAAATGTTTATCTCAATTAACATGGAGAGTGCATAAAATTAGGCTATGCATGCTGCAAGAATTATTCTTTTCTCTTGAAATCTCTGGCTTTTAGATTCCCAGACCTGGCAGGAACTCTTTTTGGCTCGTCTGCTTCTGATCCTAGCTGTTTTCACAAAATGCAAACACATGCAAAAACATTGTAATAAACCTCAGCATTCAGTCATGTTCGGTAAGACCTCAAAAGATGTTTGCTTTGAACTTGGTTCTAAAGATGGGCATACCTTCACGAGAATGGAAGATATCTTCTTACTCTTTATGATGTGGTTTGGCCCTTTTCAGGGTCCCAAAGTAAGCTTTGTTCTGTAAGGCACATTAAATTCATTTTTTTTGACTCAAAATTAACAGAGATATTTCTTCCTAGAGAACATCTTGGACTGGAGTCCCTAAAGGGGACAGGGTTTTAGACCACGAAGGAAAAACTGTATTGCATCAAAGAGATGAGGAACATCATCGTGAGACTCACACTGGTGCCCTTAGATTTGATGAAGCATTTGAATTGTGGTTTATTAGGTTGTTGGGTCTGGTATCACTTTGTGGCTTTGCTTTAACGTGCTTACTCTACTGATCGGCCTGGGAAGTTAGTCCTAGGCACCAATGAAACGAATTCTACTGGATAAATTCTCCCTGGAGGGAGAGGGATTAGTTTTTCAGTTTATGCTACAATTTTCTCGGACTAAACTCACAATGATTGAATTTGTAAAGAAAAATTTGACTGAATTTATCTAAACTGCAGGGGCTTAAAAAATGGCATGCTCCGTAGTTGGTGGAATGTAATTGCGATGATACCTTCTGTAAGCAGCTTCTTCCACATCCTTTCCTGCTTTGTTTCCTGTCTAAGTTTTATCCACTTTCCTTAATAATGACACTGCCAAACACCCTGCCTGTCCTAGAGAGAACTTTTGACTTTGATCTCTTCTCAGACAGACCATTTTAACTGGTGGGTCTGAAGGTTTCTTTTTGATAGGCAGTTTCAATTGAATCTACTTCCTTATTGCTGTTTTTATATTCTACCTTCAGGTTATTTTTGTTCATCTATGTTTTAGGGCCATTATCCAACTCAAAACAACATAGTCAATTTTTAAAATGTCTTTCTCTACTTTATATTCAGACTAAATTTCCTGTTGATCCTAAATAGATCTAAAATATGACTTTCCCTCCTGTCTCTTGCTACTAGAATCTCCCTGATTCTGTCATTTCGAAATATTCAAAACTGTTACACAAAGTCTTTCTTTCTGTCTTCTAACTACATCTTCTACTATCTTTTGTGCATTAAATTAGAAACATGCACTTCTTGTAATAATTCTCATTGATTCAGTATCCATTTTGGAGTATTTCTTAAGTGCTATGGATGGTAAAGAGATAGACGTGTCCACCATCAGAGAGCTTTGATGGTGTGCTCAGACTGGCCCAAGTCCGTGCCCCTCCCCATGGGATGAGGAGTCCATGGGGTCAAGAAGACATATCCACCTGGAGCCTGACCACCTGCTAGGTACCAGGATCCTGGAATCCCCTGCATGAGTGATCCTAAGCCTGCTCCCTGGACCTGGACAGGCCTCTTTACCCAGTCCTTAGGCCCCCACGGCTAGCTCTAGGTCTGAGGAGTGGGCACAGGCAGCTATTTTGGGGGTGTGTGGATGAGCTTGGGCATACAGGTTGGGATGTCCACACATGTGCTCTCAAAACTCCTTGTGGAGTAATGTGGGGTGTGGGGAAAGGCACAGGGACATGGAGTCAGAAGTTAGCAGTGACTGATCCTTGCTGCTCTCTCTTTTCTGCCAAATTATGGTGCAGAACTTGAAGGAATTCAAAGATTCTATTAACAAATTTGAAGTTGGCCTTCCAATTCTGATTAAAATTCAGAATAGAGTCTATGTAATAGTTTGTTGGCAATGTGGACCACAGTTTGGCCCCCTGTCCCAGGCCCCGCAAATGTTAATGTTGTCTGTAGAATACTTCAGGACGGTGCAGTCAGTGGGCAAAGTTTCTGATGGAGCACATGGTGGAGCAAGTGGGGGCCACACAAACATGTGCATTAGGGAAGTCTTTGTAGAACAAGTGGTATCCAAGCTGAGAACTGCCGAGAGTCAAGTCTTGCTTGGAAGAGGGCACGGAATGTACAAGGGAATGGCTTGAGGAGGGAAGGAAGGACAGAGGTAGGAGAAAAGGAGACAGAGAGACAAAAAGAAGAGACACTGATTGTTGGGACCCTGGATGTTCTTGGGGAGCTTCCTGAGGTGCCCATGGAGGCCCCATGCACAGGACCAGGGGCTTGTTAAGGATTCTGTCTCACTCCCTTGTATCAACAATTACTTTCTCTTGACATTTGTCATTTGCTTCTTTCTAACTTTGATGCCCCTGGCTTTTTAAAGGGCCACTTTATTCATCATCAGTCAATCTTCCATTTACCCTTGAATTTACTCCTGAAAACTTATTTGTATGTGAAGACATCTGATGATTTCCTGTCACTGAAAGTGCAAGATTCTTCTAATGAAAGTGACACAGAAATGAGAATAAATTAAGAAGTAGCACCTGATTTCCCCACAATCAAGACATCTTCCCAGCCGTATGTTTAGAGAATTAAGCATATCTCTAATTTTCATACCATTCATAATATTTGGTTGGTTTTCTCTGTCTTTCATTCACTATAAACCATCTAAATACTAGTTTTAATATTTATCATCGTGATAGTAATGATGACAGCCAGGAATTTGTCCTTGTCTTCTATGCTTTATAGACATTAGTTAATTTATTCCCATAATTGTCCCTGAGACAAATAGTGCTATCACAATTTACAGATGAGGAAATCGAGACCAGGAGAGTTATGTAACCTGTCCAGTGTCCATGAGCATAAGTGGCAGAACAGGCTTGAACCCATGTTTGTTTGATTCTAAAAGCTGTACTTGAACCTCTGTAGGACATTACCACTTTTGTCACCTTCTGACAGTACATGGAGTCCGGACCAGTCTTAGTCCAATGACCAGACCATATTTAGCCCAAATTAAGCAGAAGAAATAATGTACTTAAACAGAGGTAGTGAGTCTGTACGCATTAATGGGGATTGCCTTTTCAAAGTGTCCTCGAGACTATAAGAAAAACTTCAGAGTTAGTCATTGTAGAAATTTGAATAAGTTGAAGACCCCTTTTATCTTCCCACTCCAAGTCACTTCTCATTTATTTTCAGGTCCATTTTTTTCTGTACAGTTGAATATGCTTCTATGCATTTTCCCCCAGCAAGCCACCACTCTCCTAGTGACACCATTTATGACATCAGCTGCCAGGCTAGATAATGTTCCTGCCTGCATTTTGTTTATTTGATTTGGATCTTCGTTCTGCAGATGGCATTCTCTCTGGATCACTTATAAAATCAATTAAAAAAATAAAAAATTAGCCCCCTTCAAATAAATATATTAAGGATTAAAAATACATGTATGAATTTAAATGTACTTCTGTATCATATAACCTTCATTTGTTATTTTTCTTACAAAGTTTACATTATTCTGTAGCCCTTTAATGTGTATTCCATAATACAAAGATATCTGAAATGTGAAACTGGTCTTTTTTGTTGCCGAATGAAAAAAAAAAAAAAAAATCAGAGACATATGTCAGAAGAGACAAACACAAAATTATTTGTGTCCATGCATCTGTTAGAGAAACATGTTTCCCTAGATGTAGAGAAATGCCTACTAATATTACTTATCTGAAAAATCAATCACTTTTTAAAATTAAGGAAACATGGGCTGAGAACACGAGAGACATAAAACCCTTGGTATTTCATGAGCATCGGGTATCGGTTTTCCTCCATGCTCCCATCTGAGTCACAGTTCAGGAAGTTGGTCACTGTAGCCATTTAGTCATTTTGCAAAGACACAGGTTAATTTAATTTTAAAAGAATACATTATGTGTTTGGTTTAAATTACGAGGCTCACATTCATATTTCACTGACCTTGCAAAATTTATACAGGTACTTTACAGATTCCAAAGTGACATCTATTGATTTTGTTAAAAGCTTAATGGAAAAGAATTTAAAGGCTTAATTATTTCAAAAGGTAAAAATCAAAATTGCTAACTGATTTTTATGAGGTCAGTGTTATAATTAGGTCAGTTTAAGATTAAATCAGAACAATATGAGTGTCCTTTAATTACTTCTCTAGATATGTAACCAAGAATTATCAGTTTACATAGACCAAAAGATTTGGATCAAGAGGGATTAGGCACATGACCATGGAGATACAGCCAACAATAAATGGAGTATTATATCATTTCACTCTGATTTTTTAAGTTCCACGTGGATCTTACAATTATGCCTGTAAAAATGTAGTTTAATATTAGAAATGGTTATTTTAAAATATCTTTTTATTGCGAAATTAAACACAAACATAGAAAAATCACTTGAATCAAATATATGGCTTAAGTACTTAATATAATAAGAACACCACCCAGGTCAAAAAATAGTACTTTGCCAGACAACTGAGAAGTTCCTTCAGTATTCTAGTCATAACCTCTACTTCCCACTGCAAATAAAAACTATTCTAACTTTATAGTAATCAACTCCTGCATTTAAAAAAACAGTTTTATCACCTAAACATGCATCCCTTGACACTATAGTTATTCTTGCCAACTTTCGAACATCAGATATGTCTAAGTCTCTTTTAATCTATAGGTTCCTCCTCCATCTCCTACATTTTCTTACAAGTTATGTGTTAAAGAATGCAGGGCATTTGACCCATAGAGTTTTCTGCAGTCTGGATTTTGCTAACTACATACTCTTGGTGCAATTCAATATGCTTTTTTTTTTTTTTTTTTTTCACTCTCTTGCCTGGGGTGAGTGCCATGGCGTCAGCCTAGCTCACAGCAACCTCAAACTCCTGGGCTCGAGCAATCCTACTGCCTCAGCCTCCCAAGTAGCTGGGACTACAGGCATGTGCCACCATGCCCAGCTGATTTTTTCTATACATATTTTTAGCTGTCCAATTAATTTCTTTCTATTTTTGGTAGAGACGGGGTCTCGCTCTTGCTCAGGCTGGTCTCGAACTCCTGAGCTCAGGACGATCTGCCCGCCTCGGCCTCCCAGAGTGTTAGGATTACAGGCGTGAGCCACCGCGCCCGGCCTCAATATGCTTTTTAGTCCTCTATATTTTTCTGAAAATTATCCAGAAATGGTATACAGCTCCTCTTTGGCATGACTACTTAATGTCTAGTTGTTTCTCATTTTATCATCTTAGTAGCTATTGATGATTAATGCTGACACCTATTCACTGGGTGTTGCAAAGCGGTGATATTCTAATTCTATCATTTCTTTTTTGTTCATTCGGTGGAATAATTTTGTTAAGAGACCTTTCCCTCATTTACTATTTGGTTAACCAGTAATACAGGTACTATAGGAAAGGCAGGGTACTTGCTTGATTACTCTTCTTTACTTGTTTTCAAGATAATGAATAGGTTCTGTATTATCTTCTAAAGATAACATTTTTTTCATTAAACTTCTTTGATAAATTTCAGCCCATGGCAATTATTATCATTGCTAAGCTCAAATTTCCCATCTTTGGCTCATGAGAGTTTCTTAAAGTTTGCTTCGGAGTCCTTTTGCCTGGTAGTCTCCGATAGCTTCCTTGCTGTTGAGTAGTACAAAATGTTCCAAGCTCATATTGTACATTTCCTTCCCTAAACGTGGAATCAGCCATTTTCTGAAAATCCTAATTTCTTTTAGTGAGAAATGGTATTTTCAGACCACAGTCTGGACCCCAGGGCTGCTCATTGCCCCTGAATTAGTCATTATTTCTAGCTCCTTTCAGTGGACAGTTAGTTCATACTGACCCTTTTCATTCAAGGTAAAGAATACTAAGACTTTAATTTAACCTCTTTTCTTGTGTCTGTATCCTTTTATCTGTACCAAGAATTCTGGTTCTCAATGATAAAGATGACACAGAATTATAATATCTCGTAACAACTTACTTGTTTTGTTCCCTATGACACACACCATAGTCTCAGAATAAAAATACTAATGCATCTGCCAATATGTATACTGAAAGCGAAAAATTTGCATATGCTCTCACCATTGTCTTTCAATTTTTTAGTAGTTGTAAGAAATCCACGTTGTCAGAGCATATAGCCATTGTGTAGTATATTCTCTCCTTTCAACTGTCCTGTGGTCTTTGTGCAGGTGACCGTGTTAATTGTCACCACCATTTCTTATATCTAGGCATTTTGGTTTTCTGAAGCTCATTCTCTACCAGATTGCTGGGTTTACACTTTCTTTCTTTCAGTAGCTCAAGTATATTTCTTTATTTTTCATCTGGCATAAAGCACTGCTTTTGAAGTCTGATGATAATCTAAATATTTTCTCTTTATAAATCATATGGTCTTTTTTTCAGATGCCTAAAGAACTTTTTTCCTTTCCTTTAAAATGCAATCAATTTTCTAGAATATATCTTGTGACAGTCATTTTGAATCACTATTATCAGGTATGCACTGTAATATGTATTTCTTTTTTTTAATTTTAGGAAATTTTTGTTCAGTTATAACTTTTTGCATATATTCTCTTCCCTTGCTTTTTGTTTTCTTCTTCAGAGTCTCCTATTATCCATATATTTGGTCTTCTCTGCCTATCTTCAATATTTATCACTTTCCCTAAAATTCTCTTTTTTAAAAAACTCTTACTTTCTCCTTTATTTTTAAACTTTTCCTATTGCTCACCTTCTGGTTCTCTTGTTGTGTTTGTTTCTTCTTGTGTTCCTTCTATTTTAGTCCTCATTTCTGAAATTTTTAAAAACTTCTAATTCTCTTCTGAGTTCTATATCCCTTTATATTTTTTAAAAGACCAATTTTGGGTATTTTCATTTTTTGAAATTAGTTATGAAAGTAATCATCCATAGCACTAAATTTCAAAAAAAATAGAAATATACTTGTTACTTATATTTTTATAGTTCAAGGTAAAAATTATAATCAGTAATTACTTATAAGTTATAAGTAATTAGTAATTTCTTCAGTGGATTTATTGCACATTCAGCAACAATACCTACTCACTGATTTTAAAAGGGACTTAGCTCTCTTAGTCTACTATTTACTACAAACTTTATGATTTGCATAGCTTCTGTGTACACCCAGAGCTAGCTGAGATCTACAATTTGTTTTCATTCATTCATTTATTCCTTTGTTCATTGTTTAAACTTTTTTTTATCTATATATTTATCCTGTACCAGGACTTAGGAAGCAAAAATTAATAAAAATGATTTTTGCCATCCAACAACTTACAGTTAAATAAGAAAGATAAGCTAAATAACCAGTGATTAAAATACAGTGTGATAAGTGCTTTGAAAAAGATATGCATAGTGTCAAGTCAACACATGAAGATTTGAGTGAGGGAACAGAGTTGGCTTCCTAACTTGAAATGCAAGGTGGAGGTGCAGGGGAGATGCTCCCAGGTAGATGTGGGGGCAGAAGTCTGGCAGGTTCATAGGGCCGTGCATAATTCGGCAAGGCAGGAGGCAGGGAAACCAAAAGGTGAGTAGGTCAATGGAGAGACACACATTTACCCAATGATAATACTGCGCCTTACAGCTGCCTAAATCTTTGATATTTTTAATACTCTGTCTCATCCATTATCTTACATGAAACACAATCCTGTAGCTCGATTGTCCATACTTCATAGATGAAGAAATTCAGCTTTGGAAGAAAAACTGTGACTCTCCAAGATCTCATGCCTAATAATTTGCTGTGTTGACACATTAAACTGTTTTAGAAAGAATGGATGAATACTACTTTTTGTCCATGATAACAGCGAAATAATATTAATCATTGATATCATAAAGTGATCAACACATATCAGAAAAGATACATGGATGGTACAATAACTAGTTCAATAGTAAGTGGATCTTCCTAAAGTCAATTGATTAATACTGTATATTTCAGTCATTCTCTGAGTCAGTGCAATTAAAAATCATTAACACTAGCCATTCATTCTTACGGTCAGATCCTCTCACCACGTCATTTCTCTTGTCCAGCATCCACTGATAAAAGCCACCCCTTTTCCAAATGTGAAGCCTCTTGTTTCTGGCTTTGCCCTCTCCCTTTTTCCTATGTTATTGAAGGAAAGGGAAGAATAAAAACACTTTTTTTTTTTTTTTGCAAACGAACAGTCACTTTTCAGAAAATAAGAAAGAACACGAAAGTGTGTCTTAAATCATTAAAATTTAACATTCTTAGTAAAAGTCATTAGTAACATAATTGCTCCTACTCGTTTTCATTCTAAGGTAAATCTCTAATGCAAAAGCATTATCACTAAAGGAATTATTTAGCTTAACATGAAAAACTGGAAGAAAAAATGTAAATTTCAGAGTGAATCATAACATCTTATCTTAAAATGCCATTATCTTTGGTCCTTAGCAATGCTAAAGCAGTGTAGTATCTTCTCTATTGGTTAAAGGTGTCATTTTCAGAGAAAGGTGATCTGTACTGGTGTTGTATTTGTTCAGAAAATTATGGACAAATTTTCAAAAAGCTTTTTAAGTTTAATATGAAAAGACATGGGGCATTTAAACAGAAACAGGGTCTGTTCATATATCCAGGTCTGAAAGCAAACATAACTATTAATTTATTCAATATGTCAATGATTTCAAAGTCTTTTGAGTTTTCCAAATATTTCTGAGTCTCTAAAATATTGCACCTAGTTTTCTGTTAATGGAAATTGATCACTGCCTGTTCTCCTGAACATTGATAATAGTTACTGCCTGTAGTGGTTGCCAAATTTGGAAAGGTGAATGTCAATCTCTTATCATTGTCAACAATTTAGTAACCCTGTGTAATAATGCAGTTAGAAAACACAGCATACAGCCATCATATAAGCAGCTATATTGCAAGAAATCATAGTATGAAATTAGAAAGTGACCCATGATGTTAATATCTCTGTATCTGAAAATACAGTGCCTGGTATAACTGGTGTTCCTCATTGTAATACCTGTGGTTTCATATATTTTCTCTATTGTGTCTAGGCCCTTGCACAAAATTTTCCTTCTTCCTGATATGAGTTCTTCTCCTTAGTCAGCTCCTTTATCTGACTCATTGACCAAGTCTTGAGGACTAAGCTTAAAAATAATTTCCTTAGTCATTACTCTGTTACTCCTTCCACTTTGTCATCTTCATCACATGTACGCAGTGGCTACAATGGTTCTCAGCACGTTGGAGTTCTCTATACATGCTTGTTAAATAAACAAACACTGTGGTGTTTTTTCTTCTTTTTTTTCCCCATAGCACCTTGGTCTTACTTGTGTGAAGTAACTGCTGCTCTGCCTTCTAAACACCTGTATATCTGTTTTCTCAAGATAAACTTTTTATGTTAAGGATTAGTTCTTGTTCAACTCTTTGTCCCAGCACCTAGCACAGTATGTGGCACAAATAGGTGCTTAATAAGTACTTGCGGAATAAATGATGGATGAAGTTTTATGAGTCCCTTTGGGTTTAAAAATGCCCGGGCCATTCCTATCAAGCTCCCATTCTTCTATGGGTTCCAAATATGTCGGGTAGGTACTTCTTAAGATGGTGCTCTCTGTGTTAGGATTACTGTTCAGTTTCATTGGAAAAAAGTGGGAAGAAAGATCATACTTGTAGAGTTCTCATGAAACATTTTTCAAAAAAGGAAAGTAATACCAGAGGTCTTAGACATATAACGTTTGTGAATAAACATACCCTACATGCAAGTGCCAGTCTGTTTGCATTTCGTCTAAGGATTAGTGAAAGATGAATAGAAAACACTTATTGATTGAAACAAGAGAAGCATGGTATAATGAAAAGTGTCAATAGATCCAGCAGAATGTGAGTCTAGTACTACCTCTTTTTCTAGTATATTCTATCACTGAGAATGTTTCCTTAACTGTAAAATATCCAGGGGAACAACAAGAGGCTTCATCCCTAGCAGCCATTATTCCTGTCACATGTTAAGCAGTAATTACATCAGTCTCTTTTCCCCCTTTTTTCCTCTGAGTTTACAGTATATTTTCTAACTCACATTTAAAACATTTTTATCTCAACCGTGATTATATTAAGAACTCGTGATAAGTGAAACCACATTTCAGGAATATCTTTTTTTGCCTTTTTTTTGAGGCCTAATTTCCATGTATTCTGTCTTTTCTCCCCTTCACACGCCCGTGTGCCTCGTCTTTCCCTCTTTGTTTTTCAAGGGAAATTGCATTTGGGCAATTTTGATTCATTCCCAGGTAATTACCAAAATGTTATGTTGTTAAAATGACTT
The DNA here is from genome assembly GCA_004363605.1 of Indri indri. Classification (NCBI taxonomy): domain Eukaryota; kingdom Metazoa; phylum Chordata; class Mammalia; order Primates; family Indriidae; genus Indri; species Indri indri. The sequence continues at coordinate 288,961 of RJWJ010000198.1, forward strand.
GATATTTAAAATGCCAATTCTTTAAAATTAAGAAAAGGATGACTGAAATCGATATCTTTTTGTTCTGAAAGGGATTTCATTTCATTAGCGCCCCTGGTGGGCGCATTTCGGTGTTCCCATGTTGGAAATAGGGAAGCTGAGACAGACATAGTGCATCAAGTCTCTTAATTGGGGCCATCTCTTCTGACCCTAAGAATCAGAGGTTCTGATGTCTTATTCTTTGCTTTGTCCACTTGGCCTTGTGCCACATTTGTGATCACCTCTGCAAAGTGTTACTTTCCTCTCTATTTTCCTCCTAGAGTCTTTTTCTCTATGCTCCTTATTCATCGGGGCCACCATAGCAGTGATTTTTGAATGGCCGTAGCAGCCAAACTTGGGTAGTACGTATGGCCTTTGAAACAAATGCTGTTGTATGAGTTTCTCCTTTTCTATGGTGTAGACATTGAAAAGACCTGGCACTATGGGAAGCAGCAAAGCTGTCAAGAAGGCTGCTTTATTTAAATTTGATCATCAAGAAAACCCTCAGTCACCACCAGTCTTAGCAGAAGACTGCAGCTGTCCAAATTGGGAAAACCATTGCATTCTAGCTCTAAGGAAGCAAATCACCCTCTTCAGTGGGCTCCCAGGATCTTCCTCTTGCGTCTCACTCTTAGCCCTCAAATGTTCAGAGGCGAGCCAGGCAAGCCTCCCATGCTGGCTGTGCCAGAAAGCACATCTGTAACTCCAGGCAGTTTGCCACCTTGTCCTCTTTCTCCTAGCAACCCGGGCAAAGGGGTAAGGATTATCAGCACACAAAGGGACTAGTTCTGTCAAATGGAAAAGCCACAATGGAAGAACCTGTAGCACTCTTTCTAGATTAGTTGTTCAAATGAGGGGAGAGAGTGTAGCAAGTTCAACTCCAAAACGTAGTCTATCTGAAGTAAGTTTCCAGCTCTCTCTGGGTACTTTGACTTAAATTCCTCGCAGTTTGGGGGATTTATATGGATTTGATTTTTCCAAATATTTCACTCTTTAGTTTAAGTAAATAGAACTATATTATCTCTTTCACTATTTTATCCATTGAAAATCCCACAATCTTGGAAGCATTTGGAAACATTTAAACTACGACATATTAATTTTTCACTAGTGGAAACCATGATTTGGGAAGAAATATTATCGTGTCTGTGGTTTGACCTGTGATTTCTAAGTTTTTAGGAATATCAGCATTTGATTCCTAGCTTAATTTTTGTTTTGACATGAGCATGCTTCCCCTTCCCTTCCCCCAAATGCTTTGGTGCATACGTTGCAAGTTTTTTTTTTAAACTAAGATGAATTTAATTTATGTTTTAAAATTTTTTATTTCAGTGACGTAGAAGCGCATCAGACTGGAATCCAGTCCCAGCAATGCTTTGCCTTGCTCATTGACTTTAAGCACTTCCCATCACTCCTTCTGGCCTCAATTTTCCTAAGTATCAAATTGGCCTAAGGATGTCTTTCCCTCAATAAGATAATATATGTAAGGGTACTTGAACAGTTAGAAAATATCCTATAGAAACAAATGTAAGCTTTACGCACATTTATTTAGTTATCTTTTAAACACATACGGTGTTCTAGAATTTATCATTTCATGATATCTCAGAATTTACTTCCAAATATCTGTGGCCATGGAGTATAAAATTATAATTTATCCACACTGACAAGTTGTTTGGCAATTTTGACCAACGATGCTTAGATGAGTCAGGGATATATGTTTAACTTGATGTTTTAGATTTCAACAATTTAAATCTCAGTTAATACTAGTGCTCAATGAACTGCTAGTACAAGGCACAAACAGTGGAGAATTTACTAACTACATACTAGTAAGCTAAGAAGGATTGGCTATAAAGACTGGATATAAAGATTAATGATCTGTCCTCTTTCCATAAAATATTTTTAAGTTCATGTGTTAGATCTTTACATGAATGTATAGAATACAGAATTTGTGACTTCTTTGCTTAATCTAATTCTGAGAATATATTTATAAAATTCATAACAGAAAATTTTATACAATTTGTTTAGCATCTTGTCCTAAGATTTAGTTACCTATTCTAGCTGGTTATTTGTTTACATGAACTAAAATCCACCTAAAAGCTATCTTGTTGTCTTGGAAAAATTATCATCTCCTTCAAAGAGTAAGAAGTTGGCAAACTGAAAATCCCACAAGTATCAACTTAGAAGGTGGGGGACAGTGAAAATTTGGTGTTGCTCTCAGATCTTGCTACTCTTCATGATACTTTCATTCTTTTTCTCCCCTTCTCCTAAATTTTTCAACCTCTCTTCCTCTTTACCTCTAGGGAGAAGGCTCCAGTGAAGGACATCCATTGAAAACTTACATGGAAGAAGTGAGTTTTAAGATGGTCTTATAACATAGTCTGAAATCAGTCTATCATACAGGATGAAACACCCACTCAGGTTTTTCTCCATCTACCTGTAGGGTTTCTGGTCTACATATGTTCAGTGGTCATGTCCACAAAACCAAGATAATAAATAACATGTTATCAAAATAGTTTTTGTTTTTCATTGGTAGAGAGATACTGTGTGTCAATTCAGTCACCCTGAACATGAAGGTAAAACTGCATAAACCTAGTGCAATTATGTATTTTCATTCTCAAACATTTGTTGATATCCTAATAAATGAGAAACATGTGTTTTATAATGGTTGTGCACAAAAAAAGACATGATCATTGTTCTTATTGAAAGACCAATCTATACTAGGTCTGCATTCATTCATGTGACAAATGTTCATTAGGTCATTATTTGTGTAAACCATGACGCAGAGTGTTGTCCCGACAATTAACATGTATCGTAGATTTCCCTTGAAAAACCCTTTAGACTTCTGGATTTATTTTTAGAGGTATCCAAGGGTGTTCTGTGTCACAAAACTTTGGACTGACTGCAAACTATTTGGGAACTCTCAGACAAACTGTGGAAATGTCCATAAAACATGGCCTGAAGCCAAACCACAGTGGTCACTAAATTAGCCATCTGAATTTCTTGCAGGTGAAGGGAATTGGGAAATAGTTTGTTGATGATATCATAGCAGCATAAAATATTTGGTTTGAGTATTACTTCTCAACAAGACAGAATCTGTTTCTCTAAATATTCTTGCATGTGCAAGTTCACTCAAAAACTGTTATGAGTGGCCTCCTGAATGTGCTGTATAGTCCATACATTTGTTGAGATCCATACTCATACTTAAAATCTCACTTGCTTCCAAATATCACTGGGAGAGGAAAATCAAAGTGCATAGCACCTCTTTAAGGCTCCAACATCTCTGGTTTGCACACTTATTTGGAGGCGGTTGATACTTTGCCAAAGGCACACAGAGGAGGAGTAACAAAAGGAAAGAAAGGAATGTAAATTAGTACAGCCACTATGGAAAACTGTATGGTGGTTCCTCAAAAAACTACAAGGAGAACTACAATACGATTCAGCAATTCCACTACTGGGTGTATAGCCAAAAGAAAGGAAATATATAGAAGAGATACCTGCACTTCCATGTTTATTGTAGCACTATTCACAGTAGCCAAAATAAAGAAAATGTAGTATAATATTCACAATGGAATATTATTCAGCCATAAACTAGAATGAAATACTGTCATTTGCAGCAACACAGATGAAACTGGAGGTCACTATGTTAAGTGAAATAAGCCAAGCACAGAAAGACAAATATTGCATGTTGTCTGTCATATGTGGGGGCTAAAATCGTTGATCTCCTGGAGATGGAGAGTAGATTGGTGGTTACCAGAGGCCAAAAAGTGTAGGGGGGAGGAGAGGATGAAAGAAGGCTGATTAATAGGTACAAACATACCATTTCATAGAAGAAATAAGACCTAGTGTTTGATAGATAAGCAGAGCGATGTTAGTTTACAATAATCTATTTTATATTTTTCAAAATAGAAGAGAATAATTTGAATGTTTCTAGCATGAAGAAGAGACAAATATATTTAAGGTGATAGATATCACAATTATACCAATTTGATAATTACAAATTATATCAATGTATTAAGTTATCACATGTACCCCCAAATATGTACATCTATTATGTATCAATTAAAAAATTAAAATAAAAAACCTGAAAAAAAGATATAACTAGATAGATGTTCTGTGTTCAGGTTAGAAAAGTCAAAATAAATGGACAAAAAATTGGAGAGTTGAAACACCAGTCCTAAATTTAAATTTAATGAATTTGATGCAGAAATTGAGTAAAATACATCAAAGCAGTAGCCCACGAGGAGGAAGACACAATTTCAAGGTGTACACCAAGAGAACCTCCCTTTAGGATCTTGTGTTTGCCAAGCTCTTCACTCAGCATTCTTTGCTCAGCTTGGCAGTGGGCCTGGGGATGGTGGGCCATCTCCACGAGAGAGGTGACTGATGCCTCTTGTAATGTGTCCTGTCTGGGTCTAACTTTATGCAGGAAGGAGAGTGCTGCTGGTATAAGACATGGCCTTTCTACTGATGGTAGAACTTTCAGAACAAGTCTTCTTCTGATTTTATAGTTCCTATCCAAGAAAAAGAGCCTTGTTTTCTCTGTAATTACCAATGTCTAACCTAAATGTTTGTGTTGTACACAAGTATAAATGCTTAATGTGGCAAGAAAGTCAAGGATTTGTGCTTTTTAATTGGCGGCACTTAAAGGGCATTGCTTTTCAGGGTATGATCCTCTGACTACAATATTGGCAGAGGGACTTGCAAGAAACGCCAAATCTCGGGGCTCACCCAGACCCAAAGAATCAAAATCTGCATCCTAAGATCTCTATATAATTCACAAGCATCTAACTGCTGAGATGCACTGCTCTAAAATATCATTTCCAATATCATTTTTAGAGTAACTGCATACATCATGAAGGTCCCCGATTTTATATAAAATAGGTAAAGAGGAAACCTTTATTAATAAATTTATGTTTTATTCATTCACCTATTCTCAACAAAATTTTTTGGTTCATTGGGGGTATAAAATCTCTTTAGTTTATGAAATCCATTATTGACTTTCAGTTTGAATTTTGCAATACATGTGGACTGCCTTTTTTGGGAGTTCAGTATCAAGTAGTATTTTCATCTAACTTTGGTTGATATTTAGATTTTAGCTCTTTCCTAAATCAACAAATGACTATCCTTTACAGTAAAATGGTATAATCTTAACTAGCAAAATATTAACTTATTAATAGCTGGTTACTTTTTGCAGACATGAATCCATTTCGTTCTTAAGAAACATATACAAACTCCAACTCTTCTCCATTAAGAACATGTTTAGGATGTTAAGAGTCGTAAAATGATGGCCTTTCGTTTTTTCTCACTTGGGCTTTTATTTCACTTTCCCCCTCTTTTTTATGTTAGCATAATCAGCAAACAATGAAAAACAGTATTTATAAATGTTAGAGGCATTGAAGTTAAAATTGAGCTAGCAAACATTTGCTTTTATTTAGTACACACTAAAACTCAAATAAACCATAGTGTTTACATTTTTAGTATATTTAACATTTCTTGCTAAAGTTTGAACAACTCTCTGCAGATCAAAGGCTCTATTTTCTTACAAATCTGGTCTTATAATGAGACAGAATCACAACCACATGACATGAGGCAATTTTGTTTAGAGCTAAACCAAAACTAAAGAGACAATATGGTTTCCTCTAAAGATAAAGCTAAAATGGAGCTTTTATTCTCTATTTTCTATTTTTTAATGTATTCTTTTTCCAGAGCAGGGTTTATATTTTTGACCAAATTAAAAAGTGACATATTTTATAATAGCTTGTTTTTTTTTTAATCCTCAAAGTAGCTCTGATAGTTAAATTTAAAAAAACAATTACATGCTCTTTACATGTAAGACACTTGATAAGTCAAAGTAGGAATAATAATTTGACATCACAGAAATTTTGGCTTTTAGAATCATAGTATTAACATGCATTCAAAAAAGTATATAATTTAAAACAACTTATCAGATTCAAGTACTTCCAAATCTTGGTTGTCATACCTTTAGTAGAGAAGCTAATCCATTTAAAATATCACTTTACTCAGATGAATGATTAGGAAGCAGCATGGTACACTGGTTTAAAAAAACCCTACTCATTAGAGAAATGTAGTAATTTAAATATATTTACATCAGATGAACATTGCCAACTTAAATGGCTAAGAAATTATAAAGAACTAGACTGAAGTCAATGATTTCATTCAAGGTTCCTCACAACTTCAGGCAGTCAGTTGGTGAAGGCTGGCAGCAACGTACATGGAAGTGTGACGTCCCTGGCAGCGTCAGGTGGCAGTGTCACAAGCTCTAAGGATGTTGACAGGAAATAAAGCACTTGAAGCAGGCGGGCCTTTTTGAATCTGTTGAGGTTGGTTTTGCCAGCTGTAGGTACCATCTGAACTGGAAAGGGGATCGATTCTGTGCAACAAGCTGTCTTAAAATAATTTTCCATACCAGGTTTTGGCCTGTGTCTCCTGTGGTCTCTAACGTATGAAGTTCCAAATCTACTTCTGGGAGAGTGTATGATATTATTCCCTAAAATAAATGAGATAATTTACTTTTTATCATCCACAGGGATTTACTTATTAAAAATCAAAATTCTTATTAGCTATCATAGTTTCATTTCACTTAGGAAACTAGGAAACAAGGACTTTTTTCTCAAGAAAATCTGAGTTTGTCGTTGACATTCATCAAGAACAGATACATGTTGTTAAATATTTTTTTTAAAAAAGTTATAATCATGACTGTCATACAGATATAAAATGAACACATGTCAAAGATGTATTTCACTGATAAATTAATAAGCAAACAAGTAAGATGTCATTAATAGAATCAGTTCAAAGAAGCATTCAAATCCTTGCATACATAGTCAAATAAGGAATGCTGAATGACATTAAGAATAGATGCGAAAACTGGCAAAACTATCACTATCCATAGAACGGAATCCAATGGATGCAATATCTAATGAATGCAATTTGTGCTTCCATGGACAAGAATCATCTTCATTGCTATCATTTTCTACAAATTACATAGTTGTAAAATAGCTAAAGTAAATGAAAGCCCCAGAGCCTCTGCAGAATCAAATAACTGGAAGTGCATGCTAAAAAAAATGACTTGTTTTTCATTGACTATACCCCATAATCACTTGTCCTTTTCTAAATCTTTTACAACTTTACCTCTACAATTTCCTTGGAGAGAAAAGCCACCAAATGTAATGAGTTAGAAAATAAGATGAAGTGCAATTCCAATGTATAGTATAGTTTAGCAAATTAGCCATGTAAATTTATTTAAGTAGCTTGCATTTATTTTGCAATGTTTTCACAACCTAATCATATTTCTCTAACTTTTTTCTTACTCCCTCTCTTTTCTTTTCCCAGATCCTATTAGTTCAAATATACAGTTTCCAAACTTAACTAACTTTTATAATTCCCAAAAGAAGTGGGCTGCAGAAATATAATTTACTAAAATGCTATGGATTTTTAGCCTGATAATATGAGACATTTCATTAATAAGTGCAAAAAAAAGTTGCTTACAAACTTTATTAATTTAACTATGTAAATTATTATAGGGCATTCCATTTTAATGGAAGTGTACAATTAATTCTTTGTCAACAGAATCAGTTCATTAAATGTATCTGGAGTGGAGTGTGATTTTGTTTTGCTTTATAAGCATGATGCTTCAGACAGGGATCCTTATTTTATAGAGATCCTATGGTTATAGAAGTAAAATTAAAGTGATTAAGCCTTTTTGAAAGAGGAAAACTGCTGTTTTGTGCATTATTTACATACAAAAAAGAGAAAGAAATATGTAGTTGATTCGGAATTGAAGTAGCCAGTGGTGAACGTTTGAACAAAGGAGTGTTCTTTTTTCTCTAAATCTAATGAACTTCCATAACCACATAATGATTCCTCACTGATTGATTATATTTATAGAATCTAAAAATAAGCTGTCCATGTGGAATAACAATGCTGCTGAAGTTTATAAAGCACTTATTCTGTTAGAAGATAGAATGATATGTTGATTCAGGGCTAGCAACTGTTTTCCATATGATAAGTGTCACTGTTTTCCACCACTCCTAGTCCCTGGACATTTGCTATGCTTATGGTGAAAGTGTTTCAGAAAAAGGATGAATAGCATTTTTTCTAAAAGCAACACAAAAAACTTGCTCTTGGGAATATGAAAGAGTTTGTACTATGCTAAGACACAATTTAATTTTCTTGTGGAAAATTTTTGAATGCGTTGACATAGAGGAGCATGTCAGTTCTGGTTTTTAAAAATGGTCAAGATTTTAGCTTTTTGACCCCATCAGAAAGATTTATCTGTAGTCTGATGGGCTGAGCTTTGGACACACATAGTACTGCCTATTGGCACTGATAAAGCAAACAGGTGTGTTATATTACTAGCTCTGGCCCAGGGAAAAACAAATTAAGACATTTAAATCATCTATTAATAGTAACATTAGTACTATCCTTATGATTCCAATAACTCAACATTTTAAAGTTCTTCCCAAACTACATATTTACCAAGCTAATGTTCCATTTGTACTTTATGCAATTTGCAATAAACAGAGAATAGCTGAATGCTGCTTATCTGCTCAGGAGGAAAGCCATTAAAACTGCAAACCAATCTGCAGTATTGCTTAATATTCTGAACTATGGTGGGAAAATAAAACAATTGATGTATTAGTCGTATTTAGTATTTCAACTAGAAAGCTAAATAACCAAAATATTTTTTTAATTAAAAACATTTTTATGGTCATTTTAAACTTCGCTGTTTTATTTATTAAAATTTATTTATTTATTTTTATTTTAAATTTTTTTAATTGACACAGAATAATTGTACATATTTATGGGGTACACATAATGTATAGTGATCAGATCAGGGTAATTAGCACAACCATCATCTCAAACATTTATCATTTCTTTGTATTGGGAACAATCAATATCCTTCCAGCTGTTTCAAACTCTATGATATATTATTGTTAACAATAGTCATCCTGCAGTGCTATAGAACAGAGGTAACCAACCATTTTGGCACCAGGAAGCAGTTTCATGGAAGACAATTTTTCCACGGACCAGGGTGGGGTGGGGAGGGTCGGGGGAGGAATGGTTTTTGGGATGATTCAAGCGCATTACATATATTGCTCAGTCAGACCTCTCTGCTAATGATAATTTGTATTTGCAGCCTCTCCCCAGCACTGGCATCACCACCTCAGCTCCACCTCATCATCAGGCATTGGATTCTCCTAAGGAGTGTGCAGCCTAGATCTCTTGCATGCGCAGTTCACAGTAGGGTGCGTGCTCCTAGGAGACTCTAATGCCACTGCTGATCTGACAGGAGGCGGAGCTTATGCAGTGATGCGGGCGATGGGGAGCTGCTGTAAATGCAGATGAAGCTTCCTTACCTTGCTAGATAGCTGCTCGCCTCCTGCTGTGTGGGTGTGGGGGCTTTGGAGACTGCAGCTATAGAACACTAGAAGTTACTCTTCCTATCTAGCTTTAATTTGGAATCCTTTATCAACCTCTTCCTATCCCTCCTTCCCAGACTCCAGTATCCTCTGTTCTACTTTTTCCTGAGCTCTTGGCCAGAGTATTATGCCCATAGCCCCAGCCCCAGCCCCAGCCCCAAGCGGGCTATCCCGCCATGTGCACACACACACCCCTGACCTGGGAGAGATCTCGGCAAGCCCGCTCCCTGCAAAGCTGCACCCCCTCCACGGCCTCCACAAACTTTCTCAGGCTAGGCCACTGAAACACTCCCAAATGTCGCTAGTGTGGACTACAGCCGAAGAAAACTACACAGAAATGAAACTTTTGTTTAAAATGAATTGCTTCCACCATTCGATTTTGCCTTACATAACGAAAGTGACTATTTTTCATATTTCTTCTTTAAACATCAGAGATTGTGTTCCATTTTTGAAAAACCTGCAGAAATGTGATTTCCCTCTCTGTTTCATGAACATTTTTGAAATTTTACTTCTGCCATCCTCTATACTGTTATGAAATTTTAAATCTAAGATTTTTCACATTTATGCTGTTTATTTGAAATAGCTCTGGAAGGCCAAATTCAATAATTGATAATTTTTTTATAAATTAAGATAAATACTAACAATGAACACTTACTTATACCCAAATGGTATAAGAATTCCAAGACTGAGTTTATTTATTTATTTTGGGGCTAACTTTCCCTACAGTAGCCTAGTGTCTCTCACATCTGCTGTCCAAAGGACTCTAGACCAAACTAGACAGTTACCACTTGCAAAGCACTAGAGATCGTCTAATCCAGCACTTCCTCCCCTGTTACAGCCCAAGAGAGAACGTAACATGCCCTAGATTAACCAGGATAAAAAACTGTGCTTCCTGACACATGGGGCAAGGACTTTTCACTGTGGAGCCCATTTCTCATATGATAGGAATTTAAGTTTTAATCTAAATAACAGACCACTTTAAGGAGCTTCTGGTGCTAAAAACACTGTGCTTTCATTTAAACAAAAAATGAGTTTTGAAATTTTGTTTTGTTTCAATTTAAAAAATAAACCTTATGTTTTTGGACAGTTTTAGATCTACAGAATAGCTGGAAAGATAGTACAAAGAGTTCCTATATACATCTTATCCAGTATTAACTACTACTAGTACCTTGTATTAGTACAGGACATTTGTTGCAGTTAACAAGCCAAAACTGATACATTATAAGTGACTAAATCTATGCTTTATTCAGCTTTCCACAGGTTCTCCCAGATGTCCTTTTTCTGTTCTAGGGTTCCATCCAAGATGTCATGTTACATTTAATAGTTATATGTCCTTAGGCTCTTCTTGGTTGTGAACCTTTCTCAGGCTTTTTCTGTGTTTGATGACTGCAACAGTTTTGAAAAGTACTGGTTTGATATTCTGTCCCTCAATTGATATTTTTCTGATATTTTCCTTATGATTAGACTGGGATAATGTATTTTTAGGAGGAAGACTACAGAGGTAAATTTCCAGTTTCAACACATCCTATTAAGGGCACATCCTATCAGTACGATTTACTGCTGTTGATGTTGATCACCTGGCTTGAGGCAGTGTTTGCCAGATTCCTCTACTGTAAAGTCACTTTTTAAAAAAATCTCCCTTTCCATACTCTTTGAAAGAAAGTCACTATACATTGTCCACAGTTAAGAAGTGGGAAGTTATTCTCTACCTCCTTTAGTGGGGAGTATCCATATAAATTATTTGAAACCTGTCTGCATGCAAATTTGCCTATTCTCATCCATTCATTTATGTACTCATTTATTTTTATCCATATGGACTCATAGATATTTATTTTTTACCTAAGTAATGATCCAATGCTGCCTTATTTATTTTGTTGCTCAAATCGTTCTAGCTTTGGCTACTGGCAGGTTTTTCGGTTAGCTCCTTTATCCCTTTGACAAACCCCATCATCGTGTGTGTGTGTGTGTGTGTGTGTGTGTGTGTGAGCATTGTCTTACTTTCTGGCACTCCAAGATGCTCTAGCTTATCCTGTATATTTCCTCCCTCAGTCCTAGAATCAATCATTTCCCCAAGAGCCCTGGTTCTTTCATTGGAGAATGGTACTAGAAATCGAGATCTGGATGGTGGATATGTTCGTTGCTTCTGAGTGTCATTGCTTCTAAGCCCTCTCAACTGCCAGACCAGAGAAATATTAATATATGTGTATATAATAACCTATATATAGAAAAAATATATATAATTATTTCTATATGTAGCAATCTGTATATACAGCAAGCTAAACATGAGTTCATACTGACATCTTCAATTCTAATACATTACACATGGATCATTCTGGACTCCCTCCCCTGGTTATCTGTAAACTCCCATGCCAGCAGTGAGAAGACTGACTCCCACCACCTGCCATCCATTCACCAAACTGTTCATTGGCAGAATATATGGAGAGTGGTTTCAGAACTGTTAACCTGCATGCCCATGGGAAACAACTTTATCAACTAGGGTGCAGTTCTCATGTACAGTTCCTTTAACTTTTGGTCTTACAAATTCCACTCATTTTCAGAGTTACTTAGGTCAGCATCTTATTTCCTCACCCCGCTTCAGTGAGGTTGTTTCATACATCTGTAATGCATTCATATTCTTTTTTAGTATTTTGCCTTCCTCTGTTGGGATCCCCCAAATTTCTAATTGATGTTTTTCATTTGCATACATTAAGGTTTATGCTGTGATATAAAATTCTATGGGTTTGATGAATGCTTGATATCTTGTATTTACCACTATAATGTCATAGAGAATAGTTTTACTGCCCCAAAATATTGCCTGTGCTTCACTGATTCAATCTCCATTCCACCCCCAAAATCCTGAAAAAATTGTGCCTTATTGAAACTCTAGATTGGAACTGAACATCTCCAGGAATTGCCATCAAAAGTTAAGGGATACCAGATAGGATGTTTCTCTCACACAGGAACTATTTTAAGCAAAGTGGACATTTAATGTCCAGTGATGTCATGTTTCTTAAGGATCAGTGGTTGCGGGTCTTTATTTTTATCTCGTTGGTATTTGTCTAAATAAAAATAAAGCAAAATATCTCGAGTTGGAGAAAAAGATCATTGAAAGAGGGTAAAAATGAATGAACTGACAGATCATTTACATTACATATTTTTAATTTTTAAAATAAGTTTGAAAAGATTTTCTTGAGTCATGGTTCAATAAATTTAAAATTGTTACATATTTTGTTACAGAGGAGATTCATACTCCCCCATCCTTCCTTTCTACACTTCATCCTCTCTCTTGTCTTCTTCCTTACTTCTTCCTATACAAATGTTTACGTGGTGAGTCCCTATTTTGTGCCAGGCACTATAACAGATGCTGAGAATCTATATTATTGTTGAAGCAGGAAGATAAGAAAGGATAATTATTATACAGTAATTATTACATGGATACAATGGGGACATAAATGAATAGAGGAGTAATTTTGCCTTAGAGGATCAGAGAAAGCTTCCAGTAGAGGTAATCCCTGATCCTTGGAGGAGTGTCAATGTTTGAGACAGATAAGGAAATGTACTGTAAAACATCTTGGGAGATTAGAGAGTATGATAAAATGAGCTACCATTTAATTATAGTTGGAGTGGTCAAAGAGGAGATGGAGAGGGTAATGTGATAGACCAGGCTAGGTAAGTATGGATCATGAAAGGTCTTGAGTTTAAATTTCATCCTGAGAATAATGAAAGAGCCACTGAAGGATTATGAGCAAGGTAATGATTATATCATACAGCATCTTAAAAAGCTCACTCTGGCAGGTGACTGGTGGGAGAGTTAAAGTGGTATGAAACTCTATCCTAGAAAACTTCCTAGATGGCTATTACTACAGTTAGAATGGGGGATGAGGATCTGCTTTAGTTCAGTGACAGAAGGCAAAGAGCGGCAAGGAAGTATGTGAGAACTATTTTAATAAAAGTAAGAAAACGAGAAGAGGAAGGAGGCAGCAAAGTAGTAATGAGGGTAAAATTGAAGATGTTCTCTAAATCCTACTAATCTTCATTCTCATTAAAGGGAATTTGAAACCTCGATAGCAAAGAGGGACATGTTATGCAATTTTATGTTGAATATTTCATGATTATATTCCCAAGAGTGAATGTCAACATTGTTATAAAAATATTAATTCAGAAGAAACATAGTTTAGCTATTTCTTATTAAGACTCTAAATCTCATTAAAAGAAGAACGTAAAAAAAATGAGTTCAGAGTTTGCAATATGTCTATGACATGAAAATTAATTTAAACTTAGAGTTCTTTATTGTGGGGAAATTATTCCCATGGTTTTTGAACACGCAATTCATGGAGACTGAAGTGATCACCCATATTAATGGTCATGATATCAAAATAGAGTTTAATCTAAAAGAAATCTGTTCTTTGGCAGGATGAATCCTTAAAGCAACTACAAGTAGTTCATCAACCGTGGATCTTGCCAAGTGACACAGAAAGCGAAGGGGTGGAAGCAGAACAAGAGAAACGTGAGTAGACACTACTGTTTATTGACAATTCACAATAAAGGTCTTTCAGTTCCATAGAATTAAGCAACTTCTGCAAAAAATTCAGACTTGATTAGGGAGAACATATTCAGCTAAGCTATACTTCAAGTCTTGATTCAATAACACATTCATTGTGGTGCAGAAGCCCATAAATCAACTTTCTGAAAATAATGAGTTATTCTTCCTAAAGATCAACATAGACTGTCTAGTTGTAATGTGAATCATCTATAAATAGTATAGAATATCAGTGATAACTTGTGATTATTAAAAAATTTCGAAGTATGTCAGGATCAGCTGATTATTATATATGAAATTATCCTTATTGGTTAAATAAATAAGCTTATGTATGTAGGAACAGTTCTAAGTTCACAAAACAAATTAATACTATAATATAACTTAAGACAAACACAGAATATATAGTTCTTGATTTAAGTCACTGAATTATAATAATAACAAAGAACGGAGCACTATGCTATGGCATCACTCACTGCATGCTCTCCAGGGGTTCATCGACATTGTGAGACATAGGAGTCAGCAATCTAGTTGAGAGGTTAGTGTCTAAATTATACAGAAACAACATCAACTTTTAAAATAATAACATATCAAAATTTATATTTTTCCTCATGATAGCATGCAGAGAGAAATAACAATTGTATACGATAATGTAACCCTTATGGTAATTGACGTGAAGTGATTAATTAGTAATTCTCCTGAGCCATTATCACCAGAAATACCTAATGTGCTACACAGGTAGCATCATAATTCTGCACCTTGGGGGATCCAGGAAATTACACTTCCAGGTTAAAAGGCATTTTAAATTGCCCTTATCCTACTTCTGTAGCCATGGGCTTATGTGGCCAGAGGGAGGACAACAAGAGAGTAAGAATCAGAGTGCTTAGGTGAGAGGAGGGGGCACAGAGCACATGCAGGGAATAACACAAGGACACTTCACAGATTCCATCTGAGGGAAATGACACCTTCCACAGAAAACAACTAACTGTTGAAGACTCAGAAAGTAGAATGTACTTGAAGCAACTACAAAAGCAAAGAGAGTATTTTGGAAGATCTTTAATGCAAGTACTCTTAAGTAAAATGGTCTAGGAAAGAGCAGCATGAAATACAAAGAAGAGAATCCCCAAATATGAAAAAATTAATAGCGGTCCAGAACTTTTATGAAGAAAATGCTCTCACATTTACACTCCCTTGCCCCCAGTCTTCCCACATATTTAAATATACATAAACTCTCATTCTAGAGTTTAGGTTTAATCATTTTCAACAAATTCTTTAGAAGCCTTCTTAAATTTATGTTAAAAAAAAAAATCCCTCAAGCTACTGCGTATGTGCATTGTATAAACACAACATATGTAATTGTGTTAGTTTTACCCTGGCTGTTAGATCTGACAACTGGTGCCCGAAGTGGACAAAACTAGGTAAACAACATCCTTACAGAATGCAAAATGTGTTAATTGTATGAGTGTGCTATGTCTTATAATAAATTGAAACTTAAAAATAATAAAAAGAATTGATCAAACTAATGAGTTGTATCCAATTCCAAACTCAGACTTACTTCCTTTTCCTCAAATCCATATAGCTCCAATCAATAACAGGACTAGAAAAGATAACCTAAAAATGTAAAGGAGATAAAAATCTTCAGAACTTTCTTCAACTCTTGTCGTTTAATACATATTGCTTTTCTGCATTTATTTTTACAAGGTTTTGACAATAAGTCACAGTTTTCTCCTTTGCTACTACAGTGCAAATTATTTGACAGGAAGAGTCCATCTGTTTTTTTTTTTTTTTTCATTTTCTTGAGGCACATAATATGCCCTCAACAAATATCAGAAGAATTGATAAATGAATGAGTAAATGAATGGATTTATTTGGTTTGTTCCAACTTGTTTATCAGGACAGAAATTTAAAACAAAATAAATGACAGTTGTGACTGTGAATAATTATTATAAAATTACATATAGTTTTATTAAAATTTTAATATTTGATTTATAGCTTATCCATGGATTTTGCTGAATGGTCTATCAATCACTCTAAAAAAGGCCCTTCCTGAACTCTCGTAACCGTAGACCTAGAACCAGAAATATTTGATCTCAGCAATATTGTACTGGGAGGTGACCCTTGACAATGGTAAATTGTTTGAAATAAAATCAGGGTTTAAGATAATTAGGTGGTAATGGGAGCCATCTGGAAATGGAATGCTAGCTAGCATTATGGCCAAGCTCATAGCACACAGATGCAAATATTTTTCAAGAGTGGCTTCCATCAGCCAGGTGCTGGGACATATGTAAGTTGGAACCACTGAAGCATTGGCATCTCTGCTGGTACTTGCACTCAATGCATGTGGTTTGTGGAACAGCTGGCAAGATAAACATAGATCATCTACCTCTTTATTTTCTCAGTGAAAGGAAATAAATGACATAAATCTATGTGAGCTTAGCATCTGATTTAGAGTTTATGGGCTCATATCCTAGAAATTTATGAGTGAGGAAGAGGACAAGTTCATCGTTTCAACAATAACACCTGTTTCTTGACTCAGCTTCCTATAAATTATGCCTAGGTGATTTTATGGAATTCTCTAATTTCTCCTGAGACAAAATCATCATGGCAGAAAGTTTCCAAATAATGTCAGGACCTTTGCAGTGGTGCATATTTCTTATTGCATCATTTTAAAATAAGATTTAGCTCAAAGAAATTTTTATAAATAAATACCGTTTAGGAAAGAATATCTTTAACAACTAAATAGAAGGCTTTATAAATTTTTATTATAAACAAGATAAGTAGAACCCTTGATTAAGTAGATTTTTTTCCTTTACTCTGCTTTTAATAGAAAAGTATAAATTACTAGTGTAAAAAAACACATGTCAGTGGTGTGTTTGTTTTTAATCTCTCAGATTATGGTCTGAAGTCACTAAATAAATCAAATTACAAATATTTGAATTAACTGGGGTACTAGTTTAGTATTCATACTCCTGAATTCTCATTCAGACTACTGAAACAGAATCTCTGTGGATGGGATTCTGAATTCTGTGTTTTCAATTATTTCTCTGGTAATCTTTGCTTATTCTAAAAATTGAGAACTACTAGAAGAAAAAGTTCAATGAATCAGGGGTTGTGTTTTTAGAAGTGGCTTTATTGTGTAGTTAGTCTTTGGGCCTTCTTTCTCTAGGCCTCTTTCTCTACCTATAAATTAAATGTGGGTATACAATGTGGGATCGGGGAAGAAGAAAAGCTGAATTTTTTTTTATAAACATGAATAAACAAGCTAGAAACAAACAAGCAAACAAACAAAAAAACCAAACCAACTAAACATCACAGATGCCAAAAGTGAAGAAATAAGAGTCACAGTGGTAAGTGAAAACTAATGCTGTCATGATTCATTGAGTGTAAAAAAAACTTGAGTTTCAGTCCTAAACTCTAGGGCCTGATGTCTTAATGTCTATAATGATAGGCAATTCACCCGAGTCTAGTTAAGGAAGTGGGATTGATAATGATGGCACTGTGTAGAGTTTCACACCTGGAAGGCCTGCCTCAGGTATGAAAAGGGAAACAAAATACCTGTGCTCACCAGCTGTGGAAAAACCAGGAAGTTTGCTATCTGTACCGGGCTTTGGATGAAAAATATAAAGTTATCCATAAGAAATAAAACTCTCAGATCTGTATTTGGTCTGTATACATATATATATTTGTATACATCTATTACATATATATTACATATATATACACATATATTGTATATATGTGTGTGTATATATACATATATAACAAGCATATATACATTACAATCTCCAGAAGGAAAGAAAATAGAAGACAAGCAGTGGTGAAAGATATAGTAACTGAAAAGTTTCCAAAATTAATGGAAAGTTTTACTCCTCAAATTAGGAAACACAGCAAATGCTATTTTAATATTCACATTGTAAAAATGCAGACTATACAAAGAAAGGAAATCTAAAAGCAACCAGAAAAAGTAGCTAGGTTGCACATAAAATAATAAAGTTAGACTTACGATAGAATTCTCATCAATTGAGACGACATACTTCAAATAGGCTGAGAGGAAATCTTGTGCTCAGAGAAACTACTGTGTATGAATGATTACCACTCACAGACCTTTACTTAAAAAACTACTCCAGGTTATATTTTGGTAAGAAAAATAATTGATTCCAGAAGGATTTTGTAGTATGAAAGAACCAAAGATGGGCAAAATAATTGGTAAATATGTTTTTGGCAGTCTTTAAGAATTACTGACTAAAGTAAAAAGCATTAATTTCTAAAAGAAAACAGGAAAGGGGGAATAAAAAGAAAACATGATAAATATGCAAAATGTGATAGTATAAATAAATCTATTTCATTAATTACAAAAAGCTGGCATATAAAATAAATAGTAATTCAAAAATGCTACTTAATCAAGCATAGCTTATTATGAACATAATAAATGTTATATTAATAATCTATAAGAGTCTTTAATAAAATAAAATTAATTATTAGTCTATTATATGTACTAACATGGGAATATGGATAAACACATTTCACAAAATTTGGCAGCAAAATGAATTAAAACAAGAATAGAATCTAGTTTGATGTGTATTTATCAGATAATTATATTAACAAAAAAGTTCTGATCTATTAAGTTTTTTTGTACCTTTTAAGTGCATTGATATCAATGAAATTAAAAACCCATAAATGTTTTAAAAAGTAAGACTAAATTCAAATTATAATGAAAATTCTTGGAACCTAGGAAAATATAGCCCTGGATTTCTACTTCAAAAAATTAAATATATTTTAAATTAACAGAAGTTAATGTTAAAAGGCTAAAACTGGCATTTCTACCCCAATACAATGGAGTGTCCTTTCCTCTATATATTTTACTATTAATGCTCATTTTAAAAATGAATGAGGCATATTTATATATAACTTATAAAAGCATGACATCTCAAGACCCATATTAATTTTTACCTGTCATGTAGCAGTGATTTTTTAAAAATGAACTTTTTAGTTTGGAATAGAATACAAAAGTTTGCAAGGATAGTACAGAGAGTTTTCATATATAGCTAACAGTTTCCCTTATCATTAACATGTCATACTCCCATGGTACATTAATAAAAACCAATGTTACTATTAACTGAACATCAGACTTTATTTACTCATTATGTTTCATTAGTCTCCACTGGTTTGTGACTGTTTCTCAGTCTTTTTTATTTTTCATGACCTTGACAGTTTTAAGATATTTTTAAGAAAGTTTTAAGCTTAAAGGAATTTTGTAGAAGATCCTTCAACTGGGATTTGTGTGATAGTGTTCTCATGATTAGACTAGGGTATGGATTTTGGTATGAAAGGCCAGGGAGTGAAGCACCCTCATCATTTAATATCAAGGAATATGTGTTATCAACATGACATCACTCATAATGCTACCCTATATAACCAGACCAAGGTAGTGTTTGTTAATTTCTCCACTGTGAAGTTACTGTTAACCTACCTTTTTATACTCTATTATTTTGAAGCAAGTCACTAATTTTAGCCTGCATTATGTCATTCCAATACCTTCTGGCCACTATGGTTTCTGCTTGGAAATCAGCTGCTAATCTTATTGAAGTCTGTGTGTATAGGATGTGGTGTTTTTCTTTTGCTGCCTTTAAGATTCTTTCCTGCTCTTTGTCTTTCAACAAAGTGATGTGTAGGTGTAGATATCTTTGAGTTTATATTACTGAACTTTCTTTTTTTTTTTTTTTTTTTTTTTTTTTTTTTTTTTTTTTTTTTTTTTTTTTTTTTTTTTTTTTTTTTTTTTTTTTTTTTTTTTTTTTTTTTTTTTTTTTTTTTTTGAGTCAGAGTCTCACTTTTGTTGCCTGGGCTAGAGTGAGTGTGGTGGCGTCAGCCTAGCTCACAGCAACCTCAAATTCCTGGGCTCAAGCAATCGTCCTGCCTCAGCCTCCCGAGCAGCCGGGACTACAGCCATGCGTCACCAAGCCTGCTTAATTTTTTCTATATATTTTTAGTTGTCCGATTAATTTCTTTGTATTTTTAGTAGAGACGGGGTCTTGCTCTTGCTCAGGCTGGTCTTGAACTCCTGAGCTCAAACAATCCGCCCGCCTCGGCCTCCCAGAGTGCTAGGATTACAGGCATGAGCCACCACGCCCAGCCCCATTACTGAAGTTTCTTAAGCTTCTTGGATACGTAGTTTAATGTTTTCATCAAATGGGTAATGTTTTCAGCCATCGTTTCTTCAAATATTCTTTCTGCGCCTTTCTCTCTCACCTCTTCTTTTGAAGCTCCATGTATATAAACAGTTACTTAGAGAACCTGTGGGACACCACCAAGTGTACCAACATATGTATTTATAGGTTGAGTATCTCTTACCTGAAATACTTGGGACCAGGAGGGTTTCAGATTTCAAGTTTTGTTTTTTTTTTTTAATATTTCCATTATACGTACCAGTTAAACATCTCTAAAAATCTGAAATCCAAAACCTGAAATGCTTCAGTGAGCATTTACTTTGAGCATCATGTTGATGCTCAAAAAGTGTTACATTTTGGAGCATTTTAGATTTTGGATTTTGGAATTTTGGGATTAGGGATACTCAACCTGTATACGTATATGTATACATGTAAACTCTCTAAGTAACTGTTAATTTTTCTTTATTCTTTTTTCTTTCTGTTCTTCAGGCTAAAGAATCTCAATTGACCTATATTCAAGTTCTTTGATTCTCTCTTATGATAGGTCAAATCTGCTGTTGAGCCCCTCTAGTGAATTTTTCATTTCAACTCTGGAATTTTAATTTTTCTTCCCTCTGTAATTTGTATCTCTTTATCGATAGTCTCCATTTAGTGAAACATCATTGTCATACTTCTATTTAATTTATTTGGCATGGTTTCCTTTGGTTATTTGAATATATTTATGGTAGTTGATTAAAAGTCTGTCCAGTAAGATTAATAACAGTTTCTATTGACTGCTTTTTTCCTTATTTGTGGGCCTTACATTCTGATTTCTTGTCATGTCACTTACTATTTTTGTTTGTTTTGTTGAAAACTGGGTATTTAATATAATATAATGTGGCAATTTTGGAAATCAGACCCTGTCACCTAGGGTTTGTTGTTCTGCCATTTTTTTTTGTTGTTATTGCTGGTGCTTTTTTTTTTTTTTTTTTTTTTTTTTTTTTTTTTTTTTTTTTTTTTTTTTTTTTTTTTTTTTTTTTTTTTTTTTTTTTTTTTTTTTTTTTTTTTTTTTTTTTTTTTTTTTTTTTTTTTTTTTTTTTTTTTTTTTTTTTTTTTTTTTTTTTTTTTTTTTTTTTTTTTTTTTTTTTTTTTTTTGTCTAGTGAATTTCCTGAACTAACATGTGTCAAGACTATATTATCCGCTGTATTCAGACTGAAGTCTCTGTTCAGTAGCTTAGTGGTAGGTTAATGATTGGACAAGGTGTCAAGACAGTCCATGAACACTCAAACTGTTTTTAACTCTGCTTACACAGGGCCTCTAGGTCAACTAGAGGTGAGAGATGGAACCTTATCGGGTCTTTCCTAGCAGATGCACAGCACTGCACATCTGCATGGCGTCCTACAGATACCTCATTCACCAGATTTTCCTTTAGATTTTTTTGGTAAGCTTCTTATTTGCTCCAATTGGTATCACTCCTTTAGGCAGCTGCTATGCAAAACTGTTGCCCCTAACTGTTTTTGACAAATCTCCTAAGGGCATAGATTCTCACTGAGTGAACTTTAATTTAGGTGAAACAAAGAAAAGTCCTTTAAATAGAGATTTTCCAGGCAACTTCCATATAGGGCAAAGAGTGATAATTCTCTAAGGATGGGGAAAGTGGGAAAACTCCAGATGCATTCTGCCCTCCCCAGTGGTCGCTTGGCTGCTTTGTGCACAGTTGCTATCATTGTGAGGTGACTGATTTTCAAGGCTACTGCAGAATTAGAGAAAAGTGTATTGATACAGGGCAAGCTAAAACCACATGTGTCTTACTGTTCTTATTGCCATTCTGCTATTTTTCTCAAATTAACGTTCTATGGGTTGTTGTAAGCCTTTGGTTCATTTCCAGAGTTCTGAGAAAGTCAATTTTGATGATTTTTGCCAGTGCTCTCATTAATTTTATGGAGCACCAGATTTTTGGAGATCCCCACACCGCCGCCCCCCCCCCCACCCGTTCCACAAGTGCTTCTGCTCTCCTATTTTCCTTGATTTACTCTGTTTAGTTTTCTCTTTATTTGAAGAGTGGGGTAAAATATTTTCGTAATGAGGTATTGAATTAGACAATGTCTGCTTCTTTGAGTCCTATTTTCATGAGAAGCTGTAAAATTTCTGTGGTAAAATAAATTTTAGGAAATTCTGCATATTACTATTACAGATATTTGAGGAGATTGTGGGCTTGTTCATGTCACCTAGTTAGTAACAGAATCAGGACCAGAACAAGGTCTCCTGATTTGGCCCAGTGTTTCTTAACCACATTGCCTCATCCGTCACCCATGACCTCCCCTCACCCTCTCTCCCGGGGTGCAGGGGACACAGTTTATGCTGTGACTCTTGAAAACAGAAGCCCTGGGGCAGTGAGGGGAGCTCCAGGATTCTATTGCTCAGCCAGAATGTGGCCATGCTTTCCACCTTGAAGAAAAACCTTTCCTCTCTTTAACCTAATGTCAGGTTATTTCTTTCCAGGTAGTCTCTCAAATTTGTATTTGAGGAATATTTGAGATGGTGGCATTAGAGTACCACAGTTGATTATGTCACCAGGACCAAGACAAGGCAATAAGGGATGTATCTATCAAATGAAGGCATAAAGGGGTGTGTCAGGGAGCCATACACGCTATAGAACATAAAGACCAAGATGAGTTAATAGCCAATTAGGTCAGATAGGTTCAGAACTTCATGAGAGTCAGAACACTCACAATTTTAATAGTATTAGGATGTGGCATCAAAAATAGACACTAGGAATTAGGCTATACATCCCTCAGGAGATAAGTGAGATAAGAATTTGGTACTTTGTTATTATTGAAAGGTCAGCTGGGTTATCTCACACAACACAAGCGTTTGTAGAGAAAAGATGTACACACACTGGAAACAACTAAGAATAGAACAATGACAATACCACAACAGAAATAATACAGGGATAAGTAGAAAGACGAACTCTCAAAGTGAAAAAGACAAGACCTTCTAGCACACTGTAGTAGGTTCTTTTTTCAAGAACAAAAGAAATCTGGATAATTTCTTAATCCTACTTTTTCTGTTTCAATATTCCACAGCTTTAGAAAATTCTAAAGCTTCTAAAAAGTTCAGGGCATCTGAACTCATATGAGATGATAAATCTCTAAATCAGCTCTATCAGACTTTTGCAGGTTTATCTGTTATTATTATAAATATTTTAGGATATATCTTTAACCAATAAATATAACACTAACTTAAAATAGTGTTTGTTAATTATCTGTTAAAAGCAAAACGTTCTAAGGCCAAATTGCAATTTTCCCTTATAACACTGGTTATAAGAATTATTTTGGTTACAAATAAGTTTTTGCAATTTCTAAAGGGCAAATGCCTCTGAATCATTTATGTGGTATTCTTATTTTTACATGATCTCCATATCTGTGGTAAAACTCTGGTATTATGAAAGGTTCAATTGATTCCTAAGATCCTAGAAAAAGTTTAAAGGGTAACATTTAATAACATGTAAAACTTATCTCACCAAATAAACTATTACTAAGTGTAATGGAAAAATGTGTCAAGTTGCTTAGTAATATATATGGTTACATGCATCAGACTACCTGCTTTGTTTATTGAAACGTCTTTCTCAGGTCCAGTAGTCATCAGAAAATTTCATAACAAGCATCCAAGAAGGCTGTGTTTAAACAAAACGGCAAATTTTTTTGGATTAGAGTAATGTATGGAATCAAAGTCTTTAAAACTATTATAAAAATAGGAGATACATGGTCCAATTTTTTGTTATTTTAAAAAATCAGAGTTATAAATGAATGGCACATGTTTTTAATCCTTTTACTAAACATATTTTGTTTGTCTTGGAATATTCTTATGTTTGCTCTAGGTGTGGCCTAAAACTACAAAATAAAAGAAAATCTAGTTCATTCTTTAACCTTGATGGACATAGCTTATTGGGCAGCCTTATGTCAGATGGAGTATATCTTTCACAAAAAAGGAGAATGCATTGGCTGGCTGCAAGTAAAGCCTATTGTTTGTCTCTATGAATTTTGTTCTGAATATTTTTAGTCACTGCAAGAAGTTGAGCATGTTCACATGAGCCAAACTGTTTCATGATTTTCTTTGGCTCTTTTTGCAGCATTGACCTTCACCTTCACAAATTAAACAGATCTGGATGTTTTTGTCCCAAACCAGGAACTTAGTTAAGATTTTCCAATAAGGCCCATATTTCCTATAGGACAGATTACCTTCTTAGAACAATCATATCTGTGGATCTTGAAATGTCCACATATGTATACTGAGAGGCTACCATGTGTTGGGCTCTATGACATGTGAGATGCAAAGATAAGTAGGGTATGATCTCTTCTCCCTACGAAGTTCTGGACAAGTAAGCATCTGTGGTGCTAGGCATACTATTTCTTAAGAGATAAACAGAATGCTAAGAAAGTCAAAGGAGGGAGATGTCACATTGAGTTGGCAGTAGGAACACAAGATTAGAGAGATCTTCATGAGGAATGTGGTGCTTGAACTGAGGGATGGGTAAGATTTAGAAGGGCAGGGATGGATAAGAAGGTCCTATCAGCAAAAATAATAGCATAGACAAGGTTGCAAATACAGGAAAAGCATTGGTTATGCTTGATGCCCCAGGGAACATAATAATTCATACTGTTTGAGGGAGACATCAGATACCTACAGTGGATTAGAGGGAAATGAATCTGGAAGGGTAAATTATGAGAAGAGCAGAGAGGGTCCAGGTTGTAAGGATAAGAAATGTGAATTGATAAAGTAGACAGTAGGAAAATCTTTTCATAAGGCGGAACTCTGATGAAAACATTCAAATCTGTTGCTTTGGATTTAAATGAGGAGGATGTGAATAATTCGAATGTTGAGGATGCCCAGGTGTCTGGCTCTTTATATATCTCTTGAATTAACGAGAAGAAATCTATGTTCCAAACTACTTCTACACTAGTGCTATCTCAAACAGAGATCATCTCCCTAAGGTGTACCACTGGTACAAAAGTCTATAGAATAAATTTTTTTTTTTTTTTTTTTTTTGAGACAGAGTCTCACTCTGTTGCCCGGGCTAGAGTGAGTGCTGTGGCGTCAGCCTAGCTCACAGCAACCTCAAACTCCTGGGCTCAAACGATCCTTCTGCCTCAGCCTCCCAAGTAGCTGGGGCTACAGGCATGCGCCACCATGCCCGGCTAATTTTTTCTATATATTTTTAGTTGTCCAGATAATTTCTTTCTATTTTTTTTTTAGTAGAGACGGGGTCTTGCTCTTGCTCAGGCTGGTCTCGAACTCCTGAGCTCAAACAATCCACCCGCCTCGGCCTCCCAGAGTGCTGAGATTACAGGTGTGAGCCACCATGCCCGGCCTAGAATAAATTTTTTTAAAGCTATCATCTTTACTGGAGAAAGAGAGTAAAGATGGACCAGTAGTGCAGCCTAGCTTATGTAAGGATGAAATAAATAATTGTAAAAGTACTTTTTAAAACATTGCTGTTACTGGGTATAGTTATTAACCTATTAGCTAAACAACAGTAAATATGTAGCTCCAGATTATATTTTTCATTCTGCAATACTTAATCAGTTTTAACTCATTTACTTCCATTCCTACCTTGGTCAGAATTTGAGGTTTCTATCTCTGCTCCGTTTTCCCTGTTGGCTAAAATCATCTCCCTCTAGTTGCCCAATGTTTTCTGATTCACATTGTCACACTGCCTGAATCCTTTCTGCTAACTGGCAGCCTCTTTCACAGAAACATTCTTCAGTGTTGGTAGGATTAAATCCACAAAAATTCACATTCGGGCCAAGGCAGGAGGATCGCTCAAGGTCAGAAGTTCAAGACCAGCCTGAGCAAGAGTGAGACCCCGTCTCTACTAAAAATAGAAAGAAATTAGTTGGACAACTAAAAATATATGGAAAAAATTAGCCGGGCATGGTGGCATATGCCTGTAGTCCCAGCTACTCAGGAAGCTGAGGAAGAAAGATTGCTTGAGCCCAGGAGTTTGAGGTTGCTGTGAGTTAGCCTGATGCCACGGCACTCTAGCCCAGGCAACAGAGCAAGACTCTGTCTCAAAAAAAAAAAAAAAAAAAAAAAAAAAAAAAATTCATATTCAGAGCTTAAGGTAAATTAGTTTTGTCTAATGGCATTTAGTTAATAATTAGAATCTATCTAATAGAAAGAGGAGATATGATGCTTTAATTTGGAGAAGATGTTTTGTAAAAGTTGGAAAAATAATAAAAATAAAAATTGCCTATAATCTCACCACATAAAAATATCCTCTGTGATTATTTTGATGTTTCCTAGAATTTTTTTTTTTTTTTTTTTTTGAGACAGGGTCTTGCTATGTTGCCTGGGCTAGAGTGTAGTGACATGATCATAGCTCACTGCAACCTCAAACTTCCCCAGGAAATTAAAAACAAAAATGTTTCTCATGTGTTTTCTCTTTCTCTCTCTCTCTCTCTCTCTCTCTCTCTCACACACACATCAGCATGTATGTGTACACACATATACACCTGAGGTCATATACAACCATATACAACTATTTATATAATAATATATAATACATCCTACATACAATTTTATAAAGTAACTTTAACACGATATTTTATTTTCCATATTATTAAATATTCCTTATAATATATTTTTAAATAAATAAATAAATAATATCTTATTAGCTGGATGTACCATAATGTATTTACTTACTCTTCTATAGTTCATATCCAATTTTTAAATTATGTTAAATGATACCATGGAGAATATATTTGTGCATTCACCTTTATACATGTTCATAATACATATTTTTCAAGTTTGTTAAACAAACTTGAAAATTCAAATAAAACACACAAATCCCTAGAAAATACAATTTACTAAAGCTGACACAAGAGACAATAGAAAATCCGAGTAGCCACATAACTATTAAAAATCAAATTCATAATTGAAAATCTTCACATGAAAAAATTTTCAGGCCCATATTGCTCCACTGCTGAATTCTTCTAGACTTTTAAAAAATAATTCCAATATTACGCAAACACTTTCAGAGAATCTAACATTTCCCAACTCATTTTATGAGGCTAGCTAATCCTGATTCCAGTATGTAACAGAGGAACTACAAGAATGGAAAACTTTTTTTGCCAAATCAGTCAATTGACTTATAAACATAGATATAAATTCCTAAGCAAATCGGTACTAAACCAGATTCTATCCTATATATAGATGATAAAACATTTCTACCACATTGAGTTTATTACAGAAATGTAATATTAGATTAATATTTGAAAATCAATCAGTGAGATTAATCATACTAACATAAAAAATGGGAAAAATAATAGCAGTAATGCATAAAAAGTATTTGATAAATTTTGACACCCATTCATGATAAAAAAAAACCTCAATGGATTTGAAATGTAAGAAAAAAATCTCAATCTTAAAAAAAAGTGTATTTATAAAAAATCTTACAGGAAACATCGTATGTGATGCAATACGGAAACATTTCCCTTTTAGATCAAGAATGAGATTAAAATTACCACTACCACCAGGAAAATCTAAGCTATAGTGCTTAAATATGCATTGATATTGTGCTAAAATATGCAGAAAAGCAAGGAAATGCTGACCTAAAAGATAACAGTTATCTTTGTGCAGGTAGTGGTGAGTGAGCTTTAAGGCTGGTAGTATTATATTTCTTAATCTGGATGGCAGTTAAGGGGCATTTACTTAGTCTTTTTTTTTACCAGATTATGCATTTTTGTACTTTTCTGCATGTGTATTACATTTCACAATTTTTAAAAAAATAGGCAGTGTTGAAAACGCTCTTGATTTTCTAATAATTTAGAAAAATATTTTGTGTTGCTGATGAACATGGGTTAAAAACATTTCTATGTAGAGAATTTGTTTGGTAGCTCATGAAAGGTTCACTGTCAACTGATTGTTTTCTTGAAAATTTCCAATAATGTTTTCAGTGTATCTGCAGTGGTACTGAATCTAATTTCAGAAATAATTACAATCTACAAAAGCATCCTTTTGATGCCACTGCAAATCAGTTTTCCTCAGTTTTATCAAGTCATTTTATCATTTGAAATTCTTGTATTGAAATTTCACAATTAAGAACAAAATTTGTCATCTTCAAACTTTTCTAATCGCTCATTTTTTTCCCCTCAAGTAAAATACAATATCCTTGAGGACAGATAACAGATCTTATGTGTTCTGTACTTTTCATAACATCTTGGCTAGAGATTTAATGTCTGAGTACTAAATAATGTGCTTTTATGAGTTAAGTCAGATGCAAGAATTTTAGAAATATCCTTGAAGAAGTATAATACTATTTTCGTCAGTCAATATGTTAAAGCTAAAATTTCCCCTTTATTAATTGTACATAGAATTTATTAAAAAATGGGTCGAATTTTGGCAATTTGTCTAATAAACTTTAACAGTAATGTTTGATTGAAAGACAAACCAAATTAAAATGAGGGAAGAAGCCAAGTAGAATATAAACCTTGAGTTTACTCTCTTCTATTCCTTCAATCTCAGCTGAGAGTCTTTATCAGCAAAACCTAAGCATAAGCAGAGGGTTTCGGAGCTCTATTGATGTAGGCCATCAACCTCAGCCTCTACGGGAAAAGAACTGGGTATTAAAGACAGAAAGAGTATACCTGTCAGGATAATAGAAGGTAGTTGGCACAAGACGGTTGCCTCCTTCACTGATTTTCAGCCTTTCTTTTTTACTGACATATATGTGGGTTGAAAGTTTGAATATTTCTTCCAAGTCTGGCTTTATTTTCACTGTGCCTTCATTTCGTTTAGAGAACAAGCTCTGTGGGGATGGTTTAATCATTTTAAATGTGTTGAGACTTCCTCAGTGACCCAGTGTATGACCAATTTTGAGCAAATGTTTAGAAAAACCAAGTACAAAAAAAAAATAAAAATGGGCAAAATGTATATTGTTGTTGGGTGAAGTTTTCTTTACATGTCACTTAGATAGAGTTTGCTGACTGTGTTATTCAAATATTCCATATTCTTACTGAGTATTTTTGGGGGTGTTGTTTTATCAGTTACCAGGAGATGTTTATTAAAACCTCCTACTGTGCTTATGGATTTGACTGTTTCTCTTTTTGTTTCTGTTAATTCTTGCTTTATAAATTTCAATGCTGTATTATTAGGTTTATATAAATTTAGAAGTGTATCTTCATGGTGAATTGAATCTTTTGTCATCAGGAAATATTTCTCTTTATCCCTAGCAATTAATTCTGCATTAAATTCCATTTTATATAATATCACTCTGCCAGCTTTCTTTCTATTGGTATTTGTGTGGTACATGTTTTTTATTCTCTAACTTTTCAACATTTCTCTATTTGCATATAACAGATAATTCTCTTCAAAACATGTAGTTAGGTTATTTATTTAATCAAGTCAATAATCTTTTCTATTTAATTCATGTAATCATTTCTACTTAATTCATTAGTGAATTTATGTGTAGTATAATTATTGTTATAGTTAGGTTTGAATTTATCATCTTACCCTCTTACTTCATACATCATTTTCTTCACTATGTTATGTTCCCATTTCCCCCCTTTACCTTCCTTTGGATAAGTTCCTGCCATTTTATTCTCTTCTAGCTTGAAGGTTATATACTCTTTTAAGATTCTTTCAACGGTTGTTCTTGAGATTGTAGGATGTATCGTTTACTTATCAAAGTCTTATGTTAATTGTTCCTTTTCTTTTTTCCCCTAGAATTCTTTTGCTCTTTATATACCCATTCTGAATCGTATACTAATATTGGCATGCATTTAAATGCCCTATATATTTTCAACACCACAAGGCTTTATTATTATTGTAATATATTGTCAAAATTCATTTACATTTTCCTACAGTTTTATTCTGCTTGTTGCTATTCATTGTTTCCATCTCATTTCTGAGACTGCATGTTGGATCACCTTTTTTCTGCCTGAAGAACACCAATTAATATTTGTTTTAGTTTGTAATTACCGATGGTGAATTTGAAATTTCTTCATTTTAACTTTTTTCACTTTTTTTGTTTGTTTGTTTTGAGACAGAATCTCACTCTGTTGCCCAGGCTAGAGTGCCGTGGCATCAGCCTAGTCCACAGTAACCTCAAACTCTTGGGCTCAAGCAATGCTACTGCCTCAGCCTCCTGAGTAGCTAGGGCTACAGGCATGTGCCACCATGCTCAGCTAATTTTTTCTATGTATATTTTTAGTTGTTCAGCTAATTTCTTTATATTCGTTTAGTAGAGATGGGGTCTCGCTCTTGCTCAGGCTGGTCTCGAACTCCTGAGCTCAAACGTTCCTCCTGCCTCTGCCTCCCCGAGTGCTCGTATTACAGTTGTGAGCCACCGCTCCCAGCCCATTTCTCCTTTTTCTTGAAGGATATTTTCACCAACCATAAAAATCAAAAGAGATTTTTTTTTCTTTCAGCACTTCAAAAATATCATTTTATCATGTTGAGAAACTACCTATCAGATTATTACTTCTTCGAATGTTTTTAAGATTTTCACTTTGTCTTTTATTTACCACAAAGCCTAGATGCCTAGATGTGGTTAAGCTTGGTTTAACCTCAGCCTCTTTTAAACTTGGGTGATCAGAATGCCTCTGAATCTATAGCTTTTATATGTTTGGTAGCTTTAGATTGTTCACTATGATCTCTTTCCTCAGTCTTTTTGTGGCTCTTCTATTCAGCTGTTGCTG
Source organism: Indri indri (assembly GCA_004363605.1). Classification (NCBI taxonomy): domain Eukaryota; kingdom Metazoa; phylum Chordata; class Mammalia; order Primates; family Indriidae; genus Indri; species Indri indri. The sequence goes on from RJWJ010000198.1 coordinate 319,794, forward strand.
CATAACAAATCATCCCAAACCTTAGTGGCTTAAAACAATAATCACTTATGTAGTTCATATATCTGTAATTTGGGCATGGCTCAGCAGGAAGGCTCATATCTTTTCCATGAAGTATCAGCTGCAATGATTTATCTGGGGCTGGAGGATATGCTCGTAAGATGCTTAACTCACATGACAAGCATGGTGGCTGCTGTTGGCTGAGTTCATTCAAGGTTGAAGGTCAAAGACCTTGATTTCTTTCCCTGAAGACCTTTCCTCCTGCACTTCCCACTAGAATATTTGGGCTTTATCACATTATTGTAGTTGGAATATAAGAATGAATGTCTCAACAGACAGAAAGTAGAAAATTCTAATTTCTTAAGACTTTTTCCTGGAAACTCACAGCATCATGTCTATCATCGTTGTTGTTCAAGAAGTCACAGATAATAGATTCAAGGACAGTGGATGCGGTTCTACCACTTGGGAAAAATGCAAAGGAATTTGTGGGTTATGTTTTAAAATCACCACATCCTCTTATTGCACCTATATTAGACATCTAACTGTATGCAAAATACTTCCCTTTACCCTCCACTACCATTTTTCCATCCATTTGTCTCTGAGCATAATTGTATATGTTTTATTTTGATTTTAATCAAGTTTATTATTTCTCTCCTTAAATCTGTTAAATCTGCTGTTTAATATACATATAAACTTGTGATTGTCAGTTATTGCTATTTTTTATTTTAACATTTTCATTTGGTTCATTTTTAGATTCTAATGTTTTCCAAAAATTTTAGATATTGTTTTTTATTTTCTTTTTAAGCATAAATTGTAAAATATATGTATGATAAGTCCATCAATAATAAAAAAAACCTATACAGAAGATTAATAAAACAAAAAGGTGGTTCTTTGAAAAAATAAACAAAATTGACAAGTCTTTTGCTAGATTAATGAGAAACAGAAAAGAGAAGACTCTAATAAGCTCAGTCAGGAATGAAAAAGGAGAAATTACAACTGATGACACAGAAATATAAAATATCATCTATGTATACTATAAAAACCTCTATGCACATAAACTAGAAAATGTGGAGGAAATGGACAAATTCTTAGAAACACACAGCCTCCCTAGGCTCAAACAGGAAGAAACAGAATTCCTGAACAGACCAATATCAAGTACCTAAACTGAAGCAGCAATAAAAAACCTTCCTAAAAAGAAAAGTCCTGGACAAGATGGTTTCACACCTGAATTTTACCAGACCTACAAAGAAGAACTGGTGCCTATCCTGTAGGAATTATTCCACGACATTGAGAAGGAAGGAGTCCTCCCCAACACATTTTATGAAGTGAACATCACCCTGATACCAAAGCCAGGAAAGGACACAACAAAAAAAAGGAAACTATAAACCAATATCCCTTATGAATACAGATGCAAAATTTCTCAACAAAATTCTAGCAAACTGAATTCATGTGCTTATTAAAGAAAAATGCATCATGACGAAGTGGCTTCATCCCAGAGATGAAGGGATGGTTCAATATATGCAAGTGTATAAATATAATTCACCACGTAAATAGAAGCAAAAATAAAGACCATGTGATCCTCTCAATAGACGCAGAAAAAGCATTCAACAAAATGCAGCACCCTTTTATGATAAAAACACTTAACAAAATAGGCATAGAGAGGACTTACCTAAAAATGATAAAAGCCATATATGACAAACCCACAGCCAACATCATACTGAATGGGGAAAAACTAAAAGCATTCCCACTTGGAACTAGATGCCCTCTATCACCACTTCTATTCAACATTGTGCTGGAAGTCCTAGCCAGAACAATCAGACAAGAGAAGGAAATCAAGGGCATTCAAATGGGGGCAGAAGAGGACAAACTATCACTCTTTGCTGATGATATGATCTTATATCTAGAAAACACCAAAGATTCTGCCATGAGACTACTGGAATTGATAAACAAATTCAGCAAAGTTTCAGGTTACAAAATCAGTGTATAGAAATCAATAGCATTCCTTTGTGCCAACAACAGTCAAACTGAGAACCAAATCAAAGACTCAATACCCTTCACAATAGCAACAAAGACAATAAAATACCCAGGAGTATATTTAACTAAAGACCTCTACAGGGAGAACTATGAAACACTGAGGAAGGAAAAAGCAGAGGACATAAACAGGTGGAAAACCGTACCATACTCATGGGTTGGTAGAATCAACATTGTTAGAATGTCTGTACTACCCAAAGTGATCTGCAGACTCAGTGCAATCCCTATTAAAATATCAACATCATGTTTTGCAGATCTAGAAAAAATA
>RJWJ010000198.1:322189-336151 GCA_004363605.1 Indri indri
AAAAAAAAAAAAAAAAAAAAAAAAAAAAAAAAAAAAAAAAAAAAAAAAAAAAAAAAAAAAAAAAAAAAAAAAAAAAAAAAAAAAAAAAAAAAAAAAAAAAAAAAAAAAAAAAAAAAAAAAAAAAAAAAAAAAAAAAAAAAAACAACAAATTGAGAGGCATCAATTTACCAGACTTCAAGCTATACTACAAGGCTATATAGTAACTAAAACAGCATGGTATTCACACAAGAACAGAGACAGACCAATGGAACAGAACTGAGAACCTGGATATAAAACTATCCTCATATAGCCATCTAATCTTTGACAAAGCAGAGAAAAACATACACCGGGGAAAAGAATCCTTATTCAATAAATGGTGCTGGGAAAATTGGATGGCCACATGTAGAAGACTGAAACAGGATCCACACCTTTCACCTCTCACAAAAGTCAACTCATGGTGGATAACGGACTTAACCCTAAGGCATGAAACTATATGAATTCTAGAAGAAAATGTTGGGAAAACTCTAGGAAAAGAATTTATGAAGACCCCAAAGGCAATCACAGCAACAACAAAAATAAATGGGACCTGATCAAACTAAAAAGCTCTGCACAGCCCCTGGAAACTATCACGAGAGCAAAGAGACAACCTACAGAATGTGAGAAAATATTTGCATGCTACACCTCCAATAAAGGGCTGATAACTAGAATCTATATAAAACTCAGGAAAATCAGCAAGAAAAAATCAAACAACCCCATTAAACAGTGGGCAAAGGACAGGAACAGAAACTTCTCAAAAGAAGACAGACTAATGGCCAAAAAACATATGGAAAAATTCTCAACATCTCTAATCATCAAGGAAATGCAAATGAAAACCACAATGAGATATCACTTCACTCCAGTGAGAACTGCTTTTATCAAAAGTCCCAAAACAATAAATTTTGGCATGGATGTGGAGCGATAGGAACACTCATATGCTTCTGGTGGGACTGCACACTAGTACAACCTCTGTGGAAAGTAATATGGAGATACCTCAAAGAGCTACAAGTAAAACTACTGTTTGATCCAGCAATGCCATTACCGAGCATGTACCCAGTAATGGGTGTCAAAGGAAAAAAAGACATTCTATAAAGAGACATCTGCATTAGAATGTTTATAGAAGCACAATTCACAATTGCAAAGATGTGGAAACAATCCACGTGTCAATCAATACATGAGTGGATTAATAAAATGTCGTATATGTATACCATGGAGTTCTACTCAGCCACAAAAAACAATGGTGATCTAGCACCTCTTGTATTACCCTGGATAGAGCTGGAGTCCATTCTACTAAGTGAATATCACAAGAATGGAAAAACAAGCACCACATGTACTCACCGTCAAATTGGTATTAACTGATCAATGTTTATATGTACATATAGTAGTAACATTCATCTGGTGTTGGGCAGGTGGGAGGAGGGAAGAGGGGATGGGTATATTCACACCTAATGGGTGTGGTGTGCAACATCTGGGGGATGGACATGCTTTAAGCTCTGACTCAGGTGGGGCAAAGGCAATATATGTAACCTAAACATTTGTACCCCTGTAATATGCTGAAATAAAACAAATAATAATAATAACAGATACACTGTAAAAATATTTTAAAAAATAAAAAATAACAATACAATAATAAAAATAATACAAATAAAAAAAACCATACAGTATAATAACTATTTACGTAGCATTTACATTGTATTAGGTATCATAAGTAATGTAGAGATGATTTAAAGTATACGGGAGGATTACATAAATTATATGCAACTACTATGCCATTTTATATCAGGAACTTGATCATCCTCAGATTTTGGTACCCATGGGTGTCTTGGAACCAATCCCCTGTGGATACCAAGGGATGAAGGACGATTGTATTTAGTTTGTCTGCTCTCCTACAAGGACTTTGGTATCTCACTTATTATTAGGTTTCTATTAACCTTTACTGATGTTATTATTAATGACATTGTATTTTCACTCCTTTACGCAATGCAATTTTGTTCCCAGCCTCTTCTTAAGTGTTCACTGTAATTTACTAATGACTCACCTTTTTACTATGAGCATACACATCTGTCACTTAATTATCTCAGTGGGAGGCTAATTTCCTTTTTCTGGTGAGTATGATGAAGCGGAAAATAACTAAGAGTCAAGAAACTTGTCTAAGGTCCTGCTTCTTCCCTGTGATTCCAGACTAGTAAACTGCAAAGAGGGTGCTCACACTCAGGTGCATCGACGGTTGCTCAGTTCTCCGATTCTAGCTATCAGAGGTACATTAACTACATGGAAGTGAAGGAGAATGCTCTCCTCTGAGGTTCTCTGCCAAATACTTTCTTCCTGTTGCTTAGTAACCAGGAATGATTTATCATTTCCTTTGTGAAGCTACAGCTTATTTTCTGTCTCTTAATTATTCTATAGCTTCTACATTCAATATGTTGCCTCTCATACTCCTTGGCACTGCAGAGGAGGGGAGGGTTATAGTATTAATTTGGGTCAAAAAAGAGTGACCTCTCCGTTGGATGAACTCACAGGTGCTATGGTTGTTTTACTCAATGCTCTTAGGTATTCTTGCAGGCCGTAAGAACTCAGGGTTTTCATCATGTAAATATTCATGCCTACTAATTTGGGTACCTACAGCCTTACCATCATTGATCCAAACCTACTTTATCATTTTTTCTTTTTTCTTCTACTTCAGACTTCAGTTAAAAAAAAAAGAATAAAATATTCCCTCCAGTTGATGTTATACTGTATTTCTCTTGTCTGTTATAGTATAAAAGTTGACTGGCATAGTCTCATAGGAAGTAGTGAAATATTTGTTATTAGGATCTGGCAAGATGCCCTAGTCTGGAGATTGACATAATAGCTGAAGAAATTACCTGCACAGGCATAGTAAAGAGAGTGTGTGGAGATAGAATAAGAGTTCTAAGCACAGAACTCTGAAAGTGTGGCATAGCAAATCTTTCTCACTGAAAGAGTTAGCATAATGAATTGGGAAAATTGTCACATAGCCTAACATAAAATAGACCTACAAAATCTATTTTGGGGGATATATTTAGAATTATAGCATTCCATTTCTCCTTAAAACCTACTATGCACCATTGACATTTTAAGGCTTATACAGAAATACATGCATCTCCAAAGGAGGAAATGGAAGAGGACTAACATTTATTAAATTTTTGTTTGTGTACCATGTAGTATCTCCTTTAATCCCTGTGTTAACTTATTGTGTACAGTTAATACTCTGATTTGACAAACTCAGATTTATTAAATATTTTTTCCCAAGAGTACACAATTAATAAGTGCAATTTACATTCTAACCCAATCCAAGGTTACATGCTGTACTCCGAAATTTCACTCCATCCCTAAAAGCTAAAAAAAAATATGGGGTAGGAGGGATGTGTGTATAGATAGTATCAATAGAGAAATTATTTCACTGAGCACTGAAAGAATTTACATCATAAAGAAAACACTATAAAACAAGAAAACAAGGAAAAGCAACATATAAAGAAACTGAAGCAGTAATACATTTGAGCAGGAAATCTGCTTTTAATAGAAACTTCAATTTGATTTAGTTATATTTACACTGTGTTCCAAATTATTATCTACAAGTAAAGTCAACCAGAAAATTAAGGGAGGCATATATGATAAACATAAAAATTAAAATTTTGACAGAATAAAATAAACAGCATTTGGTAATTGCATTAAGCATGTTTTCAATCCCACAGTAAGCTATTAAAAGTAGAACAACTGTTCAAAGCGTGCTGCCAAATTTCTTCAAAATGACTTGTTTTGAAATATTGACTAAATATCTCAAAACTGTATATCATCTTTAATATAATTAAACGTTATTTAGACCAAAAACATAGCTTTTTGTTGTATTCTTAAACACAAATAATATGTGACTGCCGCCTTTATGTTAGGACACAAAGAGTTATCCATTTGTTAACATTTAATATAATTTTAAAAAGTTTCTATCATTCACATAAGGCTTTATAGTTTATAAATTGCTTCCACCTACTTAATTATAAAAAATTAACCTGTTAAGAAAATTTTAGTCTTAAAATTCCTATTTTACATTGTTCAACAAATATTTATTTAATAGATATTTATGCATGTATAATTTACTTAATAAATAATGAATGAATTTAATAAATGTATAAATGAATAAATTTAGTTCAAATTGGTTAAGTGACTTTTAAAGATCTCTCAAGAAATGGCCAAGCCTAAGTCTCTATCTTTGTCTTCTTATTATTCAGGAAAGTCATAACATTTAAAAACATAAGACACATACATTTAAGAAGTGGTTTATTGATATTTGCTACAAAATAGGATATGTTCGATGACATGTCATCATATGTTCGATGTATTGTTTCTCTGCAGCAATTATAGTTTAGAGTTGCAATGAACATGGTGCATTAACATAGAATTTACTTCAATCCCTACACATGTATTTGTGAGGCATTGCCTCAGGTGATTGTGCTGCTGTTTTTATTGAATAAACCTGTACCTGTACCCTAGTGCATTATCCTCAAGAAGAAACGAAGTGCTGAAGTGTTCTAATGTGTTTGTGTGTATAGATATACATAGTCTCCACTTCCAGACTTGATGGCTACTCTCTTACTTGTTTGCTGTTTCCCTCACCAAGGCTGCTTTATTTATTATATTCCCATAAGTATGGGAAGTCACGGGCTATCCCCAATGTAGGGAGTCCTAGTTCAAAGCAGAGGGAAGGAGTAACAGGCTAGACACCTAAGTAGTTTCTGAGCAGGAAGAAGGTTATGCCAAAGTTCATTTTAGAGACTTGAGATCAGTTAACTCTGTCTTTTATCGCTGTTACCCTTGGCCACTCTGCCTTGTCCCACTACTCCTAGCAAAATAAAATCTTCTCATGTATTCGTAGGGCTAACCACTGTTGATAGATTTCCCAGATCTTTGTACTGTGCCCTATGGGACTGGAACTAGATTTGCAAACTGATTGTTCCTCAATGCTATTCAAAGAATACTCTATATGCCTTTTTGTCTTATTCGAAATGAGTTCTTCCTAGAAGACACTGTGTTCCTGTTAACCTCCCTCAGGGGAAGCCTCTCCTCTCAATTGCCATACGTCAAGCCATGAGGCAGCATCAACATTCTACCTGAAATTCTTTTTCTTTTCAGGCTCTTGACATTTGTCGTGTTGTCCCATTCCTTTCCTGGTCATTATTATCCTACCAATCACTTCTTTTCCTTCATTTGAGATGCTTACAACCGGTTCACCGTTTTCCTTTCTAACACAACTCTTGTCATCAGGAAATTTTAAGTCCTACTTGGGTGACTGACCCAATGTTCTAACATTATAATTCTTGGGCTTCTCAAATCTAGTGATCCCCTAAGGTTGTGGGTTTTTTTTTCCTTGTCTAATGGGAAATAGCATCTAACTCTAAAATTTTAGGTAATTATAATCAACTATTTGTCCCAAACCTCTTACCCTTACAATTATTTCCCATTAAACCTACCCTTATTTTGGTACCCAGACACTTGATTACTCCTTTGTCTCCACGTGTGTCAGCCCACAGCTGGCTTCATCCTTCAGCCTCAAGTGCACGCTACATAGAACAGCGATTTCAAAGTGCAGTCCTCACACCAGCAGTATCAGCATCAACATCTCTTGGGAATTAATAAGAAACACAATTTCCTTGGGTCTCATTCAGATTTTCTGAGTCAGAAACTGATGTTGGAGCCCGGCTACCTGTGTTTTAAAAAGCCCTCGAGGTGATTCTGCCACACTCTACAATTTAGGAACCACTAATACAGAACATTAATTCAGCTGCTCCCTGCACCTTTAATATCTTTGGCTGGCAAAGAACACTCAAAAATAAATACACCATTATTATTTTTCCAAACCTTTCTATATGTAAGATTTCTAAAAATTTACCAAGTTCTCCAGCTGTATCCAGCATCCACCTTTCATACACAATCACTACCTTCAACCCAAATGTTTTTCGTAGTTCCTGTTCATCTAAACTTTAATATTGTAAAACTGTTAAATGCCCATTACTTAATGGTACTTCCAAAGATGTTTTGCTTATAACCATCCTCTGTGAAGGATGCCAAGAGATGCTAACTTCCTCAAGGTCACATGTATAGGAAAGGGTAGAGCAAAGATTTGAATTCAGGTCTAGCTGAATACAAAATCCATGCTTTTTCTATTTTGATACTGAATTACATGAAACAACAGCTAAATTAATATGCCTCATCACTCTAGTTGAAACAGCACTTACCAATGAATAATCTACAGAATTAAAAAAATGAGTGTTATGTGAAAATCTGTTATTAAATAGCTTTGGTAGATATCACTTTAAATAGTTTTCTCTATTGTAAGACTTCTAAGAGCCTTTAATATGCTGTTGTGTATTTTGATTCTCTAAAAAGCAGGTATAGTATGATGTCCAAAATTCTTTGACCAATGAACCATTAGTTTGTAAATAGACTAGTACCTTGTAGGGCTAGTGTTGCAAGAGATGCTTTGGAAAATTTGGATTTAATCTACTTCCTTCCTCTTCAAGACACATGGAATTGCTTATTTCCCTTGATTTCCTTATTTCATCTGCTTTTACCCTCTGTTTTATGTTGCCACTATTTTGAACTGGAATAGTCATGTCCAATAGGTATTACCTTTCCCTTCCTTCAGAGATAGGCTCACATTCTATCTACTCTTCTGCCTCAGGTCTGCATTCAGGGGAATTACATTTAAGAAGTAATATTACTCTCCAGACATCATAAATATAGTGTGTATGCACGTATATATACTACCTCATGTAAGTGTAAATCTCATAACTTCATGATGATGGTACTTATTTGTTAACGTAAATTTTGCAGCATCACAATACATACACAACACGTATACATCCAGGACTGAATAAACTAGATTAGGGCTAACACATGCTGGGTATAAGAATTATGACTACGATCTAGAGGGGGTTTTCCCACAGTCTACAAATATCTCCAGAACACCATGTGCAGGGGCATTTTACCCTAGATTTTATTAGAAAAATCAACAAAAGTTGAAATGGAAATATGACTGAGAGATATACACACTATTAAACAGTTAACATATGTGATTATAACTCACCACATACTATAAATGTAGTTTTGATATTAATTTCTATTAATCTTCACTAGAAATTCGCTAAACCACTAGGGAATGGTGTTTAATAGATATTTTTCCTGGTCCAGCATATTATCTCTTTTTCTCTCACTGTGCAGGTTCCGCCAACCTTCTTCTTTGCGTTCCATGCTCTTCTTGTCCTGCACTGGTCTACTCTGGTATGTGTGCTCAGGGCGCTTAATATTATACCCATGCCAGGTAATTATGGGTACTAGCTATAACTGCTCTAAATTCAGATATTTTTTAATACATAGCCCTCATGACCTCTAATGAGAAAATATTTCCCTCCAAGTATTTCAAGTATTCTGCATAATGTTTCCTTTTTTTCCTTTATTTGTGATATTCTATTAATCTCAGAGTCCTCACTTAGTCTGAATTCTCCCATGCTGAGGTGGTAGGATGGGGATTTTAAACTTCTCCTTGATAGGAAAAATAATATATTCTAGATAGATATGAGATGAAAAACATTTTCCCCCACTGTGCAGCCTGTGCACTCTATGACACCATTACATATCTCCTGGAGTTACAGCATCTCAGAAATTTCACATCCATGGACATTAGGCTACTCTATGAACTGGACATATAAAGATAAAAAAAAAATGCTGTATCTTCTCTTATGTACATGCAAGAGAGAAGCAAAGGTGTTGACTTTGCCCTCAGTACTCACAGAATCACAGAATATCAAAATTGGAAAGAACTTTAGAACCACGTACTCCTTTTTCAATCTAATGTTGACTTCTTCTCTGCGATACCCCCAGAACATGGTCGTCTAGATGCTGCATGAACAACTTGAGTAATGGTGATGTTGCTGCCTTCCTTGACCGCTCACTGAATTTTATTCAGCTCTAATCATGCACTGACCCACTAATTCTATGTTGAGACATTATCTAATGAAATAATTTCTGCAATGCACCACCACGTAGCTACTATCAGAATCTTATGTTCATTGCCACATGTTTTGTAATAAAACATGGAAGATGTTTTACAGTGAAACATTGAAAGCATGTAAGAAATGGAAACACCCTAATGACCAATGAAAGAGGAATGATTAAAAAAATTATAACAATCTGTATAATGGAAAACTGTGAATCTATTATGAAGGGTGAGATATAACTATACATACATATATATATTCTGATACTACCTCTCTTTATATATATGTGGAAATTTTTCCTAATATTTTTATACAAAAAAAGAAAGCCACAAACAGAATATTACATATAAACCATTTTTGTTCTATATAATGCACAGACACATACACAATTATAATTTTACACCTACAGAATACTGTCTGAGTGGTTATAAACAAGATTGCCATCAGTGGTTGTCTCTGTGTGATATGATAATAGCTCTTTGCTTATCTAGAATACTTTCATAATAAACATGTTGCTTTAAAATTTATTTTAAAAGCAACTCCTCTCTTATTTTGCTCCAAAATCTGAATCCTTATAGATACCGTCTTTCTGGTTCTGTCCTTTTGTGTCACAGACAATAATTGTATCTCTTCCACATAGTAACTCTATCACTATAGGTACACAACTGTCACATGGTTCTGTTCTTCAGCCCTTCAAATGATCTTGGTATGACATATAGGCAAACTGCTGTTCACTTCAAGAGCTCTAACCGAGTAAATCATTTACATGATTCATATTTAATAAAAGCCTGCAATGGATCAGGAACTATGCCAGAGAAAAGCGCGTGTCGTTATCATGGGTGACACAGCACACTCTTGTAGTTTTTCTCATCACAGAACTTACTAAATTGTCAAGAAGACACAGGATGAACAGCTATGTATGTAAAATGCTGATGATGATTATTATTGAGGCATTAGGGTGAGATAAGTACATGCAGCAGGAGAATTCTCCCTTGACTAGTAGTCAAAGGGTCAAGGGAAAGTGATATTTAAGGTTAAGACCTAAGGGATAATAGGAATTAGTCAGATAAAGGAGTTCACTAGGGTTGGTTAGAATAAGAAAAGCATTCCAGATAAAGGAAAAGTATATGTAGAAATGAATGGGCTCCCTTTCCCCCTCTCTTCCTTACCCACTTCCATCAAATAAATATTTATCGAGCAAATGCCATGAACAAAGTATTCTTTCAGGTCCTTTGAATAATTTGGAGATTGATAGTCTCCTTTCAAATATTTACGACCTAATTGGTGAATCACAAATACTAAATAACTATGGTACAAAGCAGAAAAAAACACACGAAATATCCTAGAAACATGGATATTTTCCTTTGCCATCCTCATCTGATTAGGATTTTATACAGATACCAAAAATTGATATACTGGTAGCAAGGTATGGTTAATAGAAGTAGTACTCTAATGTCAATGCCATTGTAAAAAGTTCATCAGAGTAGAGGAAAGCATTAAAATCCCAATTTTTCTTTTTAATATGCTGGACTATAGACATATTATTAAATATATTTTCTTTTGTTTTGTTTCTCCTCTGCAGGTCTGTGAAACAGACAGAAGAAGTTTCAAGTGGCCCTTAAAGAAATTGCAATTATTCAAATCCTTATATATAGTTCTAATTTTATTTACTATGTGTAATCATTTAGAGAATGGTTATTTTTATAATATCAATAATAAAAAAAAAGTACTGTGGCAACCAGGGGGTGCCCAACTGTGTAATCAGAGAACACTAATCCTGGCAAAGAACTGTGGGGTGGTGAGGAAGCCTGCTGCCTTTTGGCATGGTTAGTGTCCTGGGTTTAGAGTACTTTATACATAGTTACTAAGATTAATATTTGATATATTAAATATTGCCTGATTCAAATAACTTTGCTTAAATTTTTTCTGTATTTTAACTTATCTAGGGTTTTCTACTTCTTCTATTTTTATAATATTTTCTCAGTTTTTAGATTAATAAACATTATACTTACCCACATGTGCCAAGATGTACCATTTAGGTCTCTGCGCAGGTTAGCTGTTTGGTGTCATCCCCCACCATATGTATTTTGTGCAGCAGCAAGAGGTGTATTCACCACTATTTCTTCCCATGATCATTATCCCTATTTCTATCAAAACACATAATCGATACATTAATTCCATAAAAATATCAATAAGGAATGTAATGCATGCCCCCCAAAGTGTATGCAATGAAAAGTGTTTGACTATTAATCCAATTATGGAACCCAATGAAGATTATCCATTTTAAATTTGATATACACTTGCTTTTGGAATGTGTTATGCATCAATGCTAAGTAAATGAATCTAAGTAAATCCATCGAGAATCTCTAATGTCCGTTTTATCTTATTTGTCTTAATCTAATTTGCTTTCTGGACCCTTAAGACATAGGTTTATGTTATAAAACTACCTGTATAACTGTCAAGGTAACACATGTTAGTTAAAAGGCCAGAACACGGCTAAAGAATAAACAAATTCTGATTGTATGAATTAAGTCAATTTCCCAAATCAAATAATATAATAAATTTTCTTATATTAACATTTTCTTGTGTATAGATACTCATAAACTAATTTTCTTAAGTTATTGTTTTTCACAGGTAGAAAAAAATGAAAGATTTAGAAAATAGTAAATTTGTTAGCAGAAAGGAAAGAAGGCAAGACAGCAATTTTATGGGACCAGAACACTCTTTTGTTTAAAAATCCTTGCCATGAAGAATATTTCTTCAACAATGTTCAACTGAGGATCCAAGTGTTTTTTTCTGTTAGAAATATTCTTTCTTTAAAACACATCGGCCCCAATGCCTTCATCTGAGCCAAACCTTCCTCCAACCATTGTCTGGCTGGTTTTTGTCCTCTTGCCCACTGAGCTTTTCCTGGAGGCAGTCAGCCTCCCAAGTACCACATTGACCTCAAGGATCAGAGCCGCCAGGATAGCAGAGTGTATATTGCCGAATATGTTGAAGATAAACAAAACCAGACACCAGCTGAGTGGTAAAGACAGATGCTAATCAGTAATAAACTATTACAATAAAGAAGTGAGTCCAGTGTGAACTCAACTTCAAATTGTGCAGAGGCAAGTAGGCATTATAGAGGGAGAACAAGTGAGTAGGGAGAGGGAACAGTGAATCCTTGAACAGAATCAGGAAGTGGACATTTATAAAACGCAGTGAAGTGGGGTTGGTCCACGTGTGAAAGCTGGGTTTGCTAACTGGTGCTTACAAAGTTAGCTTCCTACCCTCACTCAGGGACTGGGAGACAGGGCCCTTATCTCAGGTGTTGGCTGGAACAGACCGTAAATTGTTCTGACAGCTTTGAGCTTTCTCAGGCAGGAACTTAATGGTGCTGGAGCCCTCAGTCTAAGAACAAGGTCTTGAGTTGTTAGAAACTTTGTTAGTATTTGTTTAAGTCTTTTAACGTTGGGGGCAGGGACACATGAAATCATCGTATTGACAGTCTGCGGTTTTTCTAGGCCAAGGCTGAGGCTTAGTTGAGAAGAGGGCTCAGAGCAGTTTGGTCAAGGAGAGAATCTTCATCAATGCCAATCAGGCAGGTCGTACACACACACACACCACAATCTATGCTGTCTATTTTTTTCGATACCTTTAACCACTTCCGGAGGCCAAAGCCAGTGAACAGCTAGGTATAGGCAACCTCTCCAGGTTGTTTCCAATCTCCTATTTCATATGTCATCAAACTCCAATTTCTTGGCACTCATCTTGGCTCCCATTACTCATTTTGCCTCTTTTGGGTTTCTTACCATAGCTCCAGAGTTATCATGTTAGAGTTTGAAAAACCCACACCAAAAGGGTTCTTGAAATGTTTGTCAGGTTCCACACACCCAACAGCACTGCTGTGGACAGATGGCTTTAGACCTCAGGGTGTCCCTAGCTGGGACTCTGGTAGCCTCTGACCTATACACAGAGGCCATTACAGGGAATCACAGTCTTGTGGGGGAGATATATATATATATATATATATATATATATATATATATAAATGTATAACTTAAGTCAAACATGATCATATGCAATGATAAGGACGTTTATAGGCCAAGCTACAGGAGCGCAACAGAGCAGTTGTGAACACATCTGGGATCTGGACTTGGAAGGGGTGAGTTGTGGGGTAGGTGGGAAGTCAAGGAAGCCTTCCTGGAAGAGACAATGCCTCAGGCCTCAGTTGCTTCTCTAAAGATGAGTTGGAGTCAATTGGACAATGAAGGTAGGTGGGCGGGTCTTAGTGGAAGCACTAGAATCAATCCAGCAGGGAAGTCTGAGCAGGCAGAGTGCATTGGAACAAGTACAGTAAATGTGTGGTATTCATTACTAGAGCAGATAGAATACAACGTATGTGGTCTGGTGTGTAGAAATCGGACAGGGGTTGGTCTGGGAAAATTGCACACACCGCTCAGTGGTCTTCAACTCTGGCTGTTATTGGAGTCCCAGATGCTCAGACCCCACTGTCTGGGATGAAGACTCATCAGGACTGAGGGGGCGGAAGTCATCAGAATTTATGAAAAAGCTTCCCACTTGATGCTCATGAATAGAGAGGGATGAGAGCCATTGCTGAAGAGAGCTGCTAAGGATTTTCAGCAGAGGAAAGCACAGTGACTCTATCAGATACAGAGTGAGGATGGATCACTCTGGCAGCTCTGAGGACAATGGCCAGAGCAGGAGACATGGGACGCTGGCAAACCTGGAAAGGGAGAAACCATTAGGAGGCTGTTGCGGGGGTTAAAATAAAAATAATAAAGGTCTATTGAGGTATATTAAGGCAAAGATGGTAAATATCTAACTGTGGCTGGGATATTCCAGAAGCAGGAGAGCGGATAGAACCAAAACTTATTTAAGAGGTTATGTAGAATTATTGCACAGAGAGGAGAAGGGAAGGGTAGTTGCCAAGAGTTCCTCTTGGGTTTATGGCTTGGGACTGGAAGTGGTGATAAGATGACAGAAGGAAACACAGGGGAGATTTGCCATTGGAGATGATAACTTCAGTGCGGATACGTTGAGATGGGTTGCCTGTAGGACATTTGCTCTGAAATGTCCAGCAAACGTTGGTGCGACACAAAAATCCACACAAAAAGGATTCTTGAAATGCTCCTCAGATTCCACGTTCCAACAGCACTGCTGCGGACAGAAGGCTTTGGCCTCATGGCATGCCATGGTCTCAGGTGTCACTGGCTGGGACTCTGGTAGCCTCTGACCTTCTTGTTGATCACCCAAGAGCAACACTGAAGATACAGACTTTTCATTCAGATGCATCCATGGGTTTGGGAAATGAGGAAATGGAGCACATTGCTTAAGGAGAGCCTATGGCGTGAATAGACGGCTCTCTAAGGAACACCTGAGTTTAGAGGTCAGGAAAAAAGAGACGGCAGGAAAGAGTCAACAAAACAGTGTTCAATAAGATAGAGAAAAAATGAGAGAGAGAGGATGTCACAGCTACTATGAAAATGGACAGCCATGATTTTTATGCTGTCTTCATACTCATTTTCCTCAGCTGGATTTAAATCTTCCATCTGACACTGTATGTACTATATTCTTCCCAGAGTATACTTCCTTAAGCAATAGCTTATTCTTCCTTTAGATGGAAGGCTAAGAAAATGTTTGCCTTTTTTTTTTTTTTGAGACAGAGTCTCACTCTGTTGCCAGGGCTAGAGTGCCATGGCGTCAGCCTAGCTCACAGCAACCTCAAACTCCTGGGCTCGAGCAATCCAACTGCCTCAGCCTCCCGAGTAGCTGGGACTACAGACATGTGCCACCATGCCCGCCTAATTTTTTCTATACAGATTTTTAGTTGTCCAAATAATTTCTTTCTATTTTTAGTAGAGACGGGGTCTCCCTCTTGCTCAGGCTGGTCTCGAACTCCTGACCTTGAGCGATCCACCCACCTCAGCCTCCC
>RJWJ010000199.1:0-335599 GCA_004363605.1 Indri indri
GGTATCGGTATAGCGCATGGGTGTAGGTATAGGTATAGGTATAGCGCATGGGTATAGGTATAGGTGTCAGTATAGCACATGGGTGTAGGTATAGGTATAGGTATAGCGCATGGGTGTAGGTATAGGTATCAGTATAGTGCATGGGTGTAGGTATAGGTATCAGCATAGCGCATGGGTGTAGGTATAGGTATCGGTATAGTGCATGGGTATAGCGCATAGGTATAGCGCGTGGGTATAACGCATAGGTATAGGTCTAGTGCATAGGTGTAGGTATAGCAGTGCATAGGTACACCAGTGGTATAGGTATAGGTATAGGTATAGTGCATGTGTGTAGGTATAGGTATAGGCATACTGCATGGGTATAGCGCATAGGTATAGCACGTGGGTATAGCGCATAGGTATAGGTCTAGTGCATAGGTGTAGGTATAGCAGCACACAGGTATAGCAGCGGTGTAGGATGCAGCAGCCCTTCGGAGGCGACCGTGTTCCCTCCGACGGTGGGAGACTGCGGGCTCTGTTGCCAGTGTTACTGCTGTGAATGTTGAGGTTTATGTTGTTTGGATTTGTGTTCTTGTTTTGCTCCCACAGGAACAGGTGTGGGTGTTTTTGTTTGTTACTTTATACCTCAGAATCACTTTGGCTTAAGTCAGGAATGACAGCCGTGTTTCCAAAATGAAAACAAACAGGCTTATTCTTTGAAATGACCAAGTAGTTGCTTTGGTTCTTTTGTCCTAGGGGAGGCTCTTTTTTTCCTTCCTTTTTTTTTTTTTTTTTTTTTTTTTTTTTTTTTTTTTTTTTTTTTTTTACTTTTCAAAATAGCCCTCATAGCACACACGTGGACTGGTTGTTAGTTTGCACAGTTATATGCCATATACTCCTCAGTTTTCAAAAATCCTGCTACTACGTGAATAGGAAAACTTAATAAAATACCTAGCTGCTTACCAACCTATTAACCTTATAGTAGATGTCGAATTAATTTTACCTGTACAGTTTGGAAACATGCACGATCCTTTGGTGCAATTCTGAAGACAAAGGAGAGACTCTGCTTTGTATTTAAAGAAAGGTACATGTGTGTCTCAAGGGAACATTGTACAAAAACGGAGAGACGGTCTCCTTAGCCTTGTTCTAACACAGCACAGGGAGGAGTGGATTCAGCTGACATTTTCGGGGTAGACATAAAACGTTTATCAGAGTGAAGTGGGACTCTTAAAAAAATTGACATAAGGAGATTTATTTTCACGGTTCGCACTTTTCCTGTCACAAGCCCTGACTCCGAGTAGCCCCGGCGCTAGTTGAGTTCTTGGCACCAGTGGGGGCTTCATTTCCTGGGCTCCCCGCGGCGGCACGGTCCCTGCTTTCCGTGAGAACGTTGCGTGGCCGGGCCCCGTGCCCTGCAGACACCAAGAATCAGCGTCATCTCTGCTGCTATTTCGGGGATCTTTAACTGTCGCCCCGGGGAGATAACTGGTGACTGGAGAGCCTCCACCACGACAAAGCTGGCGGTTTAAACCCGCGCCCCGCATTCTGTGTGCCCGGGATGCGTGATGCTCAGCGCCACTGAGGCAGCGGCTGTTTAGCCGTGGCCAGAGGATCACAGCAGGGCATCGGTGTGGGGTGTGGCCAGGCTGGGTAATGCTCAACAGCTCCTGCCCGTTCACGGCGACGGCCACTGGGGCGGCACTTTCAGCCCTAGGAGCGGAGGACAAAGCTCCACCTGTACCCCAGCCACCCGGCCGAGGAAAACAGAGATTTCCAAGCCGGATTTGTTTTTCTCCAGCTTCTCTGAAGACAGAGGGGAATATATTAAAATGAAACAGTTTAAACTAGAATATGAGAGGCTTGGATTAGATGTAAGAAGAAAGTTTCTGGAAGGAGGGGGTGAGACATTAAAATGTACTCCCTCAGGGACGGTGTTGCCACGTTGTTTTCTGGAGTGTGTCACAAAGAAGATGAATTTCCATCTCTCCTGGAGGTGTGTTGCTAATGGAATGCCCGGATGCTTTTGGGAACTAAAGCTCATTTTTTCAGGCAGGGCCAAATCCTGCACTTATTCATTCAAAACAAATCAAGTTTTTCCCAAGTGCCTTATATTGTCCTAATGGGAGTCACTCGGTTGGATCAATGATTTGGGTGCACAGGTTGCGTCTGGTCCTGTTTGCAAAACGTGGCAGGCACAGTGTTTGGCTAAGTATGTGGCCTCTAAAGCCAAGCGATCCGGTTTCAGATTGTCTACCGATTGGTAGGTGTCGCATGTCTTAATCTCTCTGTTGGTTACCTGTAATGGGGCTGCTCCTGCTGCTACAATCCTCGCACAACTATTCTAAGAGTGCAGTAAGCTAACATAAGTAAAGTGCTTACGCCATGCCTGGAACAAAGCAGACACTTGTTAAAGATGAGATTTTTTAAATCAAAATTTATTTTAGGTCTCTTGGGTCATAGAAGATTCATTACATACTGATTGATATTTTTAAATGCAAAACTAAATATACATCGTTTTTTCTGATTTTTTTTTTTTTTTTTTTTTGTGAGACAGAGGCTCACTCTGTCACCCTGGGTAGAGTGTAGTGGCATCATCATAGCTCACAGCAACCTCCAACTCCTGGGCTCAAGCAATCCTACTGCCTCAGCCTCCCGAGTAGCTGGGACTACAGGCACCCACCATGACACCTGGCTAATTTTTTCTATTTTTAGTAGAGACGAGGTCTCGCTCTTGCTCTTGCTCAGACTAGTCTCGAACTCCTGAGCTCAAGACATCCTCCTGCCTCGGCCTCTGGGATTACAGGCATGAGCCTGGCCTTTTTCTGTTCTTTAAGCTACTATAAAATATGATACATCCATGGAATGGCAAAATCTTAGCATTGGAAAGAAACAGAGAAATCACCTAGAGGAACGGTCCTCATTTCTGGCTGCTCTTTAGAGCCATCGGGAGACCTACCACACGTTACAGCACCAATACCCAACCCAGTCACAAACAGGATTGCCAGCAAGGGAGCTTAGACACCAGGATTTGTTTTTTTTAAAAAAGCTCTACTTGTCATTCTAAAGTCTAACAAAGGTTGCAAACCATTGGTCTAGAATCATCTTCCTAAAAATGCGGACATTTCCTCAACAAACCTCTTTTTCATACTTTCAGTGACAGAGAATGGTATTTCTGTTTCCTCATACGAAACGGAATATTCCTTTAAGTTTAATGGGTACTAAGCAAACAATTCAGACTGAACACACTGGAAGTTTATGTTCAAAACTGAATTCATCGCCTCCTCAAATTGTTGGCAAAAGTGATAAAAAAAAAAAAAAGTGGTAAAAATGCCAAATATAATGAATATTTCTGTGAAGTCTCTAACTTTTTACTACCATCACAGTTAAGTGAAATGAAATATGTTTAAAAGCAAATTGAGTCCATTAGTAATACATAATGCAGCTATTGTTACTTTAAACGAAATGCCATAAAGATGGCATTTCTGTTTTGAAAACTATTTGGGAATCTGCTTCCCCATGACTAATTTCCCATATTTCTTTAAAAAGGTTTTTTTATTCATCCATTTTCCATTTGTATAATAAACTATAATCCAGAACCCGGGTTAGGCACCAGGCAACGAACACTGATAAGTAGAAAATAAAAAGCTGCATTCTTAAGATTTTGTATTTTCTCAATGTTCCACACCTTTTTTCTTCCTCTAAACTTTTTTTTTAATTTAAGTTAATTTAATAGTATTATTTTTATTAACACAGAAACGGGGTCTCGCTCTTGCTCAGGCTGGTCTCGAACTCCTGAGCTCAAATGATCCTCCTGCCTCGGCCTCCCAGAGTGCTGGGATTACAGATGCGAGCCACCGTGCCCAGCCTAAACTGCTGATTGTATTGTATGTTAGTAGTTAAGCTGATTTTTAAATAGATTTAATATTGTATATAAGAATCCAGAGCTGTAATTCAAGTAAATTAAGAACTTGAGGGGTGGGCGAGGGGAAGATTCACTGTGGACCTTTTTTAAAAAGTGAGTTCAGCTCCCTTTAAGGTGCGTATACAGTATCTGGAGTCACTGATCAAGAAAACCAAGACCTGCCAGCAACGGCGGATCTCTGCGCAGTGATCATTCTTTAATGTTGCACTGAGGCTGGCTTAGAGGACAGAAACACGACAAGAACAGGACGCCCAAAGGTCGGACTCCATTTAATTAAATGAGAACAGATGATTCAGAAGAGAGGCGGAAGTCGATCGTTCTCCTGGAGGATGTCTGCAAGGGCAGCCATGCGGACACCACTGATCACACCAATGCTGTCACTGATGCCCATGAAAGATGGGGGTTGCAACTGCTATTACATTGTGTTTTGTAGGGCAAATTATCAGCAGGCCAAGGGTCACGTGCACCAACGATACAAGTACACACAGCCCTCGTTAAAGAGTATTTAAGCACCGCTGTTTCTCCAGGGAGTTTCCATCACAGATTTGGGATCTGGTCTTACCCCTTCTAATTATTATTACTAAAACATGGCTTAGAAATCTTTTTATATCCTAGCTGTCCTTTGTTCATTGTATTTCCAACTTGCCTGGCAGAGACCAAAGGAGCCAGAATTAATACAAGGAAACACAACTAATACACACGAGAAAGTATTTATAATAATGTTGAATGGGAAGAAAACCTCGATTGTGGGTTTAGACATTTCAGAGGGCTTTTTCCTCCTAAATGCTAAGTAAATCTTTACAGGGTGCCCATTTTCTTTTTACCGTAAACTGAATTTCTCAGATTCCTTTCTGCCTAGTGTCTAAAATCCAATCTTTGTGATACTTTTTCCTCCGGGAGACACAGGGACACATTAGTAATGTTCATTTAGATTCAGACACTGCCGTTCTCTGGCAAAACACATTCCCATATTGTCCTCACAGCAGCTCTGCACGGAGGAGAAGGCCTTATGAAGCAGGAGACTTTGCTCTATTCTTGTTTTTCTTCTGCGTGATCTGACCTTGGAAAGACCCCTAAGCTTTGACCTCAGCCTCTTTATCTGTAGAAAAGGGATTTGAGTAGGTTACTTATAAAGTTTCTTCCAGTTCTGATGTTTTACAGCTCTCCTCTAGAGCGCAATGGGATGGCAGCAAAGGCGTCTGTAACTCGCTCAGGTGGATGCGTTTAGACGGAGGTAGAGGAGGACTCAGGCCCCGTGTCACATTCCGAGGTGTTCACACCAGGCTGCGTGGCTTGTGGTTGAGAATGTGAATGGCAGACACTGGTTCATCTTATGATTATCCTGTTTTACTCTTGGACCTAAGAAATCGATTTAAAGTCTCATTGCTGTATAAGATTTAAACACTTTAAAACAAAATGTTTTAATTAAATAGTCAACACCAGAGTTTTTCATTCAAGCGTGGACATCAGGGGAGAGGGATTTCCGCGCTGCCCACCACCCCTCAGGCCGCTCTGGGTCTGCTCTCCTGGGGTCTCGGGGGCGCCGTTTGTCAGGAACAGAGATTTCACTCCTGCTGATGCCTGACTCTTCAAGGACAAAGGGCAAAGGTTGCCTATATAACTAGGTAGATTGTATGTTATTATAATTAGAAACGGTTCTCAGAGTTTTATTATGTATTTGGATTTAGACTCACCCATGCTTTGTGGATTTCTTAAACAGGAACACTTGAAGTTTTTAAGAGAACTCTTCAAAGAAGAGATAATAACTACAGGGTTGTCCTCTCTTCCCCAAGAAGCAGCCACGTGGGCAGGAGTAAATCTGATTCTTCTCTTTATCCCCTTATTCAGTTTTTGCCGTAGAGCAGATGGGGGAAATATTGGTTTCCATCAGGCAGTGTGAACCAGGGCCTGTGGCCATTGTATGGACGTAACAAAGGGTCACTCAGTTCTTTGTGGATTGCTCACACCCTCCTCTGCTTCCTGTCTCCCTGCAATACGCTCACCACGGAAGGGTCTCTCTTCCAGAATGTTCTACGTTCCCCAGCTTCACTGGAGCAGTGCAGCTGGAGGACAGAGGTAGCCGGCCCCGATGCCATCTCCAATTCAGTGGTTATCAGGGAGCCCTGTGCTTTGAGAGCATCAGGAACCCACTGATAAAACTGGCGCCATATTTTATTTCCATTTGTCTCCTTGATTATTTCCCAATGCGTTTTGATAAAGAAGAGAGGAGAGATGTCATCAACATCTCCAAATTTCTAACAGAAGCCAACACAATCAAGAACCAAACTCTGCAGCTAATAACTACAGAGGGCACCGATACCTGCTATTAAGGTTTGCTAGAAAGTGGATGTAACAATCCCAGATTAAGAAGCTCTTCAGGGACTCAAATTGCTGTCCATTTCTACTCTAGTCTGATTAGATGTTAATGTATTCACACCTTGTCAATTGGTTGGAGAAAATTAGACCTGGAAGCGTCATGTGCCTCCTCTCTCAAATAATTAGCCTAATTTGTTTTGCTCACTTTGAGTAGTAATATAGCGCAAGGTGGAGATTCAGTGCCCCAGCAGGTCAGTGAATATTACTTTACTACTCAGTATACATTTGTAGATCATAAACATGGTTCATTAGTTCCTCCAAGATGAGGAAGTTTTCTTGCAGCAGACATTACTGAAAGCAATAAAAATGATGTAATCATTCTTGGACATGTAACATTTAACAGTCATAATAAATTTTCCATGCACATGTGCACATCTAACAAATGCTATACAGATCCGAAGTCAAAAGGAATTTTTAAACTACTTAAAGCCAAATGCCAGCACTTTCTTTAATTGTGATAAATTCTGTTCCCTCACCTGAGAAGGTGACATTTCCTGGCAAATAAGTCTGCGAAATCACCTGGAATAAGAAAAAAAATTTCCTGTTTTGTAAGCTAAAATTCTATTATGACCAGAAAATTGTGTACAGAAAGCTAGCTGACGGTTCAGTTGTTCTGAGCGTTGTTCATTGCAATCGGGAAGCCTATGCTTCTGTTTGCAAAGCCAATCAAGAACTCAGGTTCCCTTCGGCATGAAGGCATCTCAACGACATGGTAAATTGCAGTGCGTGCCCACATTGCTAAGAGCACAAAGTCACGGGAGTTCCTGCCTCACTGGATGGGCAAGAGGTCAGACATAGGCACTGGTGCAGGAGATTGGTGTTTATGAACTTCCCTCCTTTCTTCCCTGTGGTCTGGCCAGAATGACCTGATCAGTATGAAACCTCTCACGTCACCAGGACAAAAGGAATGGGGTTTGGACGGGCTTCTTTGCAGGAATGCCTCATCCCTTTCGCAATTCCCCACCATCTGCCCTGCGATGGCAGCTTCCCTGTTGAGTTTAGCCTTCGAGGCTGTTCTTGACAGTTATTTTACTGAATAAAATAGTGCCAAGATATAGATGTGAGAAGGGTCCCGATAGTATAATTTATCTCAGGCAATTCCATAGAGGCAATTAAATGAATCTCGCAAAATGTGCAAGGCTGTTTCTAAAACTGGGAAAAGAGCAACATTTCAAAGCTCTGTGTCCTTATCGAGTGCGTGTTTAGATTTAGGTCACTCTGCAAATGGCAGTTCTGGCGGGGACGAACACCAGCCTTGCAGGACTGGGTGGGGCCAGCTCTGGGACTAGGTGACTACAAAAAAAAGAAAGCAAGGAAAGAAGATTCTATTTTTCTTCTGTCTGTTTTTCTTCTATTGGACTTTCAGGGACAACTGCAAGTAAATGGATCTTGCCACTTGGTCCAAGATCCCATCTGCAAATGCATGAGCCGAATGGAACCAGCTGAGCAGGTGAAATCCAGACCATTTAACACACAAACGCGCGCGCACACACACACACACACACCAAAACAAACAAAACAAAACGAAAACTCTGGACTGAAAGAAAAGAAGGTGCCTTTATTCTTGATTAAATGTGTCAACTAGCCCTCTTACCTGGCATCTCTAAGGAGACAGTGAATGGAATTCTGTGCCAGGGATCTGAAATCTATTTGCTATGCAACCCTGCCAAGTGCCTCAATATCGCTACCTTCCCTCTGTACGGCATGGTGAGATAATATTTAATTTATTTCCCTCAAAGAGTCGTTGTCAAGGTCAAATTAAGACATGGATTAAAAAGTATAATGCATTGAACACATAAAATGCTACCATTTATTATTTTCTTAAACTATTTTGTTTTGAATCATTTTACTTTCTTTATTTGCAACATTTTTTATTTGCTTTTCTAAGCCCCAGGAGAAGGAATAGGGAATACATTTACCAGTGATATCCCTTAGCCCTGAAATTTAGAAGACTAGGTAATAACGGTTCTTATTTAATCAAATCAAAGGGGAAAAATGGAGAAAAATTAGCCTCTAGTTGTACCACTTTGACCAACCCCCACGCCAAAAAGCCTTTAAGTGTCAATTTATTTGTTTAATCATTCAGTTAGTCAAAAAGTATTTAAGCCAGACTTGTAGCTGACATAAAATCAGATATCACCTAGTCCAGAGTAGGTGATGGGCATGAAAAAATAGACACATAATAGAGGAATGCAGAAAGTAGTACAGAGCGGGGGCAAAGGTCTTCGAGGGGACGTGTCACAATGTTAGGACTTTAACTCAATCTTGAAAGGTGAATAGTTTTCTATGTGAACAACAGTATACTCATTGCTATTGAAAGTATAAAAACTTCCTTATAATATTAAACTACAGGTGAGATCATATGAGTAAATATGCAATTATCATCCGTGCTAGGACTGTTCTTTCGACAGCCCGTTGAACACTGCCCCCCACAGGCCACCGAGCCTGCAGGCAACGCCTGGGACAGGGGCTGCTTGGATGGGACCGTGGCACCGGCACTAAGGGACAACACAATC
Source organism: Indri indri (assembly GCA_004363605.1). Classification (NCBI taxonomy): domain Eukaryota; kingdom Metazoa; phylum Chordata; class Mammalia; order Primates; family Indriidae; genus Indri; species Indri indri. Next base: position 8,794 of record RJWJ010000199.1, read on the forward strand.
CAGCGGGAAAAACAACGCCCGGGAGACAGATGTTCCAAAGGAGCTAGAAGAAGAGAGAAGGAAAGAGAGGGAAGAGACGGGCAGAGAGCAAAGACGAGAGGGAGGCGGGGGCTGGATTCTTGCTTCCTGACTCCATTTTTCTCAATTCCTCTAAGAATGATGTGCCCTTTGTCCAAGACGGGTGTACAAAATAAGGCAGGCTAAATAATGGGTTTCAAGAATTTCAAAATTCTCACACCATGAGTTATTAATAAAATGTTTAAATTAGTAATATGTCTATTAATGTACACAGGCAGTCCCTGGGTTATGGATGACTCAGATGACAGCGTTTCTTACTTATCAGTGGGCTCCCAAGGCTCCCCATAATTTATAACTCAATAATTAAATTCATAATTCAGGCACGAGTTTTTTCTGCCCATGTGAACAAACAGAGTAGGTGGCTGGTCCCATTGCTCACACGGTCGCTCACTCTCAGCGTCGCTCTCGTCTGAACTTTAGTGGATTTTTGTGAGTCTGTGTTCACCCTGAGGACCACCCGCCAAAGCGAAAGTCTGCCGCACGTCCAGGTGGGCCTGCAGCGGAGAGAAAGGTGATTACGGTGGACACGAAAGCAGAAACGATCGAGTGTTCAGAGGAAAGCCGGATGACATCATTCATGGGGAAAGCATTCGGCATCAGCCGCTCAACTGTTGGAACAGTTACGGAGGATAAAGTGAGAATAATGGAACACGAGAAAGGCAGAGCTCCGACGAAAGCATACGCTAGTACTAAGCAGCGTAGTGGATTCGTGATCGAACTGGAAAGGTTATCTTTAATTTGGTTAAAAGATCAAAATAAAGGTAACATTCCTATTAGCCTAGTGGTGATGCCACATTAGGTCAGTGTCAACTTTTAATATTCTTTTTTTGAACTTTCTCCTATCTTCTCTCTAAACTTTTTGTATGAGTTTGTTTTTATGTTCTGTTTGTTTGAATTAAAAGAAAGAGCACAATAGTTTCTGTAACTTATTATTGCAATACAGGGGTAGTATTAGTAGTAGTAGTACAGTATTATACTGTATTATTATTACCTCATGTGAGTCATTATATTATTGTTATTATTACCATGTATGTGCTGTTCATCAAGGATCCAAGTTACATACAAATCAGACCTAAAGAGGCACTCAGGAATATATCTCATCCCTAACCCAGGGACCTCCTGTATTTACAGCATGTGGTAGATTGAACTAATATGACCTTGTGGATAGAAGTTGGTGAACTGAATATCCCCCTAATGCTGTTACTTGCTTACTGGGTGCAATGACAAGTTTTGTAAGATGGGAAGTCTCTCTTCCTATACTACCTTCTGAGAGAGCTTGATGACAAGGCGCGGGTGAAGGGGGTTTTGTTCTGTTTCACCTCGCCAATTTGCTGCAGCGCTGACCCGAACCTGAGGGGTCCAGTCTGTTCAAAGCTAGAACCTTCCCGAAGAAGCTTTGCGATTTCTTTCAGAGAAATAGTTTCACTGCAACTAAATAGTCCAACGTGTAAAAGGGGTTCTTGGGAAGACATTTCCCAAACCTGATTCAAAACAGAAACTTCGAAGCAAAGCGGGGATTGTCCCCAGTGCTGCGTTCGGTGGGGACACAGCCTCAGACGGGGACTCGAGACCAGCCCACGGCAGTGCCGTCTCTCTGTGTCCATTTTCTTCCCTCTCCAGCTCTCGCTTCTAGTAGCCTCTGTCCAAATCGCTTTGGTCTCTGAGACTTTTAGACCACTCACATCTGCGGAAAAAATAATTCTTTACACTTTTCTATTCTTGGAATCACAATAATAATGATTCTCAGTCAGGCTTATGAGTTTATAAGAAATGCAGCCTTGGTGTCTGCAGAGAGCTATTGAACCAGCGTCTCTGGGCGTTGGACAAAGGTACGTATTTTGCATTTTTCCTTTTTGATTCTGATGTGTCCTTCTGGTCAATAATCGTTTGTTACTATTATTAAATAGTAGTTGTAATAATGCCAATCTACCCTTAAACTCCACTTCTACGTCTAGAATCTCTCTGAAAGGAAAGGAACCTAGAGATAATTTAAAAGATCTTTAAGGTGACCTCAAACCTCAGCCCTTAGCTGGGGCTGTTCAAGGCAGATCCACACTTACGTTAGCTAAGGCAAAGGTTAGACATTTTAAATGTGGCAAGAAAGAATATTTTTGATACCGAATGTGCATAGAATGCCACAGAATTTAGACTCTACTCATTTGAAGGTAATTGCTGATAACCATAACTGGAAAGTAATTAGCCACAGAGGGTATCTTTTGGTCCACAGTTTAATTATTTTTTGCTGTAAAATTTGTAAAGCATCACATTTTCTATTGTGTTTTCTAATGTGTTTCTATTGTTCTTTCAAACTTATAAACTTTTTATTTTAAATTTTTATGATCTTATGCAAAGTGAGCACATTAAACATTATCTCGTGCCAAAGAGCCTTCCTTTCAAAGACTGAAATCGAATTAAATTTAATTTTAATATAATAGTTTATTTTACAGATTAGAAATACAGTGATTACTGTCCTTTTTGAATTTCCTTTATTTCTCAGGAAAGTGAGTTGCCACTAAACTCTGGTCTCCCCTATTTCTTGGGCATTATGGCCTCTCCCAGCTGGACTAAATTCCCAGACGCCTTTGCTATGTGGCTATGATCTTTCCATTGGAACGGGAGTGATGTGCACACTTCCCATCCTGGGGCTTTGGTCATCGGCAGTGCACATCCTCCTCTTGTGACAGTGGCTCACCTTCCCCTGTGTAGATGATGACACCACCATAAGGGACGTGGCAAAGCAGTGACTTGAAACATGGGTCCCGGAAAGACGGTTCTCTATGACCTGGATGGGTCTCACTGACACCTGTATGTGAGAGGGAAAGAGAACGTTGTGATTTTTCTTTTAAGACACTCAATTAGATCTCTATTTTTTACGTGTTATATTAATATTTGATATAAAGGGGATTTTTTTTAAACCTCTCAAGCTCTTTAGCTCCTACAACCAAGTGTGGAGCTTATTAAGACGTACACAATTGACCTTTGTAACCAGGATTTAGAAAAAATCCTGGTACCCAAAACCAAACAAAAATCCCCCTAAAACCAAACACATATACATATATGTGGGGGGGGGTGTGTATAATGTAGGCAAAAACGATTCAAAAGAAACTTGCTTAAGGTCATATAGTCAACTATTCAGAACTAAACAGAAACCTTAATGTTTTCACTTTTAAGACATCAACAAAAGCATTGATTTTAGCCTTGGCCATACAATTTTTTCCTCCTATATGCCACCAAGAAATTTTGCTTTGAATATTCTTCCTGTTGTTATTAATTAGTATCAACCAGCTAGTACCATCAGAGAATGGCCCTAGTTATGGTTTCACAGCAGACACGACATCTGGGTTTGTCAAATGTATTACAATTTCAGGAAAAAGAAAACAAGCTACTCCAATTACGTCTTGCCATTTGTCTGACACTTTCATTATCCTTGATGTAATTCCTATCACATGCTGTCTTGTTGTAAAAGCCATTTCTGTCAAATTAACTTAGGGAGGACTGGTAGAAAACAAACAAGAAATAAATAAATAAAACGTTCCCATCTACTTCTACCACCTGGAGAATCTGCAGAGAAACATAATTTTATTACCTTTCAAATTAAATCAGATCCTGAGCTTGCTGTTTCTGAAATAATCCGATATAAAATGGAAAAGTTGCATCCATCCTTGACCATTTAGGAACATGCTCGATTCACGGAAAATCAATTCCAAGTCACACTCATGTGGCTCTTTTTGATGCCCCATTAGAATTTCTTTAATTTTTGTAAATCCAGTGACTTACTCATCTGGATGCGATCAGAAAGAAGACATTCTCCGCTCAATAAAAATCCTTATCCGGGAAAGCAATCTGTGCTGTGGTCACAGTTCCTGCCCCTGTTAGGAAACCCACAGTGCATAGCAAAAGGGAGAGGGCAAGGTAAAAAGCTTCTGAAATACCTCCGTCACTGTTTCTTTCTTTTATTTATAAATAAAGCTATAGAAACAGAGCTATTAAATGACAACCGCAGGAGAGAATTAAGAAAAAAAGCTATCCATTAGAACAAATGGTCTAGTCAAGGGCAAGATACAGGGTAAACTCTTGATGACGCTTATTTAATTGGCCACTGCCTAAGGGGTCCTGTTGAAGCCAGCAGGTCTAAGAAGCAGATGATGTAATCCGGGCAGCAAAACAGGAGAAATGCTCCAGCGTGTCCATGAGTTTTGGATGGTGGTGTTGGAAATGAAGCCATTGACATTGAAGGGAAACAGGGCAAAACATAGAAGGGGGAAAAGATAGGGCCAAAGCCGAAGTGAGAAGAAACAAATGCTCTTTGGATACATATTTATTTAAGGGCCTTATTTTTTTGGTCAATTGCAGTTACAGGAAACATAGGCCAAACTTGATGAAGAACCAAACGTGCAACTGGATCTTTGTGCATTTCCACCGTTAGTTATTCTGTCAGGAAAAGGCCAGCTGTAAATTAATAATCAGTTAAATAATTCCAATAATATTACTCAGAAGTTTGGTTAATCTTTCTCATACTGTTTTTTATAACTTTATTGAGATATATTTCTCATATTGTAAAATTCACTTATTTAAGGGGTATGGACTTTAGTAGTCAGCATATTTAGTGCATTCACAGAGTTGTGCAACCATCACCACAATCTAAGTTTAGAACATCTCAACAAGCCAAAAAGAAACCCCCTGTGAATGGCAGTCACTCCCCATCTTCCATCCCTCATCCGCACCCGCTCTTAGCAACAGCTAATCCACTTCTGTTGCTATGGATTTGCCTATTCTGGACATTTCACATAAATTGAATCACGCAGTATGCGGCTTTTGTAAGTGGTTTCCACCACTTAGCACAGCGTTTTCAAGGGTTTGCCACGCCGAGGCACGTGTCAGTACTCCATTCTTGTTTATTTCTGAATAATATTCCATTGCGGGTATACCACGTTTTGTTTATCCATTCCTTAGTGGACAGACATTTAGGTTGTCTCTACTTTTTGGTCATTAGGAATAATTCTGTTTTTAAACATTTGTGTACAAGTTTTCTGTGGACATAAATTTTTATTTATCTTGGGTGCGTAACTAGGAGTAGAATTTCTGGGTCATATGATTACTCTATGTTTAACATCTTGACAAACTCCAAAGTATTTTCTAAAGTCACTGCATCATCTTGTGTTTCCACAGGCATTGATTTTGCCACATCCTTGCAACACATGGTATGTTCTTTACTTTTGTTCATCCTAGTAAGTGTGAAGTGGTATCTCGGTGAAGGTTCGATCTGCATTTCCCTGGAGACTAATGATGTGGAGCATCTTTTCATGTGTTTAATGGACGCTTTGGGGAACTATCTATTCAAATCCTTTATCCACTTTTAAACTGGTTTATTTGTCTTCTTATTGTTGAGTTTTAAGAATCATTTATATATTCTGGATACAAGTACCTTATTAGATATATGGTTTAAAAATACTTTGGGTTATTTTTTCCTTTTTTTCTTAATTATTTTTTGGCCAGTTTCTCTTGTTGGCTTGCATATTTTTCCTTTCTTGGTGGTATGCTTTTTTACACAAAGTTTTTAATTTCACGAAGTAAAATGTATCTATCCTTCCTTTTGTCACTTGTTCTTTTGGCGTCATGTCTAATAAACCATCCACTAACCTAAAGTCACAAAACTTACTCTATATTTTCTTCTAGGAGTTTTATAGTTTTAGCTCTTGCGTTTAGGGCTATGATTCATTTTGAGTTAATTTTTGTGTATGGCCTGAGGTAGAAGTTCAATTTTATTCTTTTGCATATGGATAGACAGTTGTCCCAGAATGTTTGTTGGGAAAAATATTCTTTCTCCATTGAATTGTCTTGGTACCTTTGTCAAAAATCAATTGACCATAAATAAAAGAGTTTATTTCTGGACTCTCAATTTTATCCCATTGATTTGTATGTCGATTTTTATGCCTGCATTATGCTTTCTTGATGGTTATAGTTTTGCAGTAGGTTTTGAAGAGGAAGTGTGACTTCTGCAACTGTGATCTTCTTTTCCAAGACGGTTTTGGTGATTCTGGATACTCTGCATTTTCATATGAATTTAGGATCAATGTGTCAATTTCTGTAAAAAAAGAAAACGGTGGGAGTTTGGGGGGGTGGGGTTTCACTGTTTATTTATGACAAATATTCTACATCCATGACTCTCTCCAGTCAAAAGTTTTTTGAAACGATGCTATTGGCCTTGGCCGAGTGGAGAATGGAGTCATGTGACTCACCCATCCTGTGGATGGCCCCGCATATAGCACAGGCTTTAAACTGGCTGTGAAATCTGCCCATGACCTTTCCAACCTTTGCAACATTCATCTGGATGCGCGTGTGGTCCTTGGCACAGATGATGAGGTTGCTGGCCGAGCATTTCTGCAGTATGTATAGGTCCACAAATTTATAGGCACTGTTCTGCATGTTGAGGTTGCACCTGCTGCCAGCACAGTGTGCACGGGCAGAGAAGCATAGGTAGGATTCTCACAGAATTTGGATTGCATTGAATTTGTGGATCATTGTGTTAGTCTGGGTTCTCCAAAAAAACAGAATCAATAGGAGAGATATATGTGTGTGTATGTACATATGCGTGTGTGTGTATGCGTGTATGTGTGTATACACATATTTGCTATAAGAAATTGGCTCATATAATTATGGAGACTGAGAGAAATCCAAGGTCTGCAATTAGCAATCTGGAGACCTAGGAGAGCTGACGGTGTAACTTAAAACAATCTAGTTAAGATTAGTACTAACTTAATTTTAACATTATACAAAGCTTTGCTCCAATATGTTTCCATTCCCTTCCTCCTCCTTTGTACAATTATCATTACACAAATTATATCCTTAAATATTATATGCATATAAGCACCATTTTATAATTAATGCTTTATGCGGTTGTCTTTTAAAATAGGATAAGAAAAGGGTTATAAATATGTTTATACTGTCTTTTGCAATGCCTATACAGTTAATTTTATTGGTGCTGTTATATTTTTGTGTGGATTTGAGTTATCATCTGGTGTCCTTTCCTTTCAACCTGAAGGGCTCCCTTCACTATTTCTTGTAGAGCAGATCTACTAGTGATAAGTTTTCAGTTTTTATTTTTCTGGAAATGTCTTCATTTCCCACTTAATTTTGAAGGGAGTTTAGCTGGATATAGAAACCTTGGCTGACAGTGCTCTTCTTTCAAAATTTTGACATTGTCATTCCACTGTCTTCTAGTCTGCCTGGTCTCCAGTGAGAAGTCCATCATTAATCTTACTGACGATCTTTGACATAAGTCATTTTTCTCTTGCTAATTTCAAGATGTTATCTTTTTCTTTGATTTTCATCAATTTTACTGTGATATGTCGAGGTACGGGTCTCTCTGAGTTTATTCTACTTGAAGTTTGTTGAGCTTCTATGATATTGTGAAATATACATTTGGTCTTCATCCTCCTTTCCTGGCATACAACTCCTAAAACCCCTGGAATCTCCAGGGTGCTGTCATTATATATGCTAAGCTGACTGACAGCTACAGGTTGGGGCCCAGTCATTGGAAACACAAAGGCATGACTAGAGGTTGGGACTTTCAGCCCCACTAGGGAACCTCCAGAGAGGGGAAGGGGCTGAAGTTTAAGTTGATCATCAATGGCCAATGGTTTAATCAATCATGCCTACATCATGAAGCCTTCATAAAAACCCAAGAGTTCTGGGTTCAAACAGCCTCCGGAGAGTTTAACACGTGGAGGCAGACAGGAAGGTGAACAAAAACTCATCCACCTGCCAGGAGGGCGAGGGACCCGACTCCATGGCAACAGAAGCTCCTGTGCTCAGGGCCCTTCTAGACCTCACCCTGTTCTCTCTTCATCTGGCTGTTTATTGGTATCCTTTAAAGTATCCTTTGTAATAAACTTATAAATGTAAGTAAGTGTTTCCCTGAGTTCTGTGAGCTGCTCTAGCAAACCGATCAAACCCAAAGAGGCAGTTGTGGGAAGCCCAACGTGAAGCCAGTTTGTCAGAAGTTCTGGAGGCCCAGACTTGTGGGCACAAGGGATCCACCTTGGGCACTGAGCCCTCAACCTCTGGGACCTGATGCTATCTCAGGGCAGTGCCCGAAATTAATCAGAAGACACCCAGCTGGTGCCTGCTGTTTGGTGTATGGGGAAACCCCCCACATTTGGTCACAGAATTCTTCTGTGTTGATTGTTGTAGTGTGAGCAAGGGAAAAACATGGTTTGGGTGTTTTTCCTAAACAGCTTCTTAAAGGTGTAGATACATATTATTTCATCAAATTTGAGAAGATTTTAGTTATCATTTCTTAAATATTCTTCTGTTCCTTTATATTTTTATTAATTTTCTGGGGTTCTCATTACGCATATGTTGATACATGTGACAGTCTCTGGTATTCTCTTTTCTTCCATTCTTTTCTCTACTTCACAGACTGGATAATACCTATCGATCTACTTTCAAGCTCACCAGTTCTCTCTCTTGCTGGCTCAAATCTGTTATCGAGTCTTTCTAATAAATACTCATTGTGGTTATTGTACTTTTCAATTGCAGATCTTTTAAAAAATAATTTTGTGTCTATGTTGATGTTCTCTGTTTGGTCAGGGATCATTGCCATGTCTTCCTTTAGTTCTTTGCACAGTTATAATTGCTGTTTTAAAGTCTTTACCTACTAAAACTACAGTCTGGACATTTTCGGGGACACTTTATGTTAGCTCCCTTTTTTCCTATATACGGGCCACATTTTTCTATTTATCATGATTTTTGTCATTGTTGAAAACTAGGCAGTTTAGATATACTGTTGCAATACTGGTATCGGATTCCTCTGTTCTCCAAGGTTTATTGTGGCCAATTTCTAGTTGCTGCTGTTATTTTTCTTATTGCTGGTTATTTGCTTAGTGACTTCCTTGGACTAATTCTATAGATTTTGTATTCTCAGCAGAGCATGGCTTTTGAGTTGACTTCTTTATTATGTTTTTTTCTTAAGTTTATGTTTTTATTTTTAAACATGGCTTCCTAGTAGTTAATATGTGGTCAGCCAATGAGTGGTCACATTTTCTTAAATGCCTTGCCTTTGTATCTCTATTTTTTTGTGAAAGGAATCTGTATGAGAAGGCAAGCCTTCCAACTTCAGGCAATTTACAAACCAGCCTTGGCTTTCAGTTCCTGCTCCTATGTAGCTTCAAAGTTAGCCAGAGGGGAGTGACTGGTGCCTTCTCTTCTCCCAGGTTTTTTTTCTGGGCTTTCCCACTGCTTTTTAGACCCACAGAAATATGCAGGAGCTTTTCAAAGTGCTCTATGGGTGTCTAGTTCTCCCAGCCAGCCCCTTGTTTGTCTCAACTGAAATCATAGCCTTTCACTCAGGCAGCTGAAATGTTGCCGGAAATTGCTATTGAGTTGATAATGCCCTGCGGGGGAAGCTTCCTCCTCCTTCCGCCTGCCACAGAGCTGAGCTCTGAGTCCAATCACATAGCCACAATGCCCTGAGAATAAAAATTTCCCAGGAAGCTGCAAATTTGGACACAATATTTACTGTGCTCCGAAGATGGTGCTTTTAAAAAAGATCTAAAAGTGGTCAGCCTTCTCTCCTGCTGCAATGCTGCCGGCCTCGTCTCCCCAGCCACTGCTCTGTGGAGGGAAGGGACATGCGCAGAGCTCCAGGTTTGAACTTCACTCACTTCCTCCCCCCATAATGAAGTTTCGTACATTCCTTAGGACAGATGATTTTCAGGTTGCTATCTGGCTTTGGTCAATCGACAAGAATTTTAAGCCAGATGACTTTAGATTTTTTGCCTGGATAGTCATGTATTGCTGGACTGCAGGGACATGTTCTGAGAAATGTGTCATTAGGCGATTCTGTCATTATATGAACGTCATAGAGTGTACTTGCACAAATGCAGACGGTGTAGCCCACTACCCACCTAGGCTGTGTGGTATGGCGTATTGCTCCCAGGCTATAAACCTGTGCAGCATATTACTGTGCTGAATACTGGAGGCGATTGTAACACAATGCCAAGTGTTTGTGTATCTAAAAGTATCTAAACATAGAAAAGGTACAATAAAAATACAGTATTATAATCTGCTAGAACCACCGTCGTATGTGATTCATTGTTGTCCAAAATGTGCTTATGCAGCCCATGACTGTATTTGTGTTGTTTTAGAGGGAGAGCACCGTCACCAAGGTTCTCACTGCTGTTCCAGAAGTGGATTCCTTCTCATACAATTTATCAATTTGCTTTGGCATCTCATCTATGTTATGTTTTAGATTTTTAGCAGATTTATACAAGGTATACCACACACATTTACAGCTAGTTGCTGGACTAGAATCTCAGGGAATGTCAGAAAGCTGTGACACCTCCAGTGATGAGGGTCTAAAACCTTTAACCTCTCAATCTGATATAGTCACCCTTACAAAGAATCTCTCAGTGATAAGATATAGGCAGCGGGAGGGTCAAAGGTGAGTTTCATAAACACTTTGGTGCTTGATTGGATCACCTATCCTCAACTTTCCACCCACATGGTTCCATTTAATTATTGCTGTGTAACCAACTGCCCCTGAGCATAGTGGCATAAAATAACACCCATTTTATTAATGTCAGAATTTTGTGGGTCAGAAATTCAGGCAGGGCTCAGTGGGGCTATTCTTCTTCACCGTATGGGGTAACTGACTCTGTGTAATTTTTCTGGTGGCGGGGCTGGCATCCATCTGGTCTTGTTCATGATGTCATTTTTCTAGTCCATTATTCAAGTGCCTGGTGCCTTTTTAGGGTGGGTATAATGGGAGGCTCTTCCGTATCTCTCTGTCTTCCTATCCCTGAAGTGTTAGGCTTTCTCCATGTGGTCTCTCCTGCAGGGTAATTAGATTTCTTACTTCATGGCTCAGAGCTTCCCCAGAGCGTAATGCAGAAACTGCTAATCTTATTAAAAGTTAGTTCCAGAATTGATACAGTGTCACTTCCACTGACTCTATTGGTCGAAGCAGCCACAGGCTAGCCCGGGAAAAAGGGGAGGTGACATAGATACCACCTCTAGAAGGGAAGAATGTCAAAGATTTGATGACATCTTTAATCTGCCACGGAGCCCGTCTCTAGTTTGAAAAATGAGATACAAAAAACTTAGCAATTCTCTAGGCTGGGGACTGAGACTGTCCCTGTGAATCTCCCATTATAAAGGGACTCTGAGACAGCCTTAATAAACCTGAGAATTTGGTTTCTCCATCAGACATTTTCCTCATTCTCTGAGCATGACAATGGCACCACCTTTTGAGAATTATTAATACTAAAGCATCAGCAGTGGTGGGATGAAGCCTGCACTTTTCAAAGGTATAAGAGGAAAGAACCACCTGCATTTGGAGACATTTCCAAATATGATGTTTTTCTAACTCCCTTTTGAGAATCAGGTACAGTCATTGCTGACTCGCAGCATTTTTGTGAATGCTGTTTCTTCTTTCCTGCCAGACCACCTCACAGCAAAATCTTCCTAAGTCGTGTCTTAGGATAGCAAAGGCTTTAGGAAGAAGGTGGCTTTACTTTCTTAGCACTACCTTTCTGAATTTTCTTAATGTTCTGTGCTTTGGTTCACACGCCTGTCTGATCCTGCCCCAGAGGCACTGCATCTTGATCGACTAACGGTTTTATTCATTACAGAACTCTCAGCTCTTTTTTTTCTCTGATCCTGGGGAATCTTACCATGAATATATTCATATATTCCTAATCCTCAAAATCTAAAAAGGTCTAATGCTCATTTTCAATTGAGCAACTTCAATGGGGTATGGACTTTGAAACAAATATAGAAGCTTATTTATTGCTTGTCTTATAAAGAGAGCAGATATTCACCTGACAGCCTTAACTTTTTGATTCCTAACAAAAACAAAAGACTGTTTACAACTCCCCTCTTGGACAGTAGACTTAATTTCCCAAAGGGTAGGTTTATGTGTGGTGAGAGAGAGGTAGGTCTCTGAAACAAAGCAAATAAATTAATTCCCCACTGATCACTGAATTCTCATGGTTCAACATTGACTAATATTCTCAAGGGTATAATACTGGTAGCAATTGTACTACACCAGAAAGAAAAATATCACAAGTTCAATATGAAATTGTAGATTCTACCTAATACTGACCTTCTACTATGTTGAAGGCATGGCGCTCTTTACTGAAGATACAATGAAAAACAAAATAAATACGGCTCCTGAATCACAGAGTTGACATCATAGTGAGAAGAGAAAAAATGAGATAATTAAAAGAATGTGTATATTATTACAAAACATTTCGAAGTAAAGGAAACTGAATCTGTAAGAATGCACAAAGGAAACTCAATCTAGACTACTCAGAACGGTTCTGAAATGCTTTTGGGGCCTTTCCCCATTGTCTCGGCCATTAGTGACAATTGGCACCTGGCTTCCTTTCATCCCTGCTAATCTCTCCACAACACCTTTGGATTCTCCCCCAGGAACGTTCTTTCCTTCTCTACCATGTGGCCAGGCTGAGAATTTTCCGAATTTGTATGCTCTGCTTCCCTTTTCATTATAAATTCCAACTTTAGACTATTCCTTTACTTCCATATCTGAGTACAAGCCAATAAAAGCAGCCACACCACTTCTTGAACACTTTGCTCCTGAGAAATTACTTCCATCAGATCCCCAGGGCATCACTCTGAAATTCAGCCTCCACAAAGCCCCGGGGACGTAGACAGCGTGCTGCCAAGTGTTTTTGCTACATCATTACATTTGCTCCTATTCCCAAGAAGTTCCTCATTACCATTACTGAAAGTCTGTGCCGTCTTCAAGGCTGCCTCAGAAGAATAAGGACAAGTTGTTTGGGGAAAAGGAAAGGGAGGTTTATTAATTTTCTGGCCAATAAGGAAAGTGGCAGACTCCTGTCTTAAAGTACCAATTTTCCTAATCATAAGCAGAAATACAAATACAAATACAGAATACAAATTTAAATCCACCCTTTAAAAGGGTGGGTTCTCAACTTTAGGTTGCATTTTGATCCATCCCATCTCCAGTGAAGACAGTCCTCCCCCTGCCCAGGCCTCCATCCATCCAGAAAGTTCCGCTGAGCCATCTCCTGGAGCACAAAGAACAAAGGACATGCCACAGAGGTTTTAAAGAGACAGAAAACATTTTCTTTGCTGTTTATTTTCAAGCCATTCCTATGTTATGTTACTATCTGAGACCTCCTCTCATACCTCTACTATCCAGATTTCTGTCAGTATCTTGGTCACAAATGCTTAACCTATCCCTAGGAGGTTACAAACTATACTTTCCGTCGTCTTTTTGTTTTCTTCTGAGTCTGCCAAACTCTTCCAATCTCTGCCCGTTACCAGTTCTGAAGCTGCTTCGACATTTCCAGGTATTTTTGTAGCAGCACCCAACTCATTGGTACCAATTTTCTGTTTTGGTCCATTTGTGTTTCCATAAAGGAATACTTGCGGCTGGGTAATTTATAAAGAAAAGTACTTTATTTGGCTCACGGTTCTGCAGGTTGTACAAAAGACAGGGCACAAGTATGTGCTCAGCTTCTGGTGAGGGTCTCAGGCTGTGTCACCACTCATGGAGGAAGGGGAGGGGAGATGGTGTGTGCGGAGATCACGTGGCGAGACAGGGACAGAAGGGAGGTGGCGGTTGGTTATTTAAACATAACCAGCTCTCTCGGGAACTAATAGAGCAAGAACTCACTCATTACCACCGAGATGGCACCAAGCCAGTCATGGCTCACATACCTCCCATTAGGCCCCACCTCCGTCACTGGGGATCAAATTTCAACGTCAGATTTTGAGGGGTCAAATACTGAAGCCATAGCATCTACCGTCAGTTTATTTCCACAGACTCCAACCTTCGGGGGAGGGAAAATTCCCATCACCCCACACGACAATGGACGTGAAATCTGAAGAGTAGGGGGTAATCAAAGGAAGCAAGTGAAGAGCATTCTCAACAAGCAATAAAATGTACTCAGGATCCAGGAGAAAAAAATGTCACATTTGAGACACTGAAAAAAGACCCACATAGTAGGGACACAGAGAAGGGAGAGTGCGGTCAGATCGGTTTGAGGAGAAAGGTGCACAGCAAATCACGTGCAGCCTGGAGGCTGTGTTTAGCACTTTGTCTTGCTGTAAATGCAATGGACACCCACTTAACAATCTGTGTTTCGGGATGGTGCAGTTGTGACTACGGCTGGAGGGAGCATCATCTAGCTCACATGTGAACCATAGGTTTGATTGGTACCAGCTTGGCTCTGAGAAGACCCATTGTAGATTTTTTTTTTTTACCCCAAAGACATGCATGAGTTAAAATCAATACAAGCTGATGATTGGTTGAATATACGGAATGTGGTAAGGAGATAGAGACGTTAGAAATTGCAGCCCAAATATTAATGGTGCCCCAATTCATTTAAAATTAACCTGATGCTGGATTGGATATTGCAGCGGTATGGGCAAGAGGGAAGAGAGTGTTAAGTGCTAAAGAGAAAACAGGCTCAAAAGTGTATCTTAGGCAGAGAAAAAATAGGCGTCACTTTTAGTGCGGTTGTTGCCAGAAAGTCTGACACAATCACGGGAAGGCAAGAGAATTTATGGTGTTGGAAGAGTGTTATTAAAATGCTGAACTGAAATCTGAGCTGGGTAAGGCTGGACGTGAAGGAAACCGAGGGCTAAGGCTTTAGCAAATTTGGAAAGAGCAGTTAACAGGATGTCCTGACAGTGCTGACAGTAGAGAACAGCTTCATATGCGAGCAGCATGGAGGGAAGGGTTTAATCAGGGAGAACAAATTCCGAATCAGGGACTGTGAAGTGTGTGTTTGTCTATTTTCTTCTTTGACCCAAGTGAATCACGAACACTGAGCAAGGGCCAGGGGTGTGGGGATTTGGGGTCTGGCCTTTCTGGGAGCTGGTTCCTTTCACACACAGTGAGACAGAACAAGGGCTATTCTGAGGGGCCTGCTGGGCTCCCCCAGACATGGAAGTAAAGGAAAACCTTGAGTCCCTTCAGGGGAAGTCCCGGCACCCACCTGGACTTAACTAGTGAGTAGAAATCACAGTGGTCCTCCAGGCAAGCCAGAGTCACAGTGTTTTTGCTCCCCGTGGCGACTTAACATATATTCTCAAGTTGTTTTTCAGAAACAGCCACCAGATGGAAAATGCAGATAAGGGGAAACTGAGGAATTGATCTCTCATAGCATTTCTTTGTTCTAAGTTTCTTGCTGAGGGGCCTGTGGCTAGTCAAACCCATCTAAACATTCCTTTCTGGTAATCAAAAATCCCTGAATCCACCTATGACCCGTAGGCCCCCACTTTAGGATATCTCACCTTTTGGAGCCAAGCCAATATGTAACCTCCATACATCGACTTAAATTTTGTCTGCTCGAAATGTCTGCCTGCCTTTAAAACTCTGGCTCATAAGCTACCAGGGAGTCCGGGTCTGTGCTCCTCACTTGGTGCCCTGCGATGAAGCCTTTTTCTCCCGCTGCAACCCTCAGCTTCAGTGTCTGGCCTTGCTGCACCAGGCCAGCAGACCTGTTTTGTTTGGTAAGAAGAGTTATCCTCCTAAAGGAAGTGAGAGAGGAGAGAGGACACCCCCATGAGGCAATTCTGCCCTTAAGTATAAACATCAAAATCGTAGGGACCATTTTCCAAATTACACATACCCCCCCTCCCACACTGAACTGCACCCCGACCAAGCTCCAAGTTTAAATGACTTGCTTCCGGAGCCCTCTTCTCCAGATGCTCCACTGAGAATCGTTGCCTTAACTGAATCACTGTTACTGAGTGTCGTCTGCATTATCCCACAGTAACGTTAAGGAGGAAAGTGAAGGTTGAGAGCCCTGCACTACACCCAGCTGCCGAAGAGAAAAGAGGCTCAAAAACATACATTTCTGGAGACACCTGGTTTTGCACCTTGGTGTTGTCCACACCTAGTACGGTGCCTGGCATATGTAGGAGACCAGAATATGCTGCCCCCAAAATATGCCTGTTTGGCATAGGGACTGTTTTAAGCTGATTATTTTGAGAAACAGCAGGTATAGGAGAAACTCTGAAAGCAGAGTAGAAGTTCCCTTTGTAAAGGTAATTTTCATCTTCATAGGAAATCTCCACGTGCAAGGGTGTCCCCCATCTGCATAAGGAAGAGAAGAATGACTCAAATTGCAAGAGAACTGCATCAGTGGAGAAGGCACTGAAATCCCCACAACACACCTGGCTGCTATTTACCCGCCTTTCCCTGCCACCTCCCCAGAACTGGTCTCCCACACACCCGCCTGTTTTTGTTTCAACTGAAGGTCTTATTTAGACCTGAATTCCAAGCCGCCTTTTTGAGATTTACTCATTTCTCTGGGTGTATCCCATGTATATAGGAGGTATCATGTTAATAAATGTCCACATGTTTTTCTCATATTAATCCGTCTTTTGTTACAAGGAGTCTCAGTTTAGAACTCAGAAAGAGTAGAAGAAAAATTACATACTGCTCCTCTACACATACAATAAATGCTCAATGCACATTTCTTGAATTACATTCCAGATTATATTGACAACAGAGTTGGCGACAAAGATCTTTCCCCCACCTTGCCACCACCCTTTGTTTTTCCATTTTTAGCATTTTTTAAAAAATTGAACTGAAAAAAAAACCCATAATTCTGAGTACTTCCAGCAACACTTCTACACTGTGCTTCCACACCTGGGCATTTCTCTCTTCTCTAGCAACTCTGGGTCAATTCCTAGCCTCTGGATGTCCCCACGGCCAGTTTAAAATGTGGCTTCCAGAGCTCAGCCTCACCCTGCAGATTATACCTTTCTCCCTGTTTTGCTTCCAGAAAAATTCTGATTCCCTCAAGCACCTGATATTTCCCAGTTGTAGTGAAGCTCTGATGAACCTAAATTACATTTGGTTGGAATTACCTGATAGCATGTATTAAAATCTCTTGGAGATATTTTTATTTAAAATAGGAAATGTGGAAAGGGAAAGAAAGAAGGAAAGAAACAAAGAAAGAAAGACAGACATGAAGGAAATGAAATTATGGTATGAGAGCCTAAAGTCTTACAGAGCCAGCAGAAATGAAATATTTTGAAGATTTAAGAAATATAACCTGAAGATTAGACCCCAGAATTAGACAAACACTGGCAACCAATAACAGCGAAATAACCTGATGCACCCAAGGTGAACAACATGCCAAGACCCTGCAGAGAAGAAACTGCAGCTCTCACTACGTTATCAGATTGGAAGTTTCTTGATGAACTAGTCATGCTTTATTCATCCTACGCCACCCTCATTCCACTCCTCAGGACGTGGTAGTTAATAAATAAATGTTTAACTGGAAAAAACGATGAAGCTTATCAGTCCTGGAAGGGCTCCTGATGTGAGTAATTTCTGATGTAGGAATCGTGCCAGATATTGAGATTGTGAACAATGGTTTACTCATCTCAAACTTCGCAGGAAAGTTTCGGCTTCAAACAAAAAGTTTCAGTTTGTATAAATGAAACTGACAGAGCTTAGGTCAACTCCATGAGGAAGGTGCCATTATTTTCTACATTTAATGGTTAGGGGAAGTGGGTCATAGTGGAGAGTAAATAATTAACTTGCCCTAGGGTCATAGTGAATATTTGGAGCAAGGGTTAGAATCGTCACAGGGCTAGTGGCCTGAAAAAGGGTAAAAATGTTTTCTGTCTAACCACCCCCACTCCTTTTGGGAATTAAAACCTGCATCCCTGCCCAAGGCCAGTGTTTGGGAGCCCCAGGGAGTGTCCTTTGTTCTGTGCACCAGATGGCTCAAGGGAATTGCTGGGGGCAGGGGGCGGGGCTGGTGGAGGTCACCAAAGATGGGATGTATCTGAACCAGAACCATCAATTATAGTTGAACAGCAATAGCCTGAAGCTGAAAACCTCCCCTTTAAAAGCTCTATATTTCGGCTCAGACACAGGACGTTGGTACTTTAAGATGGGAGTCTGCCAACCTCCTCTTTTGCCAGAAAATTAATAAACTTCTCTTTCCTTCTCCTCAAACTACTTGTCCTCATTCTTCTGATGTGGGCTTGGGGACAAGTGCCAAGCTTTCAGTAACAGAATCTTATGATTTTGTCTTCTGTAGAGGTTATGTGCCTAACCAGCTCACGACAATGCCTCACACTCAAACATGTTTCGTGGACTTTGGCCCATTTGTGGCTAAGTACATCTCTTTAAATACCTTGTTTTATATAACAAATGCTTTTTTTTTTTTTTGGAAACAGAGCTTTAGCCCAATTCCTCAATTAATGGTAGGAATGGGAAGAAGAGTGGTAGAAATCACCAATCGAAACAAAACAGAGTGCTGAGTTGGGACTAGGATTTCATCATCATCCTCATCATCAACATTTAAATGTGGTAAGATTTTGTTGAAGCTTTACATACATTATCTCATTTGAACCATGCAACAGTCCTCTGAAATAAATATTTTTATAATATCCCTTTTCTGCCAACATTGCTAGTAACTGGTAGATGCAAATTCAGACAGTTTGATACCAAAGTATATGTTATTAACTAGGTGAAGTAGACTATTTCCCTGGAAAAACTGCCAGATAATTGCAATGGCTTTTGTTAAGCATATAAATATACCAAACGTAGTGTCATAGGAGAGTTCTGACTTCTGTGCCATAATGTTGCTTCCTGAGACACCTAAATAAAGAACTTTGTTTTTTTTTTTTGGAGGACAGTAATGCTTAGTCGAAGAAGGAATTAGGCTTATTATAAATTGATTATGTTTCACCAGTAAGCATTTTGTCAAAATGGAATCCTCGTGTTCTTGATAGGAGCAGGGATGAGACGCAAACGGTGCTGCTGCAAACATGTGTCGGTACCCACAGCACTCAGGGAATTAATGAGCCTTGGGAAGAAAAGTGATAATAAGGTGAGGAGAGTGGTGAGCAGGAGAGAGAACTCTTGACCCCCCGGCCAGAGCTCTGTGCCTGCGCACGTGCCAAAAAAGGTGAGGAAAAGATGCACCGTGATGGATGGTTATGGGAGAAAGACAATCTTGAAAGTTTTCAAGCATCACATCTGTATCTGCCTTCTTCTCCCCAGGCCCAGCAGAAGCTCTTGGATGTTCCGTGTCCTCCACTAATGAATCACACAGACAAGGCAAATAATCTATCATATTCCGTCGGCAGCCAGTAAAGGATGATCTGCTGAGAGGTTGAATTTCCCAAGATCCTGTGTAAAATCAATCTCACAGAAATGTTCCATTGATCATATTTAGTACCAGTTGAAAATTACAAGGTATTTCATGGGCAGAAGCTCTGCCTGTGACCAAACAAACCAAGGGTCTTTCATTTGTTTCTTCCGAAGAGGCTCGAGAGTCTCACAATGGCAGCATCAGAAATTCTGCACAAGCTCTAGAGTTCGAACTCAACTTTTGGCAGCATATGTAATTACTGATTAGGGGAAGAGGAACATACAGATATTAAAAATAAAAATGATGATGAGGGCTTGGAAGAATTTTATGCAATGATTATAATGGTTCCATCAGCTCTGTCTGCCACAATTCTAAGATCCAGGTAGAACTAAAGAATTTCTAGGGCTCCTGTAGGTTTTAGAAGCTTTTCTTTAGATGATTTGACACCTGCCAGAACTCTGTTGTGTTAAAGTATCAGCCAAAGCCATTTGTGACCCCTGCAGTGCCGCAGCGAGCAAGGCGGAGTCCTGGTGCTACGTGCTGACATCGTCTGATTATGGATTTGTTCTCCTGCTGTAAGAAACTGAGGCAGAGACAGACTGGCTGTCCACAAAATCCATTTATCCTATTAAATATTTCCTGCACAAACAGCAAAGCTTCATTTCTTAGCTTGTCCTGCAGTTTTGCATGAATCAATGTTAGACTTATTTTGTTTATTTTATAACTTTCTTTCATGTTGTTAATGTTGAAGTTCGACTCAAATTTTTATTCTTTATTTTAAAAAATGTTATTTTTACAAAAACATATATGCGTTTATGTATATATATGTTCATTATAAAAATTTAATCTGTGAACAAAAGTTAAGAAGAATGTAAAAGAATCCTCAGAAACAACTATTGCCAGTATCGGGGGAATATATTTCCAAACATCTCTCTATGGAGAGAAGGGGGCAGAGAGAGAGAGAGAGAGAGTCTCTTTTTCACTTGCTACCTCTGACCCCTCTCCCATGCAGCATCACGCCAGCCTTCCCAGTTAACTGGGAGGCCAGATCATCATTCTGAGGGTTTGGTCCCATTGACTTGGCGATGCTTTGAACTCCTTTACCTTTTGTTGTAGTTTTTATTTGCCTTCCTATACATTCTTTTTCCAATTTCCTATCACAGTAGAGGAGGATTTAATGTTCTTATACTATTAAAATCCCTCCCGTATTTCCACTCCCCGCTCCCAACATTTATATCATAATTTCTAGCTAAATCCCAGTTCGGTTTTTACCTTACGACTATGAAACTACTATGATACTATTGACTACTAACTCAACTGATGCATTATGATTATGCTTTACTTCTTATATTACTTTTCTGGGAGTGAATAATTTTCTAATACTTTCCATACGTGTGTGTATAAAACATACTACAACAGGTTTCCTCTACCACATCTGTGAAGTTCTCATAACGTTATTTCTGTGTGATCAAATGCATCAGATACTCTAACCAGTTTTGTCCTTCTGTCACCCACTGCCTCCCTTCCCTCCTCCCCCATACACGCACACACACACACGCACACACACATGCACACACACACGCACACCGGAATAACCTGTTGATCAAGCAAAGACGTTCACTAAACCTCTTCCCGTGAGAGAGAACATCACCTTGGCAGAGTTATTATATTATCTCAGACAAGGAAAGTTAGTGAGGATATTGATAAGGCTTTGGAATTTGGGCTCAAATGAAGTACAGTGGAGAATTTACTGGGATTGGGCAATGTTAGTGAAAACGTAGGTTAGAACAGGAAACAGTGCTCAGTGAGAGAGTCCTGGTAAGTATACTGTTGTTTGATAAATGAGTGGCTTGCTTTTTTTTTTTTTTTTTGACTGAAGAGCTATTTGCCAAAATGAAAAATTATTTGCACAGACAAATTGGTTTTCAGAAATTTCCTAAAGTAAACAGTGGCGTTATTTATTAGTTTCCTGCCTTGCTTTCCTGGGCAAAAAGAACAAAGTTATTTTGACAGAGGGAGGGTCTCAGGTCTTAGTCCCGATAATTAAGCTACACAGACAAAGGTTGCCTCGGTTTCCTCTCTTCCTCCCCCTTCCTTCCTTTCTTTCCCTCTTCCCCTTTTTTCCTTCCTTCTCTACCTCCCTCCCAGTGAAGGCTTCGATCCTAGAGTCCTCCCTTCTCCTTCCCCTGTCTGGGCTGACTGTTCTCTATGCTTGCAGCGGAGGGGAGATGCTGGGAATTCTCCAGTTACACTTTTTGGTGTTGGATTCTCTGTTTTCGGGGTTTCCTTCCAAATCATTCTGGTGGAAGTACATCCTCTAGCAACGTCCTGGGGACAAAATACATAGAAGTTTGATTTCTTGCTTTTTCTTTTCTTCTTTCTTTCTCTTTCTCTTTCCTTCTTTCTTTGTCTTTCTTTCCTTTTCCCTTCTCCCCCTGCCTTCCTTCCTTCTTTCCTTCCTGAACATAAATGCCTGAAAATGTTTTTATTCCATCTTGGTGTCTGATTGCTAGGTTAGGTGGTATGTAACTCTAAAGTAAAACCATGTCTTCGAGAATTTTCAAGACAGTGTAGTATTGTCCTCCAGGTCCCAGAATTGCTTTCAAGAGCACAGTGCTTCCTGGCTCATGGCTCTAATCATGAGCCTACAGTAGGCCTCTTTGAAGTCAGTAATCTGAGCAACTTTCAGACCCTAATCCTTCAATTCTTGGAAATATTCCTGAATTAATCCTTTTATAACATTTTCTTCCCAGCTTCAAAATGATGGTTGACACCACAGATATTCTATTGATTCCAATTCTGTTCCTTTTCTCTTTGCAGATTAATAATCTTCTTATTACTTTACTGAAATTTTAGAAGTAGTTTAAGGAAATAAATACAACGGGTGTTCAATTTGACATCTAACAGTCAAGAAGTTTATAATAGCTTTTTGGTATGAAATTTTATGGTTTTCTCTTTCTCTCTGTCTTTTTAGATGATGACACAGTCATAAGGCCAAAAGTTTTCCTATTATGTTGATTTTTTAAAAGAAATAATTGTGGGTGTCTCTATCAATTCTATTATTTTTCTCTTTTGCGATTCATAATTCTACTATCTCTGAATTTCATCCTCTTGATTTCCTTAGCATATAAAAATAAAATTAACTTAAAGAATTGTTTAGTTATTTTTTAAACTACTCTTGTTTATTAGTGACATATTTAAGGCCCTTAAATGTTCAGCTGAACTTGGTGTTAGTAATTTACCACAAACTTTTATGTATACGTGTATGGTTTCTTCATTATAATGAATTTCTAAAGAGCTTTCGATTGGAGAGCTGACTTCCTCTTTGAGAGAAAGGAGAGTTTACCAGGACAGTGTCTTTAATTTTCAATAGCTGGAAAACTTTCTTTCTTTGGACATTTTATGTTAACTTCTACTTTGATGACATGGTGTTGCAAAAATGTATTTTGCTCAATCTCTTTTTAAAAAATATAATGAGGTCTTTGTCTTGATCTTACGGTCAGTAAATAATATTTGTTAACTGACCCAATATCTATGGCCCTTCTTTTGTTACATTTCAGCTGGGGGAGACACGTTTCCGAAGTGGCAATCTGTTGTATTTCTTGGAAAAGACTTTAGTTTTCTGGAAAAGTCCATCCATTCCCCACCCCAAACCCACTTTTTTTTTTCGCCTTGAACACAGATGTCATGACAACAGAAACACCAGCCACATGAAAACCCTGAAGGAGAGCCGGGAAAGTCACACAGGTCTACTGTGATTTTAAGCTTTCGAACCAGCATCAATTACTTTTTTCATCTGGACTTTTTGCTATTTGAGAAAAACAAAAACAAAAACAAAACAAAACAAAACAAACCGCTTTGTGCCTCTGTGGGTGCATTTTAAGGTACTTGAAAAAATTTCTTAACTAATACAGAGCTAACACATGATCACTGTTTATAAGTGTTCCATGGGCACTTTTTAAGGAGTTATTGTTTGTAGCAAAGTACTAATATAACATTTCATTACACAGACATTATATGAATAATATGTGCTATATAAAAATTAGCATACTTTTCCTTTAACCCTTTAACTCTCCAATTTTCCCCATAAATTGGGGAATTCGTTACTGTTGATTGTTAGTCATCTGTATTTTATATATCACATGTGAAGAATTATATTTGATATTTGCCTTCCGCATTGCAGTATTACTTTTTACAAAGTGATAATTACTGCTTACGTTTAGCTGGTTTTGATTCTCATCACTGGTCCTTTTATGTCATAGAGTTCCCATTCATGACTTGTTAAATTTGATTAATCTCTCACTTAGTAAGATTATGTCTGAAACTTTTGTATTTAAGAAGGATAGCTGGTCCATCAATAACAACATAATGACAATTTAGAATTTGTAACGGACTTTTCTTTTCTCCGTGGCATAGGCTTAGACAACGAGGTGAGCTTGCCTGGGCCCTTGAGTCATTAGCGGAATAGGCAAGGACACAAGGACTGTGAGAAGTACTTGGGGTAGTTCAGAAAACAGCAGCTCACTGTCTGCAGAGGTCCCAAGCAGCAGAGCTGGCAGGCTCCTCCAGCGCCCACAGCTGCTGGCAGCCTTGATACAAACTGCTGTGTTCAGTGTTGCTGCTTCCCCTGTTTTCTGCCTGTTTTATAATCCCACCTTGTCTAGTCTGTTTTGTGCTGCTATAACAGAATACCTGAAACTGGGTAATTTCTAATGAATGGAAATTTATTGGCTCACCATTCCGGAGGCTGGGAGTCCAAGACTGATGGGCCAGTGCCTGGCTAGGGCCTTCTTCCTTCCTGCATCGGCCCATGGTGGGAGACAAAGAG
The DNA here is from genome assembly GCA_004363605.1 of Indri indri. Lineage (NCBI taxonomy): Eukaryota > Metazoa > Chordata > Mammalia > Primates > Indriidae > Indri > Indri indri. Next base: position 32,821 of record RJWJ010000199.1, read on the forward strand.
AGCGCAGGAAAGGGCAAGAGATTGGATCTGTGGCCTTCCTGAGCCCTTCACAGTGGGCATGAGTCCGTCCACGAGGGCGGAGCTGCCATGACTGAAACCTGCCATGACACCCCCCCGCCCCCCACCCAAGACTGTGCAACTGGCGGTAAAGTTGCCAACACGTGCTCTTTGGCGGACACATGCAAATCCATAACACAGTTCTACAGCATTTCCAGCCATTCGAAGAGTTACCTGTTATCCTATTGATTTTATGTTTTGTTTAGATCATTCAGAGTTGGTTTCTGGTGTTTTAAACCAAGGCCTGCTGGACTGCTACCTGCACTGATGGGTTGGGCTGCCAGCATTCAGCTATTTGTCTGTTTGCCTTAGCCTCTCGGTGAACCGCAGTTTCCCGTGCTGCTCCTCTGCGCCAGGAAATAAATATCTAACAAAACATTTCCCCAAGCGTGGACGGCCAGACCTCCCCCCCTGGACCCAGGCTCTTCAAATCAAAAGGTTTAAGGGGGGATTTTTTTTCAAGGGCTCTGCTACATGGCTGCATGCTTCCTACTGACATTTATTTTTATTCAGTGAGGTTGCTGGAAATCAACCCTCGGTGAACTCTCAAATTTCTTTTCATCAGCACTCCATCTAGAAATTTCTCAAAGATTCTGACATCTCAGCGGAATCCTTCACTGGTTAACAACACTAATGTCAATTTTTTTCCCTCAATGTTTTTTATTCCCTTGACTGTTTAATCGATGATGCAGAAAGTGAGCAGTTTCTCTTACCCCAGCATCAGATTTTGCTAGTCAACCATTAGGTGTGCCGCACAAAGCATCTGGTAAAACAAAGGCACATTCTAGCTACATCAGTGTCGTGCCAATAGAGGCTTGTGCATTGCGTTAGCTCTTGGATGACTTTCTGACCAAGAACTCACCCTATCTTTTTACTTACTGGGAGAAAAAAAACATTTAAAAGGGTGATGTGCACATTGAAATAGGTCTTGGTTTTTACCTTCAAATTTCCAGGTGGTATTGATTATAATCTCTCAGAACCCAAACCAGCACCTTCTGTAGTTTGACAGCTATCACCAACGAATATCTTGCGACTTGGACGTTGCTTTCTGCTTTGCTCAGAATTTGGCCTCCCTTGCTTCTACTCTGACCTTAAATCAGTCAACATACTTCCAAAATCCTACCCTAAGAACTTTTTAGGTTACAGCCTGTAATAAGCAATGAAAACCCTGCACTCACTACCCCTAACACAGTGCCACTTTAGAGCTGTCTGTGTGGTATTATCCCTTGCTGCACGCTTTTATTATGACTATTTGTTTATGTCATAACAGGTTTCTTTCTTTGTGGAGAAGGAGTTCCATATTCCCCAAATATTACACAATGGAAATTAGAAAAAAATATCACCCTATCAGCTTAGATCATTTTCATTAATTCAAGATTTAAATTCTAATTTTAATATAAGCTCAAAGCTACCTTTTTCTATTAACTTGCTAATTCAATTTACTTAAGCCATTGACTGACTCATAAGCAGGCTCTCTAAATTATCCTTTGTGATTTCTTACTGACTTTATTTCTGTCATTAGTAAAAATCTCATTACTAATAAATATGCAGCTTTCTATTTTTATGGCGAGTTTTTAAAAATAAATTCCAAAATAATTCCAAAAATATAGGAAAGAAGGCAAGAAAAAGAAAAGAAAAGAGGATAACTGAAGGTCAATATTTCTGCAATCCTAGAGGCAAAGGCTTTCTCAACTTTTGACAAATTGGTTTCATAGCTTGATGGTAATTCAGGTAGCATACATATGAAAATACCAAAATAATTATTCTCAAGCAATTTTTTCCTACAGATTCTGACAGTATTTTTAAGAATATTTACAAATGATGTAGTTCTGCATTTTTAAAAATAATAATGTTTTCAGCCAATGCTTTTCTTACCATTCTCACCCCATAGTTCACATTTCTTCTAAGCAACTCACATAATTCCTCAGAATGTGTTTTAGAGGAATTTTTTACTGCCTCTCTGATTTATAAGGACAGGCAATTTGTACGATAATCTTAATATGTTATAATGATTAAATAAATCACCTTAAATACGTTGCTTAGGCACAATTCTCTTGCTTGAGACTCACTGTGAAGCCATTGTTGTCCCAGGACAGGGTTATCACTACTGATGGGTTCATCAGGCTGTCATTGAGAGTCCGGAGGATGCTCTTTTTGAAGTCAGTTTGGAGAGGGATGCCCTGGAGATCATTTGATTTTCCCTTGAGAGATTCCTGATGATGAAAAACAATACAGAAAAGCTACAGTTGTCGGGGCTGGGAGTAGCCATGTAGACTACGTGCCACCTGGGATGGGAAGCCTCCACTCGACCCCATTTCTTCACAGCCTTCACCACCAGCCTCCAGGCTTTACTCAGAGGGATTGACTTCCTCCTCTACCCAGGGGTCATCATTCAGCATTGACCACAATGAACTTCACCTGAGCCCTGGCCTGGAAAACAGTGAAGCTTAGACAAACCCCTCACCCTTTGTGATCCTGAGAGCAGCTCACTGCAAAGAACCACCGCTCCCCGCAGGACTTAGGACTCGTGGTTTCCCTCCTTGATGACTTATGATGAGGCCAGACATAGACCCTCCAAATTCCTGTCCTTGGCCTCATAAATGATTGGCTGAACTAGTTGTTCCCACTGACCAGTTAGTACAAAGCGATTGGTGCCCAAACTTCTCACAAGCCCCTGAATTCTGGTGCACCCTCAGCCTGAGCCAGCAAACATCAGAAAACAGGCTGGCCTCGGGTCAAACACCCTCTGACCTATTATCCGATCACGCTACACTGCCATCAGTTATTACTAAGCCTTGTTTACTCTTCTCTGTAAGAGAAAAACACATTTTCCCTAGCCCTTGAGTTTAAGTCAAGCATTATTCCTATTGCAACAGTCCCCTGCCCCTATTTCAAAGGTCTCTTTCCTCAAACCTCACAATAATTTTTTTGAATAATGTCTCTCCTTACTAAACCCATATATTTCAAACATTTGACACCATGGACTGTGACAGGGTTCAGAAAACACTATGCCAAATACGGCACTTGGCATGTTTGTGACTAAAAGTTCGGCGCTTGCCCCTGAAGACTCATCAGAAAAACAGGACAAGTGGTTTGGGGAGAAGGAAAGGGAGGTTTATTAATTTGCTGGCAAATGAGGAAAATGGCAGACTCCCATCTTAAAGTACCAAATTTCCTAACTATAAACAGAAATACAGAGCTTTTAAAGGGAGATCTTTCAGCTTCACGCCATGGTTGTCTAGCTATAGTTGAGGATTCTTATCCAGGATGACAATCTCATGGCCTCCACTGCAACAGTCTCATTGAGTCATCTCCTGTGGCACAAAGAACAAAGGACGCTCCCCTGCCTCTCCAGACCACCGGCCTGAGGCAGGGATGCAGGTTTTAATTCTCGAAAAGAGTGGGGAGCTTTTAAAGAGACAGCTTGTAATACATGTTGCCCTTTTTCAGGCCGTTCCCTCTGTTACATGTTGAATATTTAAAACTGCAGGAATTTGAGAAGAAAATCGAGGTGCGGGTGCAGGACTGTCTAACCCTCCTTACCTCTGGAAGCAGTTCATAAGACCCACCTGGGAGAGGCACCTTCCCCATACCTGGGAGAAAGGAAGACACTTATCTCCAAAGACAGGGAGTTGGTGGGGGCTGAGAGGAACTGCATGAATAAGCTTTGCTAAACCCTCCCAGTTCACTATTCTTAGCTCACACCCTTCTGTCCCATCACGCATTTCTATGACTTTCCACTCTACGTCAAACCTAGTATAAAAACACTCAGCTTTAACCATTTTGTCAGGTCTTCTGTTTCCTTATGAAGGCTTCTGTCACATAAAACTTACATTAAATAAATTTATGTGCTCTCGTCTTGTTAATTTGTCTTTTGTGAGTCTAATTAACAAGGGCCCCGGCTGGAGAACCTGGGAGGATGGAAGGAAAAATACATTTTCCCCCCGACTCCTACAACTGTAAAACTCCACTATGAACAAGAACTAAAATATAGTGGAATCAACTTTGTTCCTCTGGCCACTGTTTTCCAACACAATGATGAAGGGAGCAGGGCAGAGATGAAGGAAGGAGGTGAAGATGGAAATGCAGGACCAGGTAGGAAAAAAGTGAAAACCCCAGCTTGGAAGGCGGGAGATAGAAGTGGGTCTGAGTACTCCCAGGGCTCTCCCTTCTGCTCATGATGGAAGCAGCCGGTGAAGCGTGTACTCGCTGACCTGCAGATTCCGCGAGTCCCTGCTGTGATCCTGGCAGCCACAGTTCGGCCCCAGGAGCCAGAATTGGCTCAGGCAATGTTTAAAGTGGAACAGACGACAGCCACAGGATGGCACCAAACACTGCCTGGACAAGGACAGCCTTGGGTACCACTGATGGACTGTGGGCACTGCGGCCTTTGAGCTCAACTGGTTCACATGTTCATTTCATTAACTGCTCAATGACACTACCCTGCACTGTAATTTATCCAGCCCATTCATGGTGTTATGGTCTTAATAACTCGTATTTATTAAGTACTTTCTGAAAGGGCAATTCAAATAAACATAAATAGGGTATGTATCTTCAAGGAGTTTATATTACTGGGGATGAAGATATGAACCTATCAAAAGATGTGTGAAAAAAAACAGATTAAGACAGTGTATTTAGGGCCCCTCCTTGAAATTTGGATCAGAAATTTTTTAGAAATATCAACAGGTAAAAGCTGGAGGTGGGTGGGGGAGGAGAGGCTATTTAAAAGCAGGGAAACAATGCCCTTTTGTCTGTAAGTGGAGATTAATGCTCCTTTCAGAGCATTAATCAGGGAAAAAATCCCTGAGTGTAGTTCACAGATTGAGGAGCTCAGTATATGAGAGTAAGGTGAAAATAATGGCAGTTGCTTTCTTTTGGGAAAATCATTTGGATGATGCTTTTAGTTATGCAAATGTAATGTAAAAAGACTGCAGAGATGAAGAAGTTGGAGAAGCTGTGACTCAAAGCAGCTAAACTGCTGTGAACAATGGCAATATGAACAGTTGCCTTTGTTGCAGCTAAAATCGTGTATTTAGATGAGCTTTTCATTAAAGCAATATTTCCCCCAATTTTTTTTTTTTTTTTTTTTTTTTTTGAGACCGAGTCTCACTCCATCGCCCCATCTGGAGTCCTGTTGCGTCATGATAGCTCACAGCAACCTCAACTCCTGGGCTCAAGCGATCCTCCTGCCTCAGCCTCCTGAGTAGCTGGGACTACAGGTTCATGTACCACCCCTGACTAATTTTTTTTTTTTTCAGTAGAGACTATTTTTTAGTCTCATCATTGCTCAGGCTGGTCTCTAACTCCTGAGCTCAAGCACTCCTCTGGGCTTGGCTTCCCAAGTAGCTGGGACTACAGGAACATGATATTACACCCAGCTGATTTTTCTATTTTTTGTAGAGATGGGGTCTCGCTATTGTCCAGGCTGGTCTCCAACTCCTGACCCCAAGCAATCTTCCTGCCTTGGCCTCCTAGAGTGTTAGGATTACAGGTGTGAGCCACTGCGCGTGGCCTGTACAGTGAAATCTAATGTTATTGTATTTATACTTACAGGCTAGTGAAAAAAAAAAAAAATCTGACCTCTGTGGTTCTCTCATCTTGACGCCAAATAAATGGTGCTCTCAGAGGTTAGAAATGCATGACAGGCCAGCTTACCTCGGAGTCAGCCCGCTTCAGGTGTCCTTCTGCAGGGAAGCACCGGGAAAAACTGCTTCTCCAAGGGACGCGTATTCGACACAATAGGAGAGGCTGAGTCCCATGATGAAGACAAACGTGACCGTAGACGCGCAGCAGGGCAGGCTGCTGCACTTTCCGGAACATTTACTACTGTCACTATTACCATTAGTGCCCGTTTAGCGCTGCAGGTCAAAAATAGAAAACACAAACGACATAAAACCTCCCTGTGTTTTAGCTTCAGGTGCTGAGCTTTGAAAGTAAAACCAAATCTCTGATAGATAAGTTTCCAATTTAAGCATCTGCAGTCTCAATTCACAATAGGTTACTAATTGAGCTCGGGGGAAAATATTCAAGGCTCATTTCTGCTGGAACTCCTAAACACACAGCAAAGGAGAAAGTACCAAGAGCTTTATTGAAGATTTTTAAAACTCTCCTTTCTAGTAATGTGGTCTAGATTGTTTGGACCAACTCTCCCGCTGAGAACAGCTAAGTAATAGATTAAAAAAAAATTAAGTCTTTCAAAGTACTGACTGTGACAGGTGGGAAGGAATCGCTAGGATAAAGTCGAGGAATCTGGGACTAAGGCAGGTTGGAGGCCATTTTTGCTTTGGGAGTTTCTGTGTCCCCAAGAGCATTTGAACTTTCTTCCAGATGCTCCTATGGCCCATGGGAAAGAAAGCTGAGCCCAGCAACACACCAGTCGTGGAGTCCAGGAGGTGACCTTTACACAGTAAGCTGGGACCTCAAAAAGCAGTCCTCAAAGTAAGGATAAGCGAAAAATAAACCCACTTTCATCATCAACCTCCCAGGGATTTCTAGGGAAGTTGCCTTCTTTATAGGTAAGTAATAGGGAGGAGATACTGTCCCTGAGATGGTGTCAACAAAGGCTGGCCCTTTGTAGAGCTGAAGTCACCAAAAACACCTTCCTAGATCGTGAATTTAATTTAAAGTGTTTGAGAAGGAAAAGTTCTCTTAGGCGCCCTACATGTAGGTGCTGCCTTCCTTGCCTCAGGCCTCACGGAACACTCATGAGAAACTTTCCAAAGAAAATACAAAGAAGCTCATAAGGAAAGAGAAAACCATGAGCAAACGGCATCAAAAACAAAACAATGCACAAGGAGATCCATCAACACTTCTCATGGTAGAGACAGCTTAGATTACAAAAACAGATTATATTATGTAAAAACAGAAACAAAAGACAAGTGTGCCCCAAAAAGGAAACTATGAAAAGTAATCCAGCATACCTACAAAAATGCCAAATAGAAATTCTGAAGATGAAGATTAGATTTCGATCTTTGAAATACGATAACTTACTAGATGGAGTTAAAAACAAGGACATAATGAAGAGCAAATAACTGACCTGGAAAATACGTCAGAGGAAATTGCATAGAAAGCAGAGTACAGAAATAAAAAGATGGAGACCTGGGAAAGAAGTTAAGAGATAAATAAGATTTAAAAAAAAAGAAAATCCAGTATATATTTAATTTGAGCTCCTGAGAAAAAGGAGAGAAAAAGGCACAGTCCATGTGTGAAGATGATGACTGAGAAATTTCCAGACACAATGAAAGGTGTTCAAGAATCCCAGTGAATCTCTAGCAATTTTTTTTTTCAAATTTTATATCTAGAGCCCAGTGGTTCACGTCCATAATCCCAGCACTTTGGGAGGCCAAGGTGGGAGGATCCCTTGAGGCCAGGAGTTTAAGACCAGGCTGGGCAACACAGCTAGGCTCTGTCTCTACGAAAAATAACCAAATAAAAATAGCCGGGATTGGTGGCATGCACCGGTAGTCCCAGCCACTCGGGAAGCTAAGACAAGAGGATTGCTTGATGCCAGGAGTTCAAGGCTGCAGTGAACTATGATTGTGCCTCTGTATTTCAGCCTGGGAGGCAGAGTGAGATCCTTTGTTTGTCTCAAAAACAAACAAACAAACTAAACTAAAATTTTATATCTAAACATTCCGGTGAAAGTACAATAGACCGAAGACAAACAGAATATCTTAAACGCAGCCAAATAAATGAGATACGGTTGCCTCCGAAAGAACAAAAATTAGCTCTGACATTGACTTCTCAGCAGCAACAACGGAAATCAGGAGTTAATGAAATGATACCTTCAATTTGCTGAAGGAAAAGTACTGCTAATCCAGAAAATCTATGACTCGAAAATCAACCAATTGAAAGTTATTTTTATTTTCAAATAATATTAATATTAACAAACTTTCGCTAAGATCAATCATGGAAAAGAGGAGACAGTATACCCAACACCAGGCACGGAAGAAGCCATAGACCACAGGTCGGCACACTGTAGCTTGCCCACTTGCTGCTCGTTTTTGTAAATAAAGAATTATTCAAACACAACCATTCCAGTCATTTATATACTGTTGATGCTGTTTGCACAATACAGAGGAAGAGCTGATTGATAATGACAGAGACCCAGAGACCACATGGCCCTCAAGTCTAAATATTTAATATCTTGCCCTTGAAGAAAAATCAGCAAACTAAATGTATTCACTGAATCTCACAAAGAAAATGTGTGAAAAAAAGCAAAACCCAAGACAATACATAGGAGCCCAACTCCACTGGAAAATTTCAAAAGTAATCCAAAATGTACACATATTGCATAAAGCTGCATACGGAAGTGGTAAAACTGTCAAGAAAATCACTGGCACAAAAGTCAAAAGAGTGGTTACATCTAGTGCAAGGGAAGATACAATATCAGGGAAAGACTCGTGGGCTGTGTGTTTGAAAATGGGAATATTCTATATCATGACCTGTCTGGTGGTTATAAGTATGTTTGCTTTATGATTATTCATAAACTGTACCTGTATGCTTTATGCGCCGTCCCGGACAGAATTTTGTCCTTTGTGAAATTCATATGTAAAAGCCCTAACCCCCAATGCATTTGGAGATAAGGTGTTGAAACTGGTGATTAAGGTTAAACGAGGTCATATAATGGAGTGGAGCCTAATGCAATGTGACTGTGTCCTTAGGAGACGAAGAGACACCAGAGATGTGTGTGCACAGCACAGAGGCGTTTGGGGCCACTGTGAGCGGGCAGCATCTCTGAGCCAAGGAGAGAGGCTTCAGGAGAAACGGACCCATCTGGCTCCTTGCTCGTAGACTTCCTGCCTCCAGAACTGTGAGAAAATAAATTTCTGTTGTGCAAGCCACCCAGTCTGTGACATTTTGTTATGGCAACCCTAGCAAACTAATACATGCACTTTCCTGCTCATATGTTAAATTTCACAATTTTATATACATTTCACACAAAGAGAAAGCTATATAGTGTCCTTTTCTAAATATAAGCCTATTTACCATTAAGTTCCAGGAACCCATGCTTGCATGGCCCTGGAAGTAGTCGTAGACATTTGTCCACGTGGCCATATGTTTTTGTAAAACTTGCAAACCTAATGCAACTATAACCTACTAAGACTGACGTACTTCATCCCTTCCCTCGCAGTTGTTGGGTTGCATTGGGGTGGCTGTGGCGTTTGGGGGAACTGGCAGGAGACAGTTCTTTCAGTGTATATTTAGTGGGATATACTTTGGTTTCCAGTCACTTCTGGGCATAGTTAAGATATTGTTAGCCATCTGGAGCCTTAGTTTGTATCATGATACGAATGCTGGTATCATAATATAAAAGTGCCCACCATGGGAGATAAGCGGATAATGAAAGAGAAAGAAGTGTGAAATGTTTGAGCTACAAGCCATCCTTGGGGGAATTTTTTTCTAACCATTCCCTCCACAAAATTATAAGGCAGAGGATTCTGTTTTCACAACACCTAGTAAAAGGAGAAATTGTTTCATGTCGAGAACATATTCACAGGCAACATATACAATTATAAAAGCATCACGCATCTTTTTCTTTTTGATGGAAATTGTGCAAAATAGAATTCATCAGCATTCTTATTTGTAAGGCTTAAACCTCTATGAATAGCACAAATAGCAACTGCATTTGTAATAGCTCACATGTGAAAAAACTTGGTAGAAAATTCTCAGATTTGACACCCTGATAATTTATATGATATTGCCAACATTGACCTTTGAGGCAAAAAGAAACTGTTCTAAACTATCAATAATAAAAATTTTTGATCAATGATGCTGATTATCTATTTTCTATATAAATAATATTATTTAATAAATCCTTGTCATATGGAAAAAAGCAATCAAATAAGTCATTGCCTAAGTGTGTCAGGCCATTAATTATTAGTCGTTATTTTTTCTGAATTTTGTAATGTTTGCAATGTCACATAAATTTGTAATTTGTAGTGATTTATTTTCTCATTCTAAATAAATAGTCACGGCTGTATCAAATTTTGCCTTCATAACGTTGTATTTTAAAGAGTGTCTCCCAAATTGTGTAAGCTCTAGGCCCCATAAAACCTGGATCTGCCCTAATCCAAACCATCAGGAATCGTCTGCTGATATTTCCTTTCGTCTCTGATAGTCTTCCCTGTGCTAAGGTACATTTTTTCTGTAGCCGTATCTTCTCATATTTTTACACAGTAATCCTATTTGTGAAATTACTGTTACTAATTGATTAGCCTCACGTTGGCTACCGTTACGCTTTCTGTGAAAAGAACTATTTTCTACTTATTCAATTTCAAAGATGTGACCTTCAATTTTATTTCCCACAGCAAAGCAGTTTTCAGCTCTTAGTAATTTCAACCTTGTGAGTCTTTGACCTGACGTACTCGTGTTTTAATGGCTTTGATGTCTTCTTACTGTTCTCTAACAAAATAATTTCCTGTGTCTCATGTTTTTATGCTACTTTAGTTCACTTGCTAGTCTAATCATTTTGAACACTCCTTTAGCTTTTATTTTTGTCCGTTTTCATCATCTTCTTTCTGAATATTTTATTTTCCAGTAAACAAAGTTATTTAATGGCCAAGATTCTAGTTAACAACTCAGAGGTTAAAGCAGGTAAAGGAGTAGCCTCAGTTTAGACCTGTCAGTCAAACAGAGTTTAATCTACTTTTCTCTGCATGCTTGAAATAGTGCCATGGGAGAGAAAAGAGCTCTACAAGCTACTGGGTTTTCTCACTTGAGAATAACAAAGTCTTCAAGATCATTTAGTAACGAAGTTAATCTACCGCATACAGACATTTAATCAAACTGTCAAGAACTTGGCATCTGCGTTCCTTTATTGTTTTCTAAGTACTCTGTGCCCAGTGCTGTGTTAAGTGCTATGGTCGAAGTTTAAGAAATAATGTGACATTTGCCTTCAGGAGGTCATGGTATATTTAGGATAAGTGGAAAGTACATATGAAGTAGCTAAAAATGGTAAAATCTAGTATCAAGGCAGCAGGCAGGAGACAAAGTTAGTTATGAACTGGAGCCTCATGATAAATAAATTTAGATTAATAAACAGGATTGGAATAGATTTTGGAAATGAATTTGAGCAAATAAAGGAATAAAACAATACGTTTGATATCAAATTGAATACTGTTGACAAATTACTCATCTTCCCACATCCAATGCGGAAAGCTTCTATACCCAGAAGTCTTTCCAACCTACCTGGTCAGAATGAATCACTCCATTCTCTGCAGTTTCTTAGCCTTTATACGTCTCTTGAAGCACTCACCGAACCCAAACATATGTAACTGACCATGACATAGGGCAGCCGTCTTCCAAATTGACTGAATTACTACCTAGTGCTGGATTCATCTGTATCCCTGGACCCTACACATGGGCTGGCAGTAATAAAACGAACAATGGATACATTGGTATTGTGTAATAAATGACTCTACTACTGAAACTCAAGGATAAAAGATGTATAGAAAGGGTAAATGCAAACTGTTATTTTTGTATATCTCTGCATTGGGATTTAAAGAAAGAAAAGTCTTGGATAATTAAAGAGTAACCTAAGATGTGATGAGATCTCAATGAACTGTGCTTTAAAAAAAGTGAATATATTATGAATATATTATGGATATTTTAAAATTCCCATTTAATATAGTCTTGTGTTTTTACAACAAATATATTTATTTTTCATATTTATTTACACAAAGATTTATTATGGAATTCATTTAGAGAACAAACACCCATAGTATGTATCTTGAAGCATAATACTCCAGAATGTTCACCTTAGTAGATTAATTTGCTCGTTATTGATTAATTCACTTATTCATTTATTGATTTAACTAGTATTTATGTCAAGCTTCTACAATTATGTAGTCATGTGCCTACTTTAGAGAAAACCATATGAAGAGGATTAATTACTGAGTTATGAATAGAAATGTATGCAGTTTTGTTGCCTATGAGAGAATTTTCTTTACAATGTCATCCAAGATTGCATTGTTTATGAGATTGAAGTGTATGACTTAATTTTTACCTATTTGAAGGACATTTTATTATGTAATACCAGGCCATCTTGGAACGTTGCAAGGAAGAAAAAAATGTTCCTTATACGTATAGTCTTTTAGACCAGGTGCAGTGGCTCATGCTGTAATCCTAGCACTCTGGGAGGCCAAGGCAGGAGGATCACTGGAGGTCAGGAGTTCGAGACCAGCCTGAGCAAGAGTGAGACATTCATCTCAACTAATAGTAGAAAAATTAGCCAGGCATGGTGGCGCATGCCTGTAGTCCCAGCTACTCGGGAGGCTGAGGCAGGAGGATCGCTTAAGCCCAGGAGTTTGAGGTTGCTGTGAGCTAGGCTGACGCGGTGGCACTCTATTCAGGGCAACAGAGTGAGACCCTGTCTCAAAAAAAAAAAAGAAAAAAAAATATATTCTTTTTAAAATCAAGTTTATTGAGTTATAATTTACAACAGTGAAACTCACCTTTTTTGGTCTACAATTTTATAAATTTTGATAAATGCATACTGTTGTGTAACCACCACCATAATCAAGACATGGAATATTTCTATCATCCCCTAAATTTTCCCTGTGCCCATTTGCAGTTAATTCCCTACTCCCAGCCATAGCTGCTGGCAAACACTGACATTGACATGTTTTCATTCCCAGTTGTTTTGATAGTTTGAGAATGGCATATAAATGAAATCATAAGCATACAGCTGTTTGATCTTAAATTTTTTCACATAGCATTGTGCATTTGCTTCTATGCTAAATTACTACCAGTAGTTCATTTTTTTAAATGTATGTTTTTATTAGTATTTAATCTTATAAATGTACAATTTATTTGTTCATGCTCTAGTTGATGAACATATGGATTATTTCCAATTTTGGCAATAAAGCCACTAGAAAAATTTGTGTATAGTTTTTCTGTGAATACAGTCAGTGTTCCATTTCCAGGGATTCTGGATCCATTGATTTGACCAACCATAGATTGAAAATATTTTTTAAAAAAGAACAATACTCTTAGGTCTGGAGCGAGAGGGAGACACATGAAGTCTCATGTGTAGCAAATGCTATTTTATTTTGAGCATCTGGGTGCAGATGGGTGGAGGCCAAAGAGCATCCACCCTGAGGGAGGGGAAAGCCTTGGATTTTACAGAGGGTTTCTCCAGGGGGAGTGAGTACCACCTACAGAGACAGGGGCGGGGTCGCTTCCTCCTTATCAGGGTCGGGATAGGAATGGCTACAGCTGCCTGTGGTCAAAGTTAGATTTACAACCTCAGACTCTCCAGACTCCTGTGGCTTTTGTTTTACAGGCCTTATGATATTTTTTGCTTTCCCACTCTAAGTAAACCTAACAAATACAGCAATAACAATACAAATAAAAAAAGCAATAAAGGCCGGGCGCGGTGGCTCACGCCTGTAATCCTAGCACTCTGGGAGGCCGAGGCGGGTGGATCGTTCTGAGCTCAGGAGTTCGAGACCAGCCTGAACAAGAGCGAGACCCCGTCTCTACCAAAAAAAATAGAAAGAAATTAATTGGACAGCTAAAAATATATATAGAAAAAATTAGCCGGGCATGGTGGCACATGCCTGTAGCCCCAGCTACTCGGGAGGCTGAGACAGTAGGATTGCTTGAGCCCAGGAGTTTGAGGTTGCTGTGAGCTAGGCTGACGCCACGGCACTCACCCCAGGCAAGACAGTGAGAATCTGTCTCATAAAAAAAAAAAAAAAAAAAAAAAAAAAAAAAAAAAAAAAAAAAAAAAAAAAAAAAAAAAAAAAAAAAAAAAAAAAAAAAAAAAAAGCAATAAATATAAGAATTATTCACATAGTGTTTACATTTTGTTAGGTATTATAAGTAATCTAGAGGATGTGTGTAGGTTATATGCAAATACTACACCATTTTATACAAGGAACATAGTATCTATGGGTTTTGCTGTCTGTGAAGGTCCTGAACCAGTTCCACATGGATACCTGGGCTAACTGTGTATGTTCCTATTTCTCGTGGATAAATACTTAGGAGATTATTGGGTCATGTGACGAGTGAATGTTTAACTGTATAAGAAATTGTCAAACTGTTATTCGATTGGTTGTATCAATTCTGCATTCCCGCTAGTATAAGAATGTATGAGAGTTCCTGTTGCCTTGTATCTTTGTAGGCACTTGTTATTGTCAGGTTTTTTTTTCTTTTAATTCAAACTATTCTAATAGGAGTTTAGTTTTATCACATTATGGCTATAATTTTGCATTTCCCTATTGACTAATGATGTTCAGCATCTTTTCATGTGCTTATTTATCCATTTATCATTTTTGGTGAAGTGCCTGTATAATTCTTTTGCCCATTTTTATTGGGTTGTTTCTTTTCTTATTGCTGAGTTGAAAAAGTTCTGTATGTGTATTCTGGATACCAGTCCTTTATCAGACATGTGTTTTGCAAATATTTTCCCCAAGTTTGTGTCCTGTCTTTTTATTTTCTTAACATTAGCTGCTAAAGAGCCCAATTTACCTATTTTTTCCTTCTATAGTTTGTGCTTTATGTTTTCTCTAAGAAATATCAATATTTGCCTCACTCAAGGTTGCAAAGAATTTTGCTGTTTTCTTCTAGAAGTTTTATAGTTTTAGTTTTTACCTTTAGGTTTATGATCCATTTTGAGTTAATTTTTTAATATGATGCTAGGTAAGGGTCAAGGTTCATTATTGTGTATATGGATAGCCAATGCTTTGAGCAGAAAAATCTTTCTCTTCTGAATTGCTTTGATATCTTTGTCAAAAATAGAGTGACCATTTTACTTGCGGGTGCATTTCTAGATCCTCTCTTCTTTTCTTTTGATCTGCATACCTGTTGCTATGGCTGTAACACATTGTGTTAGTAACTGTAGCATTAAAGTCAGTCAGGTAGTGTGAGTCAGGTAACTGTCCTTTTTTCTTGTAGTTATTCTTGTTCCACGGGGTTTCCACGTATAGTTTAGAATCAGCTTATTTCTAGAAAACAAAAGCGTGGTGGAATTTTGGGATTGCGTTGAATTTGTCGGTAAATTATGGAAGAAATGCCAAAATATCGAGTCTTCCAATCTGTGAGCGCAGTACAGCTCTCCAGTTATTTAGTCTTTTTGTATTTCTTTCATCAATGCTGTAGAGTTTTTACCAAATTGTACATATTTTGTTAGCTTTATCCCTCTCTCACATTTTTGACGCCATTGTAAATAATACTTTAAAATTTCAGTTTCTAATTGTTTATTGCAAATATATAGAAATGCAATTGATTTTGTACATTGTCCTTATATCCCACAACTTTACTAAACTCAATTGTTAGTTCCAGCAGTTTCAGTGTAGATTCTCTGTCCTTATAATTTTCTCCGAGAAAATTATGTCATTTGTGAATAAAGCCAATTTAATTCTTTTCAGTTATAATATATATACTTGTTCTTTCTGTTTCTTCCTTATTACATTGTCTGGGTCTTCTGTTGCATGTTGAAAGGTGCTGGGGTAGGAATGACATTCTTACCTCACTCCTGGCATGAAGCCTTTCACCGTTAAATGTGGGCTGTATCTGTAGATTTTTTCACAGATAACCTTTATAAGGTTGCAAATGTTCCCTTTAAGTCCTACTTGGTTTAGGGATTTTTGCATGTTTTACTTGGTTTTTAAACCACGAGTAGATGATAAATTTTGTCAAATACTTTTTTTGCCTCAACTGAAATGATCATGTTTTTTCTCCAATTAGTATGTTAACATGAATTATATTGACTGATTTTCAAATGTTGACTTAATCTTGCATTTATATGATAAACCCCACTTTATCAGGTTATAGTGTTCTTTTTATATATTTCTGAATTTGATTTGATATTTTTAAAAGAGTTTTTGCATCAGTATTTATGAGGGATATTGGTTTATGACGCTTTCAAAGATACATAGTGAAAATCACATATGTACTTTTAAATTTTCTTGTAGCCACATTAGAAAGTACTAAAAAGAAATAGACAAAATTTATTTTTTTTGAGGTGGGACCTTGCTGTGTTACCCAGGCTGGAGTCCAGTAACTGTTCACAGGTGAGATCACAGTGCACTATGGCCTTGAACTCCCAGCCTCATCCAGTCCTCCCGCCTCAGCCTCCTGAGTAGCTGGGACTACAGGCATGTGCAGTCATGCCCTGCCAAAATTAATTTTAATAATGTATTTTATTTAATCTAAATATTATCAATATTTAAAATTTTATAATCAATGTAATATCAATGAAATATTTTGTGTTTTTCATACTTAGTGTCTGAAATCTGGTTTTTATTTTATACTTACAACACATCTTCGTTTGGACCAGTTATGTTTCGGGTGCACAACAGGTGCACATGGCCATTGGCTACCATGTTGTATAGTGCGGGTGTATCATTTTCATTTCTTGGATGTCTTTGTCTCATCTCAGCATCAGGGTAATGTCGGCTTCATAAATGATTTAGAATGTGCTTCCTCCTCCTATATTTTTCTTCAAGAATTTCTGTAGCATTGGTATCATTTCATCCTTAAATATTTTTATAAAATTTGCCAGTTAAGCTATCTGGGATTAAAGGGTGTTTTTGTTGTTGTTAAAAGGTATTTAAATGTGAATTCAATTTATTTAATAAGTACAGGACTTTTCCGGTTATCTATTTCTTCGCTATTGAGCTTTAGTAGGAATTCAAGAAATTTTCCATTTCATCTAAGTGTCAGATTTATTGGCAAATAGTTGTTCATAATGTTCCCATAATATCCTTTTAAAGTCTGTAGAATTTATAGTGTTGTCACTTGTTTCATTTACAATATTGATAATTTTTCCTTTGCTTTTTTTTTTAATAGACTTTTTAGAGCAGTTTTAAGTTCACTGCAAAGCTGGGAGGAAGGTACAAAGATATCCCATATACATCCTTCACCCCTCCCGTGCATGCCCTTCCCCCACTATCAATATTCCCCACTGGAGGGGTACATTTGTTGCAATCAATGAACCTACATTCACACATCGTTATCACCCAACGGACATACATAATTTGCATATCAAGGTTCATGACTGCTGTTGTACATTTGATTATTTGGAAAAAATATATGATATGTATCAGCCATCATAGTATTATACAAAGTGGTTTCACTGCCCTGAAAATCCTCTGTGCTCTGCCTGCCTACGCAGCCCGCCCTCCCTCTTAATACCTGGTAACCACTGGTCTTTTCACTCTCTTCATAGTTTTGACTTTTCCAGAATGTCATATGGATGAAATGAAACAGTATGTAGCCTTTTCAGACTGGCTATTTCCACTTTGTAACATGGATTTCAATTTCCTTCAGGACTTTCATGGCTTCATAGCTTGTTCCTCTTTAGTACAGAATAACACTCCATTGTCTTGAGGTACCACAGTTTCTTCACCACTCACCTACTCAGGGACATCTTGGTTACTTCCAGGTTTTGCAATTATTAATAAAGCTACTATAAACATCTGTGTGCGGGTTTTTGCCTAGACATAAACTTTCAACTCATTCGGGTAAACGCCAAGGAGCATGAGTGCTGGCTCATACAGCAAGAGTGTGTTAGTTTCGTGAGAAACCACAAACTGCTTTCCGGGGTTCCTGTGCCATTTTGCATTTCTGTTAGCAATGAACGAGAGTTCCTGTTGCTCACACCCTTGACAGCATTTGATGTGTAGCATTCTGGATTTTGACCATGGTGATAGCGGTGTTGCATTGCTGTTTTAATTTGCATTTCCATGATGACATACGATGTGGATCTTGTTTTGCTTATTTGCCATTCGTACGTCTTCTTCGGTGAGGTCTGTTGAGTTCTTTGGCCCATTTTCCAATTGGGTTGTTTTCTAAGTGTTGAGTTTTACCAGTTCTTTGTATATTTTGGATAACTTTCCTTTACCAGATGTGTCTTTTGCAAATATTTTCTTTCAGTTTATGGTTTGTCTTTTCAGTCTCTCGACAATGTCTTCTGTGGAGCAGGAAGTTTTAATTCTAATACAGTCCAGCTTATCAGTTCTTTCTTTCATGGATCATGACTTTTGTGTCATGTCAAAAAAGTCATTACGAAACCCCACATCATCTAGGTTTTCTCCTTTGTTATCTTCTGGGAGTTTTTTAGTTTTTCACTTGACATTTTGGTCTGTGATCCATTTTGAGCTAATTTTTGTGAAAGATGTAAAGTCAGGGTCTAGATTCATTTTCTCACATGTGGGTGTCTGGTTGTTCCAGCACCACCACTGAGAAGACAGTCTTTTCTCCACTGTATTGCCTTTGCCCCTTCGTTAGAGATCAGTCGAATATATTTATGCAGATTTACTTCTGGGATCGCTGTTCTTTTCCGTTGATCTGTTGGACTATTCTTTCACCAACACCACACGGTCTTGCTTTCTGTAGCTGTCTAACAAGTCTTGATGTCAGGCAGCTTCAGTCCTCCGACTTTGTTATCCTCTGTCAATGTTACGTGGCTGTTCGGGCCTTTTCCCTCTCCATTGTAAACCTAAGGTTCAGTTTATCAATAGCCACAAAATAACGTGCTGGGATTTTGACTGGGATTTCATTGACTCTCTCTATAAAGTTGAGAAGAACTGAACTCTTAGCAATATTGTGTCTTCCTGTCCTTACTTTTTCCTGATCTTAGTGGGAAAGTTTCTAGTTTCTCACCATTAAGTGTAAGTTAGCTGTAGGGTTCTGTTTTTTTTTTTTATAGATAATCTTTATCAAGTTGAGAATTTCCTTCTATTTTCTGGCTTGCTGAGAGTTTTTATCATGAATGAATTCTTGATTTTGTCCAATACTTTTTCTGTCCGTTGATAGGATTATGTGATTTTTATTCTTTTCATTGTTGATATGATGGATTACATTAATTGATTTTGAAATTTTGAATCAGACTTGCATACTTAAAGTAAGTCCCACTTGGTTGTGGAATATAGTTATTTTTATAAATTATTGGATTTGATTTGCTAATATTTCATTGATGATTGTTGCAGCTATATTCAAGAGAGATATTGGTTTATAATTTTCTTGTCTTGTAATGTTATAAAGCTAATGCTGGACTCATCAAGTGAGTTAGGAAGTATTCCCTCTGCTTCTATCTTCTGAAAGAAATTGTAGAGAATTGGCATTGTTTCTTCCTTAAATATTTCATAGAATTCCCCAGTGAACCCATCTAGGCCTAGTACTTTCTGTTTCAGAAGGCTATTTGATATTAATTCAATTTCTTTAATAGATACAGGTCCATTCAGATTATCTGTTTCTTCTTGTGTGAGCTTTGGCAAATTGTACCTTTAAGGAAATTTTTCATTTTACCTAATGTATCAAAGTTGTGGGCGTAGATTTCTACTTGTAATGTCCCTGAGATCTGTATATATGTCCCCGGTTTCATTTTGATCTTAGCAATTGTGTTCTTTCTCTTTTTTTTCTTAGCCTACTTAGAAGCTTATTGATTTTATTGATCTTTTCAAAGAACCAATTTTTGGTTTCATTGATTTTTCTCTATTGATTTACTGTTTTCAATTTCATTGATTTCCACTGTATTTTTTGTTGTTTTTCTACTGTTTACTTTAGAATTAACTTGCTCTTCTTTTTCTGTTTTCCAAAGTAGAAGCTCAGAGAATTGATTTGAGATATTTCTTCTAATATATGCATTTGATGCCATAAGTTTCCCTCTAAGCACTGCCTTGAGTGTATCCCACAAATTTTGATAAATTGTGTTTTCATTTCATTAATTAAAAATATTTTGTAATTTCTCTTGAGATTCCTTCTTTGGTTATTGACAGGTATCTTGTTTGAGCTCCAAGTATTTGGGGATTTTTCCAGTGATATTTCTGTTATTGATTTCTCATTTAATTCCATTGTGGTCTGAGAACAGACATTATATAATTTCCATTTTTTAAAATTTCTTATGCTTTTTGTCCCAGATGTGGTCTGTCTTGGCAAACGTTTCATGTGAGCTTAAGGAGAGTGTGTATTTTGGTGTTGTTGGAAGAAGTAGACTGTAGATGTCCATTCTACAGGTTGATTAATGGTGTTGTTGAGTTCAGCTGTGTCCTTACTGATTTTCTGCCTGCTGAATCTGTCCATTTGTGATGTAAGACTGTTGAAGTGTCTGACAACAATAATGCATTTATCTATTTCTCCTTGCACTTCTATCAGTTCTTGCCCCATGTATTTTGATGCTGTGTTGTTAGGCACATACGCATTAAGGATTGCTATGCCTTCTTGGAGAATTGACCCATTGATCATTATGCAATGCTCCTAGTCATCCCTGATAACTTTCCTTGCTTTGAAGCCAGCATTGTCTAAAATTAATATAGCTACCCCTGCTTTCTTTTGATTAGTGTTCAAGGGGTATATCTTTCTCCATTTACTTACTTTTAATCTATATGTTTTTGTGTGTAAAGTGGGTTTTTTGTAGACAACACATAGTTGTATTTTGATCCACTCTGACAATCTCTGTCTTTTAATTTGTGCATTTGGATCATTGACACTCAAAATGATTCTTGATATAGTTGGATTAATAACTACCATATGTATTACTGTTTCCTGTTTTGTTGACCTTGTTCTTTTTGCCTGTTTCCGTCACTGATCCATTGTTTTTATGCCTTTTGTAATTTTCAGTTGAGCATTTTATATGATTTTATAAGATTCTATTTTATCTCTTTTATTAGCAGTTATACTTCTTTTTTCACTTTTTTTTTAGTGGTTGTCCTAGAGTTTCCAATGTACATTTACAACTAACCCAAGTCCACCTTCAAATAATACTACATCATGTCACAGGGAGTGCAAGTACTTTATAATAATAAAATAATCCTAATGCCCCCCTCCTGTCCCTTGTATCATCGGTATCATTCATTTGAATGCATAGATAAGCACATGCATATACATAAACATTTGTAATTGAATACATGGTCGCCATTATTATTTTAAATAAACTATTATCTGTTAGATCTTTTTTTTTCCCTTTTTTTTTAATTTCAGCATATTGCGGGGGTACAAATGTTTAGGTTACGTATATTGCCCTTGCTCCCCCCACCCCGCCCGAGTTAGAGCTTCAAGAGTGTCCATCTCCCGGACGGTGTTCATCGCACTCATTATGTATGTATATACCCATCCCCTCCTAGCCCCTCCCATCTGGGCAACACCCAATGAATGTTATTCCTATATGTGCACTTAGGTGTTGATCAGTTAAAACCAATTTGATGGTGAGTACATGTGAAACTTACTTTTCCGTTTTTGGGATACTTGACTTACTAGAATGGGTTCTAGCTCTATCCAGTAGATCTTTTAAGAATAAGAAAAATAAAAGTTTTTATTTTACCTTTTCCATTTTTTTCTTGCTTTGATAGTTTTCCTTTCTTTATGGACATCTGAGTTTCTGACACATATCATTTTTCTTCTCTCTAAAGAAATTCTTTCTGCATTTCGTTTTTGTTTGTTTGAGAAAGTCTTTGTTTCTCCTTCATTTTTGAAGTATAATTTTGCAGGATACAAAACTTTACATTGGTGGGGTTTTCTTTCTCTAAACACTTTAAATATTTCATTCCACTCTTTTCTTGCTTGGGTGGTTTTTGAGAAGCTGGATCTAATTCTCATCTTTGCTCCACTATAGGTAAGGTATTTATTTTCTCTAACTTCTTTCACATTTTTTTCTTTATGTCTGATTTTCTAATGTTTGAATATGATATGTCTAGGTGTAAGGATGTTTTCGGCATTTATCTTGTTTGTTGTTTTCTGAGCTTCCTGAATCTATGGTTTGGAATCCAACATTCATTTGGAGGAATTCTCAGTCATTATTCTTTTAAACATTTCTTCTGATCCATTGTCTCTCTTCTCCTTCTAATATTCCCATTACATGTATTTACGCCTTCTGTAGTTGTCCCACAGCTCTTGGATTCTTCTTCTCTTTTTTCTTTTTTTTTTTTTTGGTTTGTGTAGCTAAATGTTTATCATACTCCTCTTTTCAAGAACCAACTTTTGGTTTCATCAATTTTCTTGTTTTTCTGTTTTCTATTTTATTGATTTCTGTTCTTATCCTTATTATTTCCTTTCTTCTGTTTGCTTTGTCCTTAATTTGCTCCCTTAATTTCCCGCTCTCAGTTTCTTAGGGTAGGAGTTTAGTCATTGATTTGAAAGCTTTCTTCTTTTCTGGTGCAAACACTTAAAGGTACAAATTTTCCTCTAAGCCTTGCTTTAGCTGTATCCCACAATGTGATATGGATAATATTATGCTGTCATTTATAATCCATTCAAAATATTTTCTGATATTACTTGTGAGTTCCTCTTTCACATATGTGTTATTTAGAAATGTATTATTTTACTTTCAAAGATTTGAGGATTTTCCAGGTACCTTTCTGCTGTTGATTTCTAGTTCAATTCTGTTGTGCTCAAAGAATATATTTTGTATGAGTTCAGTTTTACAAATTTATTAAGGATTTTTTAAGATCTAAAATATTATCTGTCTTAGTGAATTTTCTATGTGCAATTGAAAAGAATATATATTCTGCCGTCGTTGGTCAGATGTGACCTGGTCTGTCAGCAGCACTTAGGTAGAGCTGGTTGATAGCATCATTCAGGTCTTCTCTATCCTTACCGATTTTTTGTCTACCTGCTGCATCAGTTGTTGAGACAGGACTGTTGAATTCTTTAACTATAATTATGAGTTTGTCTAATTTTTACCTTCGGTTTTATTAACTTTTGTTCTGTATATTTTTAAGTTCTTTGGTCAGAACCACATAGAATTGATAGGCCTTCTTGGTGAACTGACCCCTTTATCAATAAGTAATGCCAGTCCAAATATTGTAAAATTCATGGACTTTTAAGTTGCTTATGAAATAAAATCAGTTATGTACTGGCTCCCAAACTGATTTATTTCAGGGATTATTTATTTTTCCTATACGACTTCATGGAGGAGTTTATTGATTATGAAAGCAAATATTTAAGTTGCTAAAATTTTAGTCTATTAATATATTTAAATTATATGAAACTTTATTATAATGGGTATAAATATCAAAATTCAAACTTAGAAAACAGATATAGGACATATACCAGTTAAATTTTCATTTTACTCCTATGTGTCCTGTAGCATCTTAAACATATTTCTGTTCTGCAGTCTCTGTTTGCTTATTTCTCTACCTTCTTATGCATATATCTGGGACAAAAACTGTGTCCTGATCTCTGATGCCCAGACCAATAGTTGATTCAGAAAAGGTGATCGATAAAGTATAACTACATAAACACATAATGACTCAGGCTTTTTTCACCTTGCAGACTACTTTCACTTTATTTTATTTTAATTAATTAATTTATTTTAGAGACAATTCTTGCTCTGTCACCCAGGCTGGAGTGCGGTGGAGCAATTGTGGCTCACTGTAACCTCAAACTCCTGGGCTCAAGGGATACTCCTACCTCAGCCTCCTGAGTAGCTGGGACTACACATGCATGCTACCATGCCTGGCTTTAATTTTTAATTTTTTATTTATAGACAGGGTCTCTCTATATTGCCCAGGCTGGTTTTGAACTCCTGGTCTCAAGAGATCCCCCTGTCTCAGCCTCCCAAAGTGCTGGGATTACAAGCATGAGCCACTATGCCTGGCCAAGACTTTCATTTTAAATACCGAGCTATACTAAGATATTTCTTTGAGGTTTCTGCTGTGGTGTACCAAACATCCTATTTTGCCCTTGTTTCAGCATTGAAAGTCTTGCCTCTCCAAGTCCCACCCCCTCGGTCCTGGGCAAATTGGGATGGTAAGTCACCTTGTAGCTTCTTAAGTTGCATCTGAACGCTTAAAATGGAAACAAAATGGTGAACTTGAAATGCTTTGTAAGTTCTAAGTCTGAGGTCAGTTAGAATTAGACAAATGATCATAATTGAATCACAGAGTTCATTAATATGATTTTTAGCTGGGCACATAAGTGTTCAAAAATTAAAACATGAATGAGAGATGATTATATATTTTATTTTATTTTCCTGTGGAAACTTGTCATTCGTTTGTAAATATAGCATTTTGTAACTGTTTTTGTTGACTCTTGATTCACAGCAGGTAGAGAAAGCAAAATTGAATTTTAAAATGCTTTTTCTCTTTGGCATTACACCCAACCAGGTGAAAAGCAGAACACGGATTTAAGAAAGCCAGTTGGGTGTCTGAATAATGCCACACAGCATTATGTGTTAACCACTTCCAAGAATAAATAGGCTTAATTTTGTTGGAGTAAACTGATAGAATAAATTAACTGTTTGCTTTGACAGTGATAATTCATAACCTCAGTTTCTCTTCTATAAATCCCAGTTCGAATACCTTCCTCTGTTTTTCTGATATTGCATCAGAATATTATGCAAACATAAATCACACTGGATTGGTATTTTTCTTTAGCAGCAAAAGCAATGTTCTTGTTGGAAAGATAAGTGCAAATGCCTCTAATTATCCTTTACTACACAGCAGTCTGAGAAAAAATATCAGGCTGCAAAAAGAAACCATCAACTAGACCTATATGTTGAGAAATAAATTGTTAATTAAATTCATAGAGGACAAAACGGTTAATTACTTTATAGCCCACGTTCCTGGTCTTTTCTGATTTGAGATGTATTTGGGATGTTTAAGTGATACAATTATCATCTGTATCTTTCACACATCTGAGATATTCCAACCAAATAATGACTCTAGCATAACTGAGAAACAATTCTAAGATACAAAAGTCAGAAGTCAATACCACAGAGGAGATGCTAAAACAGACACCAATGAGGGACAGCTGTAAATTTCCATAGCCACCGGTTTTTTCTGCTTCTTCCAATTTTTAAATCAAATGGTAAAAGATACATAATAATGCTTAGCTTTAGAATTTTTAAAGGGTAAATTGAAATATGCCTATTAGGTCTTTCTTTCTTCATGGATCTGTCAGTTTGAGAAAAGGTTTTAGATATCAAGACAAAATAAGGCATGAAGAAAGGAAGCTATATGATATTTTTTTGTTTTTTTTTTCAGAGACAGGGTCTCACTCTGTCACCCAGGCTGGAGTTTAGTGGCACGATCACAGCTCACTGCAGGCTCAAACTCCTAGGCTCAAGTGATTCTCCTGCCTCAGCCTCCCTAGTAGCTGGGACTACAAGCACATGTCACCACGCTTGGCTAATTTTTTTTTTTTTTTTTTGTAAAAACAGGGGTCTCGCTATGTTGCCCAAGCTGGTCTTGAACCCCTGGCCTCAAGCAATCCTCCTACCTCATCCTCCCAAAGTGGTGGGATTATAGGAATGAGCCACCATGCCTGGCCTCTATAGACTGTTTTTTCTTTTAAAGTCTTAACATTATCCCCAACTATCTTATATAAAATTATTATGTCTTACACATGAGATAAATTTGTAACAGATTTTTCATTCATGCATAATTAACCAGTCTTTCACAAAACGTTTATAGGTAGTTTAGTATGGAAAGGACTTCAGGATCATTACCTTCGGTAACCCAAACGGCTGTTGACAACCATTTGTCATTGACATCCTAATATGTCCTACCCTACAGGTCACGAGCTGCCCTATCTGTTTCGTATCCAATCTCGATAAATAACTGCGCTGGTTCTTCCCACAACTTACTACCTTCCATGGACTGCTGCTTCTTACAGATTTATTTATAGGCACATAACATCCTTGCAGTCATTTCACTTAAGTAGTATCTATAAAAAATAAGTCGTGCCGAATTGCTTCAATAAACCTTAGCTACCTTGTGATAGAGAGAACTTTTGGCTTCACAGATTGGTCAAATTAATAACTTAAAAAAATTGTTTGAGTATGTATTACTTTCTAAGATACTCTATCCTCTAAGACTTATCTGGGATGATCCAAGGGAGCCCAGGGTAGGATTACACATCCACAAGTAAGGACTGGTGGTTTAGGCTGTACATTATTTAATTTATACCACGGTGTTGTTATTTTATTTTTTTAACTCTTACTCTACATAGCTTTTTTGTTTGGGGTTTGTTTGCATTTTATTTTTAATACCTGGTTGAATCTTGAGTAAAATCAACATCCAAATGAACATCATAGGTACTGTAGGGGAGACAAAAATACATGCATTCATTCTAATAGAAAGTCGAAAGTCAGACACGAAATAGTAAACAACAAAGGAAAGGCACCATGCAGGTGGAGTTCCACTCTCCAATGTGATAGCTAGGAGACATATCTGACCACTGGCACTTAAAACAAGGGTGATTTAAATTAAGATGTGCTATGACATACAATACACACCGGGTTTTGAGGACTTATTAGGGAAGAAGAAACGTTAAATAGCATATTAGCAGATAAAAACTGTTATTAATACACAGATTAGATGTTGAAATTAAAATATTTTAGATAATTTTGTTGAACATTTTTTAACACTTTTTAAATGGGCTACTGGAAAACATTATATCACATAAATGGCCAACATTATATTTATATTGAACGATGCTGTTGTAAAGGAAGGGAAAAGAGATACTTTCCAAATTTCATGGTCAAAGAAAGCTTAACAGAGGAAGAGCTGGAGAAGGACGCTATCTATATAAGATGCCCATGATATAGGAAGGGAAACTTCACTTCTGAGGACCCCGCACTGCCTTGGAGAAACACACCCAAGCAAATGTTTAACTGAGACCTTCTATAGTGGACCCTTGTTCTACAATATTTAGTTTTATAATTGGCATTTGGAGCTGAGAAAAGAGATTGGTGAAGGAATAAAGGAAAATAGAGTCTTGGTAACAGCAAAGATAGGAAATATTTAAGGGGAGTATGTTCAACCCTGTAACACACTTTATATACCGAGAAAGAGTGTGATTTTTTTTTTTTTTTTTTTTTTTTTTTTTGAGACAGAGTCTCATTCCGTCGCTCCGGGTAGACTGCAATGGTGTCATCATAGCTCACTGCAACCTCAAACTCCTGGGCTCAAGCAATCCTCCTGCCTCAGGCTCCCTAGTAGCTGAGACTACAGGCACATGCCACAACGCCTGGCTAATGTTTCTATTTTGAGTAGAGACGAGGTCTCACTCTTGCTCAGGCTGGTCTGGAACTCCTGACCTAAAGCAATCCTCCCACCTCTGCCTCCCAGAGTGGTGGGATTAGAGGTGTGAGCCACCAACTGCGCCCAGCCAAGTGTAATATTTGTTAAGACTTCATTCTATCTCCAGTCTTGCCATGATTTCTTGGAGGGACACTGTACACTTGATGATCCCATTGACTTTGCCTTGGCCGTGCTGTTAGCTTCGACCACTGTGATGTGTGCCAGTTCTGAGTGGAGGCTTCTCCTTGCTCTTGTGCAGTCCCATCGCCCACATTGGAGGAACAGACTCCAGATCTAGCCTGATCCAGAATGACAAGACATGTGAACAGACCTGAACCAGGGCCACCCCGGTCCAGTTGAGCCAGAGCCCACCCACAGAATGTGAGCAGAAAAGAAATGTTTGAGGGTCACTTGCTATACAGCATTGTTTCAACACAACCTATCCAGTACACACACACAGTATGATTTCTCTTCACACAGGTCTACCAGGAAGGCCCTGCTGGCCCCATTTCAAACAAGGAAAATGAGATGCAAAGAGATTAAACGCCCAAGTCGCAAAGTTCATACATGGCGAGAGCAGGATTGGAACTCAAGAGATCCTGACTCCAAGTCCAGGCAGTATTTATCTTCAAGGAAACTTACTCTTATCTTACACATATGAACACGGGAATTTTAATATTATACTGTGCAATATTTACTTGTGATTTGCATATTTGCTTTGTTTTCCTAGTTACGGATTCTTCCCAACCAAAGTGCAGGTTTCTTGAAAGTTGGGCCCTGGCCTGATGCCTCTTCATATCCACACAGCATTGAGCCTAGCGCTTTGTGTGCTGTGGATGCCTGGAAAAGGTTTGCAGAGTGACAGATTGATGTCAGGGCATTGCATCATATCTTTTCCATTCATACAACATGACAGAGGTCATCACCACCAAACAAATCGGTCTTCGTGTCTGCTCCTAAGGGCTCAGCCAGAGCAAAAATAGCTCCCTTAGCTCTGGGCTCTTCCTCCTGTCATTGCCAGGCCTGAGCTGAGGGACCTCAGTTGAGCTCGTCATCGGTGGGGGCTCTGGTTGATGGCTTGTCCTCTCCGCTGCCTTCTGCAGGGTGGCTGCATTTCATGCTTTGTGTAAGGAGCCACAAAAAACATGCAAGGGCACAGCAACAGAGAGCTATGTTTTAAAAGAAACACAGATTTAGATTCCCATTTACTTTAAAACCTGAAACAACTGAAGTAGTAAATAATGTGATGAAAAGATGCATCTTTCTACATCAGACATGGTGACAGACTTGTGGACATTTACGATCTCCTGTGAACCCTGAGCCTCGTAGACACTCATTCCCGCCCGCGGTGCAAGAGGTCAGGTTTCGACGTTGGCTCCTTGATCCACCCGAGCAGTCTCAAGTGCCCTTCTCTCCTCACTGTGCTCCTGCACTGACCAGAGAACAGACCTAATTCTGCACAGGAATCGATGGAAGAGATGCTTATAATCAGATTTCTCACGATTTCCACACTTTATTAACCAGTTTCTGTTTACCCTGAAAATAGGAGGGAAATATAAGAAACAGGGAGGCAAGATAATTGATCAAAAGACATGATTTCTATATCAGATGCTCTTTCCTGTCCCATTTTTTTCCCCTTTTTGTTTCAGGACAGGGTTTAATGTAATAACTTTGGTTAAAAAAGAGAGAGAGAGAGAGAGAGAGAGAGAGAGAGAGAGAGAGAGAGAGAGAGAGATTTGCTGTAGCTTTCTGACGCTGCCCATATCTCCAGGCATTTATTTGTGCGTTAGGAGGTGCCGTGGGGAACTGAGAGCTTCGTGTTTCCAAATTTGGGCAAGTAGAGGTAGACCTGAGGGGAGAAACAGGTGAGCAGCGGAGGTGGAGGAGCAGGGGCGGAATTGTATCTCAAGCCAGCCAGCGTCGAAGAGTTAACGCTTGGACAGCTTGTAGAGAACACAGTATTTAACTGAATGAAGGCTCTGGGACACTCAGCATTTATAATTTCAAAGCAGAAATGAAGCACGAGCTGGAAGCTATGATGAGGGCAGGATGGAAGCAGGGGAATGACACAGAAAATATTTTTCTTGCATTTCTACTCACTTTTTCTTTTTTTGTGTGTGGGAGGCCAAAAGGACATGTGACTAAACACAGCATTCAATTAATTTTTCTAATGTCCCTAACTTTCCTAGAACAACCTTACACAGAACATATTTTCTGTCATAGTTAGAAGGCATCTTAGAATTAATCTAAAGCAATCCATTCATTTTTTAGATAGGAGACTAAGGCTTCCAAATTAAACAACTTGCCTCAAATCATAAGGCTGATTGGAGGTTGGCCTGCAACTGACTCCCAGACAGGCTTCCCTGACTGGGACCCCTCATCTGAACCACAGAAAGCAAAGGATGATTTGCATAATTATTTACACAAATCGCCCAAGGATGGCACATAAGTAGTACCATTCTAGAGTGGCAGGAGAGAAGTCGGTTCATAATGTTCAATGGCTGCCTCAGGACCCTGGTTGAGAAAGGCTGTGATCGCCCACTATCACCATCTCTGTCCCCTATCACAAACTATTTGGGAGCTGAGTCACAAATTGTTTTGGGGACTGATTCACAATGTGAAAGCCCCAGTGAGTTTATCAGAGTTCTATAATTAAAGCATAAACTTTAGTGGTTTGGGCTGTTAGAAGATTCAGGACTGTGGAAACATGAGCTGTTTCATCTATGACCATGAGCTATGATTAATTTTAGATAAGCAGTGGATAATACATTTAAGGGAAATCACCTTTGAGCCACCTTGAAACAGAAGCGTAAATCTCACTTGTGTTCTAGTTCTTTGTGATAATGGCTCTCCCATAAAATGTCTCCTAAATAGCCCGACTCTGGAAGAGCTGGCTAATAAAAGCCCTTTGTGTGCTTATTAGAGAAGAGCAAAATGCCCCAAAATTGAACAATTACCCACAAATAATTGTCGGGAACTTGTTTCCTAAAGGAATTGGCTCTTTCTGTGAGTGGGCATCCAGAACCAACGGTGTAGGGAGCATTGACCCTTCCCGTGTAGGTCATGGTGATGATGCTTTAGGGACAAAGATACACACACTCGGAAAAGTGCTCAGAAAATGAGTTTGTGCAGGAGGCAGAATTCAGCAGAGGACAGGACCAAGCAGTAATGACATTCATCACTTTGTTGACAAATCACCACTCATTTTTCTTGTAGTCTGTCCATGGATAATTCAATATTTGTGGATGGAAGAAATAGTAACACACGCTGTAATGAATCTGTCCTTTATGTAGGATTCCCCGATAATGGAGGAGATAGGCTTGATCTTGATACTGTCACCAAAGCCAGTTTTGAATTTAATCTCTGTGTAACCACTTATTCTAACCCCATGGCATGGCGCGTCAGAAGAAGGGTTCAGGTCCTTCTTGAAAACATGCTATTGAAGGATTTGGTGGCATCTGAGTACAGTTCAGGATTCAGAATGCTGAGTCACAGGGCAAGATTTATACAAGTTGTCTGAAATGAGAAATTGAAATCAGGATTGAGGATCAAGGTCACAAAATCAGATAATTCTGTGTAGAACGGTGGCAGTCACTCACTCCCTTGCCGGCCTCTACAACAAAGGCTGGGAAAAGCCACACATGGCCATCTCACCAGCCCACTTTGCAGGGAGGGTGAGAGAGCTTGTAACACTGTTCTGAGCAATGAAACAAACAAATAAACAAAACTTCCTGGAATTGCTTTTTTCCTTCCTGATAAAAGTATCAAAGGTTGCTGAGAACCCTCCCTTCTCTTTTCCTTGCCTTGAGTGTGGATACCAAGTTTGAAAAGGCAACAGATACCTATAATATTGTCCAGGAAGGGAAGAACATGACAAAAGGCAACTTTGTAAAGATGAAATAAGAAGCTAAAAGAGAACTTGAGCAATGGTCCCTGACAGCATCCCTGAACAGGTAAACCGAAACTCTCAACCACCTGCTTTAGCATCTTTTGTCGGTAGAGAAAAATGCATCCTGATTGGCGTATGCCGCTGTAGCTAACACACACTCCCACGGTCAGGCGACGGAAATCCTAACAAAGACAAGACACAAACAGGAACCTGGAGACCAGCATCAGGAGGGATGACAGTCTGGGGACCTCAGATGGTGCACTGCCCTTGCGGTTTTCTCCTGTGCCTCTGCTATTTTACTTGGCATTAAACCAACCCGGGTGTCTTCGCTCCCTGTCCAGAGCCTAACGCAAGGGAAGGGAATCACGTAAGCGATTTGCAGCAGCTCGGACCGTAGCTGGCGTCTGGGCAGAGAAAACGTGCCCCTGCCTCTGTCCTCTCTCTGACCCCTTCAGAAGAGCCTTGGAAATCCTGGAAGAGCAGTTGGGCGGAGTGGGTAATCACAGGGCTTCGTTTTGCTTAGAGCGAAGAGGGTCATTTATGCCTCTTACCAGGCCTTAGAGCGCCTCTTTTGCTGGAAAGCTGGAGGCCTGTCAGCGAAGAAAATTATAGGGAAAGACACAGAAAATACTGGGGACAACTGCACAAAGTGTGGGGTAAATGGGAAACATGTGACATATCAAAATACCCTTCAGCTGGTCACGTCCTGCCAAGAGGCAGCTCAGAGAAGAGACACAAATGCGTGTTCTGGGTGACACTGCATCAGACACTAAAAATTCCTAAATTGTCAATATATTAAAAAGAAAGAAAAATACAAAGTATTTGTAATTTTCATACTACAATCAAAGAAATTCAAAAATCTTAGTTTTTAAATTCACAAAGCTGTGGCTTTAAAATACTGTTCTACATTCCCCCTGCCCCAAATCCAGGTTCCCCTGCAGCAGAAATGTCATCGCTGGGTACTTTTCTTTTGTATTGGCCGTGACCTTTCCAGGGCTTCCTCTTCCAGAGCCGTGGAGAAGCTGGGAGAGGGAAGGAGGGAGGAAAGGTCTTAGTAACATTCATGCAGGGCCCACAGCGAACGAGGTACTGAGAGCTTGAGAAAACCACGCACTGGGCATAGTGCAGGGGCACGGACATGCGTGTGTGTGTGTGTGTGTGTGTGTGTGTGTGTGTGTGTGTTGGGTGGGAACATGGGGAGGGGCCCTGGGTGGGGGCACGTGGCAGGAGAAGCTGTGGCGTGGAGAAAATGTGCGGGGAGCACCGGGAGGTGCCGAGTGGCAGAGGACGTCACACAGCGCCCCAGTAGGCAGGCAGATAAGATCCGGTTCTCCGGGAAAAGAGACATTGATTGAGCATCAAGGAGCCTAAAAGAGAAAGAACAGAAAGTGTGAGCAGTGTCAGAAAACATAGACAAACGTTGTCATTTTCCATCTTACCGTGGGGGCAAAGCTTTGTGGATTCTACGACTGAGTCCAAGGGCTCTCCCGAGACACCTCCAACACCTTGGAGAGAAGCAAACAAACAATCAAAACACAGGACCATGCCCGGGAGCTCGTCACGTCCTTGGCGGCAACTGACCTATCCAACTCCCAGAGGGCAGTGCTGTGGAGGGCTTTTAGCTGTGGAAGCCAGTCTCTGTGGGATACTGTCTGCTCCAGGAGAAACGGTGATTACGAGCAGCATCAGTGTTTACTGTCAAAAAGCTTGAAAAATATCTTCACTTAAATCCTACTCTGTGCTGACTTCATACTATTTTTCCCCCGAAAATGTGGCAGAAGTATTTTCCACCACACTCCACCAAGGAAACTGAAATTACAATAGGCAAATGGCTACAGAAGAAAAGCAAAGCACGAAGGCTTTGATTGCAGAGCTCCGAAATCTTTCATTCTTCCTAATAAAGCTCTCAAGGTAAAACCATCAGACGTGCAAATATCAGGGCTCACAGGGTTATAGGTCATAGCTGTGGTTAACTACTCTTGGCGATAGAAATTCACAAAGCTTCTTATTACCCCTATGGAACTCGAAGTCTTTTGTTTGTACCACAGAGGCTGAGACTGTCTTTAGAAATGGATCATGTGGGAAGGGGTAGGTCTTACTAGGAGGTGTTTCTCTAATACTTGCCAAGGCATCTGCTTTGTTTCCTGCAACTCGGCTAATGGAATTTACAAACCATATCAGGAAAACATTTAATCCTTTTCCCATCAAGATAAAACATGAAGCTATGTTTTGGAATCATGGAAACAATAATAATTATAAAGCATGGTATATTTGCATTACTTTGCTTTGGGCAGAGAACGATATCTTCTTACTTTTGGGAGTCAAAAGGCCAGAAGTAAAAATGGAGACTTGGATGTTTTCCAACATCCCTGTGTTTTCTTAGCTGTCGCTGATCCTTCAGGAGGCTGTACCCCATGTTATACGTTATACATAGAAAAGAATCATGTAGAACAAGTGCAGTGACTCGAAATATAAAAGTGATTTACTGGCTGGGCTTGGTGGCTCATGCCTGTAATTCCAGCACTCCGGGAGGCCGAGGCAGGAGAATTGCTTGAGGCCAGGAGTTCAAGACAAGTCTGGACAACACAGCAAGACTTCATCTCTACTAAAAAGACAAAAATTATCGGGCATGGTGGAATGCACCTGCAGTCCCAGCTACTCAAGAGACTGAGGCAGGAGGATCACTTAAAGCCCAGGAGATTGAGGTTGCTGTGAGCTATGATGATGCCACTGCACTCTAGCCAGGGCAATGGAGTGAGACTCTGTCTCAAAAAAAAAGAAAGTGATTTATGAAGAAGAAGTACATTTATAGGAAACCATTCTCTGAGGAGCTTTCCCAAAAGTCTCTGGGAATTTATGAAATGATTTTGCTGATGACCTTATTTTTAGCTGTACCCCATGGCAGTCTGCTTGCAAAAGAAATGGGGATTCTGTTTATGCTACAGAAATTGAAGTTCTGCACAGCAGTCAATAGAAAGTAATGGATATCAATTACACAGCTGGAACTGCTGACTCGATCAGATTCTGTAACTCTCTTCTCTGGGGGTCTTTTTAATAAATCTGTGGAGAGTAGTGTCATGTGTTTAATGAGAATGTTTCAATGTGTTAGTCTATACATAGAAACAAGTAGCTAAAGGGAGCTTGACCACCTTTCAGTAACTCACATCCCTAAATACATAAAAATTAATGAAAGATAGACAACAGGAGGTTAGATCTTTATTAGATCTGGAAGGAGTTATTATCTTTGTTTCTAGGACTTAGAGGGCATTCCAATTCCTTTTTTTAATCTTTTTTTTTTTTTTTGAAGTTTATATTGTTCATTTCTCTACTCAGAGAAAAGTTAGCCAGAGTGTTGCTCTGGACAAGCCCATGGGTCTTTCTCCTCCTCTCCGACTTGTCTCTTCCTTGCCCTCATCTGCATTGAGCAGGGTCTGACTTGGGAAATCTCGTCTAATTTTCCATCTGTGATTTGGGGACAATGAAAGCACCTGCTTTCCCATAAGGATCAAATGAGTTAACACATGCGAAGAATTTCGAGCAACGCCTGATGCATTTTAAGAACAACGATTTCTTTTTTTTTTTTTTAGTTTTAGTCTTTTATTGTATATACTTAAGGAATACAACATGATGTGTTGATATTTTATACATATCGGAAAAACAAATTAAGGTAGAACAGTAATTTCTTAAAAATGCTGACAACGGCTGGGCGCGGTGGCTCACGCCTGTAATCCTAGCACTCTGGGAGGCCGAGGCAGGATGATTGCTTGAGCTCAGGAGTTCGAGACTAGCCTGAGGAGAGAGAGACCTTATCTCTACTATAAATAGAAAGAAATTAGCCAAACAACTAAAAATAGGAAAAAAAAAAATTAGTGGGGCACAGTGACACGTGCCTGTAGTCCCAGCTACTCAGGAGGCTGAGGCAGGAGGATCACTTGAGCCCAGGAGTCTGAGGTTGCTGTGAGCCAGGCTGACGCCACGGCACTCTAGCCCGGGCAACAGAGTGAGAGTCTGTCTCGAAAAAATAAAAGTAAAAAGATAAATGCTGGCAACGAGTCATCAGTCTGAGCCTTGCATGCTCTGCCACGCCTCTTCTGATCAATTTGGGGTGATCCCAGTAAAAACAATACTGCACGTCCTCAATTCTTACGTAAAAAGGTCACTATGAAATCCTGAATGAGAAGAGGATGCTTTGCTATTCTGCCCTTTTTCTTTTTTTGTTAAATTTCCAGCATTAATAAACAGTGCTTCTCGGACTCTCAATATGTGACAATCACACCGGCTAGGGGGATTGGGGGCCGGTGGGCACCGCTAAAATGCAGATTCTCAAGTATTTTTCCCCATTCTCAGAGATTCTTATTCAGTAGACTTGGGAGGAAGCCTAGGAAGTTGCACTATCCGCAACCTTCTCCTTGCCAGCCTCAGGCAGGGGCCCGCAGACGGCACTGGGAGCGGCCACAGCAGTGGCATCTGGCTTACGCCCGACACGAGGCTCAGAGAGGTCACTGCAGCGCTACTGAATTTCGTTTCGCAGCCCACCGATGTGCTGTGAACTCTCTGCAGTTTGAAGTTCCTTAAAGAGATCTCGGAAACCTCTGCCTGACGTGTGGGCGGTTTTCGGTTCTGCCTGTCTTTCCTGGCAGCAACCCACGGGGAACACTTAAGCCATCGTTTCAGAATCCGTGCCTTTTCTCCCAAAACGCTCAGGAGTCAGCAACGTGCCAGGATCTTCCAGAGTTTTGTCACCTGCTGGATTAGGGTCCTGGGATGACTTAGTCCTACAGAAAGCGTTCAATGCTCTAAGTTGATTCTTTTTGGCTCCCACAGCAGGCGTAGAAATGATTTCAGAGTATCTAGCCATATTTTTTATGTGGCAACTACAGAAATGACTCATGAATTACTCTTCCATGTGCTCTCCATTTGCCCGCCTCTCTCGAAGTCGGTGTTAGTCTCTGCACGGGGCAAGGGACTGAACACAAACATGCCCGGGCCTTTGGGTTTCCAGTCTCTGGAGTGTTGAGCAAATGGCGTCTATGACGTATGACTGGCTCTCTCCGTCACAGAGTCATCTGCCACCTCTCAAGCTTCTGGGGGAGCCTTTTTTTGATAGTAAGGATAAAATTGCCTTCTCTTCTCATTCAACAGAAAGTAGAATCGATTGAAAATCATTCTCGGAGATGCGCAGCCTGCTCATAAAATGTAAAACATGGCAAATTACCCTCCTCTCCATATGCGCCGTCAACTGCCACAGGCAGCAACCGCACTGAAACCCTCGCACTGCACGAGAACACCGCCGCTTGCACTTAAACTGCCAGGAGGGAGGAAGAGAAATAGCTGCTGTGGTCTTTACGATGTTTCATTTTCTGTGCGTCTTTAGTTATTCATGTCATCATATGGGGTTCTAAATACAGACGCATCTCATCTACTGTTTGTCACCCTCCCCATGGTAAATCTGATTAAGCTGCCACAGTGCGTGTTTGCTCTATTATGCCAAGGTGACCGCAGCAGCTACTGAACACTAACAGGACCTCTCTTTGCTCGCCACCGGGCATTTAGCGAGAAGCCAGTAGCGGTAGTCTTTCTAGAAATAGATTTTAAAAACTATTTTTTTTTTCTTTTTTGACAATGAATTTGCTGATTTTGAAATCAGCAGAGGCAATGGATTCTCAGTTTGGAAAAAATAAGATGTTTAGGAAATTGTCTTGTATTTAATAGAATTTGATGGACACTCAAAGCCGATATGTGAGTATTTCGCTGGCTTTGGATCAAGTGCTCCAGCCTGTATCTCAAAGATACCCATGTCTGGGCACCACCTTTCCAGGCCTGTCTGCCTGCCTCTGATGGCTCTGTTGCTGGCTTCTGGTCACAGCAAGAATGTTCTAGCCACCACGCTTTGCTCATGCTAATTCCACCCTTCACTATCAATCTAAGTCCCACTCATCTTCAGGACCAAGTTTGACACGAAACTTCTCTTGGCCTCTGCAGCCCAGAGTAATTTCTTCTTCCCCTTAACTCAATGAACAGCCCATGAGATGCTCATCACAGGTCATCTTGCATGGACACCCATCATTTGTTCATCAAAGCGTTTGCCAGGCCACCAACCTGAGGAGGAACGAAGGGACTGGGTAACTCCTGTGTCCACCTCAGGGCTTGCTTTCTGCTTCTCGGTCTCCTGACATATGACTAGGGTTTTAACGTAAGTCTTACCTCTCCCAGAAGCCAAGTGGACTGGGGTTTTCAGCAGCGGGGTGCCTTCCACTATTCATTCTCGGTTATTGTAATATTATTATTATTATTTTTACCTTCACTGTCATCTCTCTGTTATTGTCATGTTGGAGCTCTACTTGCAGCGTGCTGCTCTGAGCTCTTCTCTTCCACATCCCGTTGCTGCACCCCAGCTCATGCGCACGCACACGTGTGTACACGCTGCGCTGCAGGCCCTCCTGACAATGTCTGCGCTGTGACAGCCCGCACACGCCGGCAGGGTCATCCCTTGGAGGACGCAGGGCACCCCAGGGCCTGCAGCTTACCTGGTGCCTCCACTGGGCTTGCTCCCAGCTCGGATTCTCCTCCGAGCATCACTGCTCTTCCCTGCCCCAGCTCTGACAGCGCTGCTCAGGTCCTGTTCTCCTCGCCTTAAACACCCAGGTCCTTGCTGAGCTAGACAAGGAAGCGCGGGTTTCTTCCACTTCCGTCTTTGCCCTTCTCTTCTCTTTTTTGAATAGTTTCTTTTCCTTCTTTTCTTACATCTATCCTTACCCCACAACTAGATTTCCTTCCCCCTGGATCTGTAGATCCATGCGCATGTCTGCGGCCCCAGAGATGGACACTCACCCTTTGGCAGGAGGGAGAAGTGTGTGGAAAAACGTTTATCTCACCGATTAGATTACCCACTGTGCTCTGTGTAAGCTTCCGTGTCTGGTGGACTCTAAATAAACATGAGTTCAAGCCAATTATTTCAAAGCTTCTTCAAAACCCTGATAGCAATTAGAGTTCCTATTTGCCCAACTTCTCCTAGGCTGCAGCGTCCTTACTTGAATTATCTTGTTAAACACGTGCGGCCTTACGATGTGGCAGCGTCCTGATCTTCTGTTATAGGTGACGAACCTGAGACTCGGAGAAATCGCTCAGTTAATAAGAGTCAGAGAGGAGATTCAGCTCTCTGGCTCCGCAGCACACAGCCGTGCTTGCTTCCCGGTGAGCACCGCCTCCCTAGGAAGGCTGGAATTTGTAACTCTCACTTCACCAGGCCAGAAGTTCAGCTGCACAGGATGGAGCCTCAACTTGAAGAGAGTTGCACACTTGGACAAAAATGTTGCAAATTACAAAAAGAGATAGGTGCTTTATTGACGGTTAGCACATTTAACCATTTGAAAATTGCTTATGTATTTTGGACAATATAAGTCATCCTGAGATAGTTCCTTCTGAGTCCCACGGCTGTGTTTTTAATCCATAGATCTGGCTTTTGACCCAAATACCTGGAGTATACCACCCTCTCTAACAGTTTAAATTGAAATATATCTCTCCTAAGTAGGTAACTTGTCAGCTGAAGGTTAATGGCAGCAAAATGCTAATGACCAAATGGCAATTAAATGTATCATATTTTTAAACCAGGCTCCCTTAAGAAGTAGTACTGTATAATTATGCTCTAGGAAACCGGCATCATCTACTAAATCAAAGTCAGAGAAACCTTCCTTCTCAGCAGCAACATGTTTGTCTTCTGTCTTTCTCTATTTGATTTCACAAGTTTCATAAATCATTTAGCAGCTGCAATTGTTGTCAAAATGTTTTGGCTTCGAGTGTAAATATTTATAACTATTGTTTTGTTTTCAAAACAAAGAGGAAGAACCGTGTTGAAAACAGCAGGTAGAACTTCCGATGCTTTCAACGTAGCTAGAGATGAGCCACTTTTGCAGGCCCTGGAGCCTCTCAGGGACTTTTTGCCTGGTTCTCTCTTGAGAATTGCATGCTCTTCCCTGGACAGCACGTGCCAGGTCAAAAGCTGGAGAGCAGACTTGCGTTCAAGGACTCCAAACCCTAACCGAATTGGAGCGAGTTGGTCCAGGCCTGGCTGTGCCCTGAGTAGGTGGTTTTCATTCCCAATGAGAGGCACAAGCACATTTCTTCAAGGCAATTGAATTTCCAAGAGCTTCAAAGGCCATCATGATTATTCTCATTGCAGTTTATACAATGGGAAAGACACTTAAAAACCAAACAGGTTCACACTAGACCCTCCTGTCCTTTGTGCTCCCAATGTCTCTCTTCCAGCTGGGACACTTGTCTGGAATCTGCCCTCGTCACAGGCGGGCGGTGACAATGCAAAACAGTCTGGGCTCTTGGTGTCACAGCACACTGGCTATCCTCATATGAATCAACATGGGAAGAAGGATTAGTTCAATCAGATTTGTCTGAAAAGTTTGCTTTCAAAAAGAATCCAAGGCGACTCATAATGAAAGTATATGAGCTGCAATTGATAATACAAAAAATGAAAACTATAGATGAGAAGGAGGAAGAGATAACGTCGGCTAACAGACTTTATTTGAGCACTGAATGTTTTTCTAAGCTTCCGGAAGCCTCAGAAGGAGAATCACAATGCCATGCCCAGCATTTATATAATCATTTTTTTTTTTTTTGAGACAGAGTCTCACTCTCTTACCTGGGGAGAGTGCCGTGGCGTCAGGCTAGCTCACAGCAACCTCAAACTCCTGGGCTCAAGCGATCCTTCTGTCTCAGCCTCCCGAGTAGCTGGGACTACAGGCATGCGCCACCATGCCCGGCTAATTTTTCTATATATATTTTTAGCTGTCCAATTAATTTCTTTCTGTTTTTGGTAGAGACGGGGTCTTGTCTTGCTCAGGCTGGTCTCGAACTCCTGAGCTCAAACAATCCGCCTGCCCCGGCCTCCCAGAGTGCTAGGATTACAGACGTGAGCCACCGTGCCTGACCTATATAATCATTTTTTTAATAGTAAAAGCAACTTTATGTTTTTTTAAAAATTGAAGAATGAGAAAAGTGTAATTCCCCAGACCAAACAAAACTATTTCTTCTTTTTTTGCATATTCCATCTCAGTCCTTATTTTTGTAAAAACAGCCTTATATTGTTCTATTCATAGTATTTATACAATTTCATATTCTTCTTCCTCTCTCCTCCTCAAACCCCCTGTAACCAGATGAATTTTGACAGAAACTGGAGAAACCAGATGACCCGGAGTTCAAAATCATTCCCCCCGAGGAGCACCTGGGTCTGTTTAGTGCGTTGGTGGAGGCGGGGGCGGGCGCAGTGCCGGGATCTCCGGCCTGAGCTGTGGTTCCTGACCTGTACAGCCACTAAGCCCTTTGAGGGATAGGAAAACTAGGACAATTCTCCTTAGAAAATGTGCAGTCACACAATTACAGATTTTTTCATGTAATTTTAGGAAACTGTAGAGTCACAGCTGAAGATCTCTGATACAGAGTGACCTGCAGTGGGACCTGCAAACAGAACTGAGATTCTCCTCAAGGCATGGTTCAAAAACAGCAGGGAAGACAAGAGGTGACTCTTGGGACAGCAGAAACGGTGACCCTCAGGCCCAGCCCTTTGGATATGGAGATGATTCGAGAATCGTGGGCCTCAGATGTTTTGGTTTTAGGATGTCTTTACACTCTTTAAGATTATTGAGAACCCCCAGAAGGTTTTGTTTATATGGGCCGTGTCCATCAATATTTGCCATATTAGAAATTAAACCTAAAATAATTTTAAAAATATATTTTACTAATTCATTACAATAATAAAGTCATTCTGTGTTAACATAAATAACATAGTGAGAAAAATCACTGTTTATGTAAACGGTGAGAAGTGGCATTGTTTTACGTGTTTACGAGTCTCTGATACCCGTGTTAATAGAAGACATCTGGATGTTCGTACCTGCTCCTGCAGCCAGTCTGTTGTTCTGTTGTTTTGCTTGAAGAAAATCCAGCCTCACAATGACATATATTTAGAAAAGGGAGAAGTATGTCAGTAATCTTTTCTGATATTTTGAATGTTCTTTTTTGATGCTACCCCTGAAACTCGGCAAGTGGTAGTTTCTTAAAAATAAATTGCCAGTGGATGCGCAATCTGAAAGAATTACAGTGAATGTTTTTCCACTCCGTCATATTAAAATCCATTGATCTATCTTGCACTTTAAATACTTATTTTACCAATAAATGGTTTTA
Source organism: Indri indri (assembly GCA_004363605.1). Lineage (NCBI taxonomy): Eukaryota > Metazoa > Chordata > Mammalia > Primates > Indriidae > Indri > Indri indri. The sequence goes on from RJWJ010000199.1 coordinate 73,927, forward strand.
ACTTCTCACAGCCCCTGAAAAAGTAAGTCCCTGAGACTGGAGGCCCACACAGGTACAATTCTGCGGCACTCTGTCCCCTGTCTATGTACACTGTGGAGCTGCAAGTTCTCCTTCTGGGATTTTCCACCTTTTAGGCAGCATGTTGTCCTTTTCACCTACGGTTAGCTACCAACTAAATAAAGTGTAGAGCAGGTAAGAAAGCACAGAGTGATTGACACCATGGTGTTTAGTCAATGGCAACCTCCCTGCCCGCAAGGCCTGGAGGGAATGGGATGGGGGCTAATTTTTTCTATTTTTTATAGATATGGGGTCTTGCTATGTTGTCCAGGCTGGTCTCAAACTCCTAGCCTCAAGTGATCTTCCCACTTTGCCCTCCCAAAGTGCTGCAATTGCAGGTGTGAGCCACCATACTTGGCCCCCCTTCAGGAGAGATTTGTCCGACAGTCACAGAAGACCCAGGGGTGACTGACTTCATCAGAGCCCAGGTATTAGGTGGGTGGAGAATTCCTGATCCAAAGCTCCTGCTCCAAACCTGCCCCCTTGCTGCCACGTCGTTCTTTCCTGAGAAATCGATCCTTCTGAACAAGGATATGGCCCAGCCAGGAAGCCCTGATTTTTAGGGCCAAGGTCCCTAACCTTGGAGTGGCCTTGTTATTCCTTTAAAACAAAAGTTGTTTCCATACCAAGGCCGACAGGAGATCGCTTTCGCCGTTGGCTCCGGAGACGGCCACTCACCAGCGTGAGAGTCAGGTTGACGGAAACACCTATTGTGAGCCTGCGACTATGGCCACATTTAGTGTGCAAAGGACGTCAGTGTGTGTTGTGCGGGTGGTGCTGTGGCCGTGCCTGACAATGCCACGCGCCCGCCTCAGGAGACGGGGGACCACGGCTGGGTGCCCCACAGCCCAATTCTGCTGGGCGGAGAGCGAAACGTGCCCAGGCCCTGAGAGCAACACCTTTCTCACCGAGCTCCTTAGGCCTTCGCATTCAAGGGTAGGCTACTGTTGCTCCTGGCACTTCGTATACTAATGAACTATTTCAGATGCGTCTCCAGTACTTTCCGGATCCCTGTTATGCAACTAATTTCTGCAAAGGAAACGTAGTTCGAAGCGAATGGGGCATCCGAAGGAACAAGACAGAGAAGCACATTCCATGCGAAAGGCGAGCTGGCTTCTGTTCAGGGCGCCCAGGCGCAGGGAACTCGTGTTTCTTCCAGATGGCTCCGTTTTGCGTCTCTGCCTCCGTCAAGCTCTCCTGTATTTTTACTGTTAATGACTCAAAGGCGGGGAGTGAGGGAGGAACAGGGGGTGGTGTACTGGCAAAAAGCATGATGATAAATCCTGCCGATGCGCCTTTTCTGGAAAGAGCAGGCAGCTGTCCTCTCCCTCACGTTCCAGGCATGTCGCTACCTGTGCTCTTCTCGGTTCTCAGCTCCCTGGTGGGCACAGTTTCCAGAACACCTTAATGAGAAGAACGCGATTTCGGGGCAGCAGTTATCGGGAACATCTGTGAACCGTGGCGTTTAATTGAGCTACAGCTAATGTTTATTGTGCGTGGAAAGAGTAGGGGATTAATGGTTGTTTGATTGTCTTTTGATGGTTTCTTATTATCTTTTCCTTTCTCTCGTGATGCTTTGGCAGAAATTACAAAGAGGCTCCAACCCGCCGAGATCAGGCATCCAAATCATCCAAGAGTCCTTGGATTTGCACACAAGGCAGAAGGGAGGGAGTTTATTCTTATATCTTCGTGAGGAACATACGGTAGAAATTTAGAGGCAGGTGGGAAGGCAGTGATGAAAAACACCCCTCCCCTCAAAGCCAAGAAAGATGACCCGGGAAAGTGTGTTATCATTTCCCAAGTGGTATCAACTTCTACTCTTATTTCCAAATGTACTTACCAGAAACGGACTGGAATTGAACTCGGGAAATGAAAATACATGAAGGATCTTTTGGACTAAACCACAAGGCTCAGGAATAGTTTTGGAGACAAAAAGATAAATTATCCTTATTTTTTTCTTGCCAAAGCTGAGTACAAATAAAGTGTCCACTGTCTTGGCTGCCTGTGCTGGCTGTCCTCTGGGTTTGTAGAACCCCATTCCCTGTAATCCTCCATCCTTGCTAAGTCTCTGGAGGCTTAAGCCCCCAGAACAGGCTTTTTCTCTCCCTGGTGTGCAATTTCTTTTCTTTTCTTTTTTTTTTTTTTTTTTTTGAGACAGGGTCTCACTCTGTTGCCTGGGCTGGAGTGCAGGGGCATCATCATAGCTCACTGCAGCCTTGAATTCCTGGGCTCAAGTGATCCTCCTGCCTCAGCCTCCCTAGGAGCTGGGACTACAGGTGCTTGCCACAACACCCAGCCAATTTTTCTATTTTTAGTAGAGACGAGGTCTCGCTATATTGCCCAGGCTGGTCTGGAACTCCTGGCCTCAGCCTCCCAAAGTGCTGGGAGGCGTGAGCCACCCGCCCAGCCCCCAGTGGGCAATTTTCAAGTTGCTTATCAGTAAGAGCATTCCATGTGTCTGCCATTTTAACTTCATTTTCATAAGGAATTTGGGCGAATATAAATGCTCCTGTTCTAGACTTGAGGCTATTCCTCTGTGCTGTCAACCTGTGCTCACAGCTGCAAAGAGGGAAATTTCAGTGTTCTTGGTAGACAATCTTCAGAGAACTACCTTTTGGAAGAACTCTGTGGAAAGCACGCATATAGACACGGGCACCAGACTTCCTTTTGCCAGGTGGAAAAAGTCCTGCAAGAGTACGTCAAGGTAAGCAGATCTGCATAGGGTTTAAAAGCCTAATTAACACCAGCTTCCTCCTCTAATAAGCAGTTTTAGGCTGTGGGCCTCCAACTGCATCCATGGCAGCCCCAGCCCAGGCCTTCAGTCTGTGGCCCTGTTTCTCCTCCGGGGGTTCCTGCTGCAAAGAGCTGAGATACAGCCTGACTCGATGAGGCCGGGTTATGCCTCTGCGTCACCTCAGTCAGAGGACACCCAAACAAAAAGAAAACACAAACAATAAAATAAGAAAAATAAGAGAAAAACCTGAAGGATCAAGTCCCTTTGATCTAAGTATGTATATTTTCCTTTTGTTCTAGCTAGCAACTTTCTTAAAGGAACCCGAAAGAAAGGGGGGAAAGTACTGAAAAAGACATATGTGACTGAAATTAGCTGTTATCTTCAGGATGCCACTGGATTGCACACGGGATAATGAATTAAATGAAGTGGAAACCATGGCCTGAGCTGGAAATGTGCTTTGTGCCTAATGTAATTAATCTCTATTGAAACAGCTACACCATTTAATTTGCGTTGTATGAATAATGAAATGGAAGGGGCGCTTATGAATTAACTTCTTAACCAGCAGAGAAGATGCAAACTCCAGGCTTATAAATCGATTGGGATTTTCCTGACAACTCACTGGGCCTGTGTTCAGCAGCCACACTTCCTTTCTCTCATTGGCTGGGCCAAGACAGATCTTGCTTTTTAGTGATTTCCGGTTCATCTGGACCTTTTAAAACTCGACCTCACAAGGACATTTTTGGACTGTGACCCACACGGTGTGTGTGCAGCTAAGAAAGCTGCACAGTCTTTTCCAGCGAAGTATTTAGCCGTCTCCTTTCAAGATTTCCTTCCTTTCGATGCTTGGAGAGGACAGACGGCGAGTTATCCCATAGCTGTTTTCATATTGGTCTGTGCCTCTGGGGCTGCTGTGCGCCTTTGGAAACACTGGTGGGCACACTGGCCCCAGGCGGGTAGCGGCGCCAGGAAGGCCTCGAGCCCCTGGTGGCTCATGCTAACCATGGGAATTCACCCCCAGCCCCTAAATTCTTTTAGCATTTGACACGATTTTACTAAAGACTTAGGAACAGCGCATGATCACTATGCAGCTGACCCTTGAACAACACAGGTTTGAACTGTGCCGGTCCACGCGTGCGTGGATTTTCTTCCACCCCTGCCACCCCCGAGACGGCAAAACCAGCTGCTCTCTGCCTCCCCTCCTCCTCAGCCTACTCAGCATGCAGACGACAAACACGAAGGCCTTTACGATGATCCCCATCCACTTAGTGGGTAGTGAAGGTATTTTCTCTTCCTGATGGTTTTCTTAGTAGCATTTTCTTTTCCCTAGCTTACTTTATTGTAAGAATACAGTCTGTAATACATATAGTGCACAAAATATGTGTTTATCAACTGTTTGTGTTATCGGTATGGCTTCCGGTCAGCAGCAGGCTCTTACGACTTAAGATCTGGGGGAGTCAGAAGTCAGACGCTGATTTTCAGCTGCAATGGGGGGGTCAGTGCCCCCAACCCTCACGTTTTTCAAGGGTCACCTGTAAGTAAAAGAAAAGCTTAGTGGTAAATCTCCTAGAACACGAGTATGGCTTCCCTCTTCTCCCCGCCCTGCTAGCTTCCCCTCCTTAGCCCACCAACGTGTTCCAGGAACCGGTCTCAAATATTTGGGCAGAGGTGGGAGGGTGAGGAGTTGAATAATATTTTTCAAAAACAAATAAGAATTTTCTGGGACAGTTCAATCTAAATTCATTTTTAGAAATTTCGGGAAAAGGTTATCTGAAAGGCCACTGCTAATGTTTGTAATTTACATAGAACCGTGTCCTTTTAGGTAACCTTCGTTGCTTTTTGCCATCCATTTTTTCTCTCCTCTTTTCCTCCTGTCATCACTGGAACAAACGCACTCGCTGCTGAGTCAGTCAACAGGACAGAGCTCGGACAGCCGTGGTCTAGAGAAAGCATAATCTAAAGGCAGAAGCGATAGAGGCAGAGGCAAGAAAGACAGATTTTTGCGCTTTATAAACACAGTAGAAGTGCTGTCCATTATAGTTCATTAGCACAAGTTATTGAATGGTTTGAGCTGAATAGAAAAAGCCACCTTTGAAGACGCAGTCTGCCACCATTCAGCTGACCAAGACTCTTCGCTTGGCCAAACTTGAGTCAAGTTTCTGAACTCTCCGAGGCCCACTTCTTTGTAAAATCCAGTTTCAGCAAAAGAACCCTGCTAAGCCATTTAGCCAGAACTCTCATCATCGATATCTGACATCCTTGGTATCAGATCAGGTTCCCCATCCTCCACGTCCCCAGGTCGTGTCTGACCACCCCGGCCGTCTTCAGCAAGAATCCCGTGAGCGCAGTTTAGCTAAAATCCTCCTGACCCCTGATGCTTCCTCTTAGCACTTTCTATCCACGGACCCCACCCTGCTCCTTGGATATGAATTCCCACCGGCCCGTGCTGTGTTCAGAGTTGGGCCCAATCTCTCTCCCGCACTGCAAGACCTCGTTTTAGTGGTCCCTACTCCTATCATGATGGTCTGGAATAAAGTCTCCCTTGCTGTGCTTTAGCAAGTATCATGGAATAGTTTTTTCTAGTGGCTGTGGTGCCTGGACTGGAATAGAGTAAGATTTGTCATTGCGCCCGGTCTTCTCCCCCTGGACCCTCCATGCGCGTCTCTGAAGCTCTCGTCACTCCCGCCCACTCTCGGGAGGTCCACTGGGGAGCCAGACTCGGAACCATGGCTCTAGGCAAGAGCCCCTGGAAACTGGTGAGGAAAGACTCTAATTCTTAAGGTGCGAGTGTCCTCTCTGGAGCTGGGTTCGAGTCCCAGCTTCTTCTGAAAGAAGGCGGGGCTGAAGTTCGTCCTCCTGGTCCTTGTCCTGCCGGGGGACTGTTCCCTGACTCCCGGGCTCTCTGTGAGGCCCCTCTGTTCTCTCTCTCTCTGTTGGACCCTGCTTCTCCCATGGGAGTGTCCTGTCACCTGGATCCTCTTCCTGAACCCCTGCTGACATACGTTCCATCAACTCTGTCCACACCTCGTTGACATGATTTTGCCTCTACTTCTCTCGAATCCTTCGATATTTCCCCCTTCACATCCTTACCTCCTCCTTCCCTCTGTCCACCCGGGCAGACCTTGTCCTTCCACTCCAGCCCTTCAGTCACTTAAAATTTAGGCTCCCCAACCTTCCATTTGGGGAGCTCCAGGGACTCAGGGTCCCCTCAAAGACAAACCTCCTAATGCTGACACAATAGGAAAATGAGAACTATTTGGAAACTGAGCAAATAAAAAATCCTAAAAGCCTTCTCCACAAATATTGGTAAAAAGCTTTAGCTCTCATTCAATGGGTAATCCCAACCTGTCCCATTTCATCAGAAAGGCAGTTTGGATAAAAATATAAGTGGAAATAAGCCAGTGAGTTTATGTTACTATGTTTCACTGCCTCAGACTAGAAGTTTTAAATAAAAAGTTATAAGATCTGCTTGTATCTGTATGTTTATGTATGTGCATATGCATGTGTATATGTTTGTCGTTATGCATATGTGAGATTTTTCTACCTCCAGTTTAGTATTACCAAACTAAACTACCCAAATTATCTTAGGGATAAATGAAAAACAAATTAAGTATTCATAAAATTCTCAGAAAAATAGAGACTGACCCAAATGTTTTTTTTTTAAGTTCACATGATCTGAGATAATCTTTGATAAATAAAAGCTAGTTTTAAAATTGTTGGTAAAATAAAAATAGGAAAGTCTTCAAAATTGTCAACATGAAATATAATGTATACACATTTTTGTCTGAGTTTGCTGGTCTGACACGTTTGTGTTTTTCTCTGCTGGACAGTTAAGGCCATAAAACCGTAAATTCCACCTAAGAACAGAATGCACAATAAAAAAGAATTATTTGATTGTTTGCTGTATGTCAGTTGTAAAAGTAAAAAATAAAAGAAAAGGAAAGAACAAGAGAGGGGTGTAAAAGGGTTGTGAAAAATCTTACCTTGTGTGAGTCTCAGTCAGGATAGATTCATTTATAAAGTTTTATTAAAATTTGATGTAGTAGTACATTGATGAAAAAGTAAAACTTAGTCTTCTCTATTAAAATAACAAGGTTTTCTTGGAGTACTGGTCTGAGAACATGAAGGAATTTTTTTTTTTCCTTTTAACTAGTTGGCCTGAGAAACAAAGATTCTGTACTTTATCAAGATAATTCCTTATGCGTGATGCTTTTATTAGGTCTTTGATTACTTAAGAAAACTGAATCTTCTCAATATCAAAAGACCTAAATTTTTATTTATAACTATGTAACCTTCTGTATTTGCCTTTAAAATCTTTTGTTGTCACTTTGATTAAAAAAATAACCAGAACCATATTTAACTATGTGTTTTAAACTTTTTAACATTTTTCACAAACTTCTTAAAATCAAATTCTAAATTAAGTGTTTTTAACCTGAAATTAACTTTAGGGTTTTCCAGTTGAGCCCCTGGAAAGCTCAAAGGATGCACCTCTAGCCTTGTAAAAGAGAGAAATTAAACTAATTAGACTTATTTGATATGTTAAATTATACGGAAAGCATTGCCAAAAAAAGTGATGCTAAACTTTTTAAAAGATATATTTATGGGTATGTAATTGATATAATTGTTTCAAAAATTGTATGCGATTCCTGGAAACCCAATATTTTAGTCATAATTTTGTTTATTATGTTGTAAGCCAAAGAAATAATGAAATTTCTTTGTCATTTGCATCATTATTCTAATGAATTCTCATCAGATTTTTAACCATGGTTACTTTAAGTCTTCGTCCTCCATAGAAAGTTATTATTTTACTTTAATTCCTCTCTGAAAACATCTTTAGTCAGGTACAGTCCAAAAATGCTTCTTCCTCAAGAAGATAAATGGAAAAGACTTTGATAAATACTCTTGAATACAGGTTTCTGTATAACTTTAAGATTATACCATTGGGTTGGGTAAGAATTTCCAGAACTCTAAAGAATAAACTTATGGCTTCATGAAACTGCTAACCAAAAAGAGGCAGAATCCCTCCAGGATTCAGACACTATTCATGAGTATTCTTATTTTTATGGTTATGTGGTTAAGTGCATAAATTCAACAGGCATCTATTCTCCTTGTAACAGGACACTATTGGAAACACTGTTTCTATGACTGGAATGCCATGTTTTTAGGTATAATCAGACAACATTAAAAAAATAAGATTGACTTAGCCAATAATCCTCCTTGGAATAACTGACCTGAGGTTTCCCAGCCTTGCAGATAAGTAAGGAATGTCACTTCCTGGCAGGCTCAGGTACCTCAGGATATTTTGGGGACTTTGAGAAGAGAGGAGCTCACCCAAATCTTTGGGTGTTACGGATGCAGCCTGGTGGCGAGGCCTTGGTTTGGCCTCCCAGCCTCAAGAGGCTTTTACAAGTCCAGGCTGAGATCCCTTTGTAAAAGTTCCAACAAAACAAACTTAATAAGAACTAACATGGTCAATCACTGTTCTTGTTGCATGTATGTAAATAAACATGGAGAGTCTAATGAGACTAAACTCATCTTGAAAACAAAATCAGTCTTATTTTGATTATCTTTGTTAGAAATGGGGATGACTTTGTAGAGAGAAAAAATTTTCTTTTAGGAAAAAACTATACTGTTTTCAATATCAGATTCTAGTCACGTTTGTTTTCATTGAGGTTTTATTATTTACCTGAAATCTGAACTGGATCTTAAATTCTTCTAGTTTCCACCAATATCTGGTTATAACTCTCCAAACTAATGCCTCTGATTTTCTCCCACTCTTCTGGCTTGGAGTCACTGAAATTAAAGCTGCTCTTTTCCTGAAGCTCTGCAAGCTGGAGCTGGACTACTTGGTACAAATGTCAGCGAGATCATCACAGCAGCTTATTCACGGACACCCTTCCCAACAGTCAAACCGCAGACCAGGAAAATCTGTCGTTTGCCTGTCCTCACTCCAGCTGAAGATGCTTCACACCCAGCATCTAGAAATCTTCTTGACTGTTTGCCCTCTGAACTCAGAAACTGAGTCTATAGTTTGTTCAAACTATTAATCTTTGTTTTTCTTTTATTTTAATAGAAATTAAGCTCCCCTCATTAAAGGCCCGATGGCTCACACCATCCAGGATATGTCCTCCACTGCCAGGTCCCAGCACATGGTTCAACTGGTCCTTAACGTGCAAAAGGCGACCAAAAGAGAAAATGGACTTACATTTTTCAAGAGGGGCTGACAAATATTCTTTGCTTGGCCAAAAAATGTAGTCAGGCTTCTGATCCTTCCAGGCCCATCTGTGCACTTTGTTATAAAATCTGGTTTTGGCAAAAGAACCCTGCTAAATTTTAGCAAAAACCTCCATCCTCAATATCTGATCAGGTCCTCATCCTCCCCGCCCGAGAGTGGTGCCTGAGCCCCCTGGCCTGTCTCCACCAAGAATCCTGTTAGGTCTGTTTAGCCAGAATCCCCCTCGCCCCTGTGTTTCTTCTTAGTCATTTTCCACCCACTGACGCCCACCTGCTCCTTGGCTATGGATTCCCACTCGCTCACACTGTACTCGGAGTCGAACCCAACCTCTCTCCCCTGCTACAAAACTCCACTGTGGTGGTCCCTACTCCTATCACAGTGGTCCTGAATAAAGTCTTCCTTACTGTGCTTTAATGAGTATCATTAATATTTTTTCTTCAACACAGCGTACGGACATACAGAAGGACAAGTGATCACCCAGCTCCCTCTGTGACAGAGCGGCAGTCTATCGTCCACGAGTCCAGAGAATTCCCTCGCACCTGTTAGTGCTCCCTCTCCCTCCTCACCGACAGCTTCAGAGAGAGGAAGCCACTCCATCACTTTCTGGCTCATCTTCCTGTTCAGTACCACTCTCAGCTTGCAGGTATCCATCCCAGGAAACTAAAGGGCCCCGATGCTCTTCCTAAACAGCCTGGAGATCCATATCGTGTCCTCAACTGAGTCCGCCTCCTCATCAAATACGCTTCCCTCTCAACTAGCTGCTGGGCAGAAGACTGATATAAATGTATTCATACTAAGGTGTGAATCCATTTTAAAGAAAATTCTCCTTAGTCAAAAGAAAGACTTTCCAAGTGCAGCATATTAGAATTAAGACGGGTTGGTATGGGAGAAGATTTTGGAGGAAAACAGGAAAGAGTCTGGCAACTTATCGCACTTCTCAGGCAGGCGTTCAGCCAAGTATGCCCTAGTGCGAGTCCTAGACACACGCTCTTTATTGGAAAATGACCTGTAGAGAGAAACCTCTGGCTTGTTCGACACACTGAGCTCTGTACCTTCCATGTCTTCTGAGAAAAGATGATAAGAGACAAATGCCTGTTCGTTTAAGTTGCTAACTTAAAACTTAAGCTGCTGGATAACTAATAAATATACCAAAGAGATAAGTTAATGAATATATACAATTATGCAAATTTATATAAATGCAAATACTCTTCCTTGTTCTAAAAGGATTTGAGGCTGTGTGATGATTACTGTTATTTGCTCATCAAATGACCAAATTCGGTAGGGTGCCTTTGAACAGTGTATTCAGTCGTCGTTTTATGTCACACTGTGCCACAATGAACTCTGAGTTTTCCTCAGTTTTAAAACATGTAAGATATGGCTTTACCTTCACATTTTTTGCCTGCTTTTTGTAAAATATTCTATGAAAGCAGAGCTTACTAATAGCACAGAAATTGTAGTAAGTTACATGCAACTAAAGTTTAATGTGTGAAGGTTTGGTCTCGGTTACTTTTTTGGTTTCCTTTCTAAAAATGAGTATTTCCTATAGCTATTCAGAACAATGGAAGGCACTGATGGTAGTTTTGGCTTCATCAGAACACAGAGGTTTTGCTTGAATTAAAAAACAAATTTCTGCCTTTCGATGATGGTGTGTTTCCTGATTTGGACTGAGTAATTTAATTGTCCCTAATTTTAATCCTAATTTGCAGACAATGAGTAATCTGCAGTGAAGGCAAGGGCTGGTGGTAGACAGAGATGTCCCACTACATCAGCAGGCTGCGAGCAGATGAATCCCATTCCATCCCTGTAGCTCCCAACAGTTACTCTATGCCATGCGAAATTGTCAGGTTCCCTCCTAAACAGCATAATCTAAGTGTTTTGTCCCTTAAATAATTTAAGTATTCACCCACATCTCTGATTTTAAATCTTGGAATCATGGAATTTATAGCCACTTGAAAAACCTGATGTACTTTTTACGTATCCAAAATTAGTGGCTTAAACAACAATAAAGGCTTATTATCTCATATAGATTCTGTGGGTCACAAATGCGGTGGCAGCTCAGCTGAGTGGTTCTGGCTTTGGGTCTCCCGTGAGGTTGCAGTCAAGGTGTCAGGTGGGGATGCAGCCATCTGATGGCTGACTGGAGTCGACAGAACTGTTTCCAAGAGAGCGCACTAGCATGGCAGCTAGCAGGCCGCCTCCATTCCAGGCCATTTGGACCTGACATGGGGGGCTTGTGTCTCCCACGAAAAGGGCACTGCCTTTCCACAAGTCATCTAAGACAGAGGAATACAGAGCAGGAATATTTCTCGCGACCTTGTCTCAGAAGCAGCAAACCTTCGTTTCTGCAGTCTCCTGTCATTTACACGGCGCATCTCTGCTGGGTGTAGGATTTAGAAGGACAGTATGTACATACGCTACATATCTCAAAACCACCCCTAAAGGACCTGGTGGTAGGACCCATCCTCAACTCCATTAACATTTCTTCTGAAAAAATAAGAATAGTCTTGGTTTACTTTTTTTTAACCTAAGAAATTTGCCATAAATTTATTTTTTAAATGTTAAATTTTCAGAACTCTGGATTTTGAGATCGTGGAGAAGGTGTTTCAGGTCTGTACAATTAACATTTCTTTTTCTTTTGCTTGTCTGTAGGTCTACAGCTGAGTTATCAAACCACTTGTTTTCATCCAAGTAACTTAGAAAAAGCACAGTCTAGCTCCAATGCAGAGTCTGCTATAGAGTTTCATATAGAATCATTTTATTACATAGATATTAGACGTAATTAAAGGTATTATATTGAGTTCCCAAATCTTAAATATTTTACTCAGCATAATAAAAACATTCAAGATCCAAAAGTATTTAATTATTTTTAAAAAATGCTTGGAAAAATTTTTTTCTTGAAATTTTCCAGGTTATCACACTTTTAGCTATAGTCCGACAATGTATATCACTCACTATAGCTATCCAAAGTGAAAACAAAGAAAATATAACGGTAGACTTGGAAACAATAAAAGCTACTTATCTCATTTACAATTAGCAATGATTCAAGAGGATGGTATACTGAACGGTACTGTAGACTTTTTTATAGTATCAGGTCAGAGTGGAATGATTCTGTGCCTCGGAGTCAAATGGATGCAGATACAGACACTCAGTTATGTTCGACCTTCAATGATTGGCTTAAACCCCTTGAGCTTCATCTATAGACAGGAGATAACACCTATCTTTCAGGTTAATTAGAAGAACTAGAAAGAATTATAGGTCTTGCTAGCTTGTATAGGCTCAAAATATTAGCTTTTATTGTTGTTTATGTAATATCCCTCTGAAAATTTGGGTATATATTAAGTTTCCAGATAGTGAATCATATTTAAAATACATTTAGGAATTTGCATATAATAAAATCCTTTGCTAACTTTTATTTGGAAATAGAATAATCTTTCTGTAAGGAAAGTATGACCTTCAAATGACCAATGAGTTGGTCTAGTAATTCGAAAACATTAGGTTGGCCTTCCGTGGGGTGCAACAGGCTCGAGTGGGGTCAACACCCCCATGCCAGCAATGGGTATCTGCAGTCTTCATGAAAGAGAAAGAAAAGGAAAGTTTTCCTGGCCTTTCACTCCGTCCCTTCGAATTCAGTTACAGCTAGAAGGGAATCTGGGCCAGTGCCAAGGACAATAAATGTGAATTTCTCCTTAGATACAGTGCAGTGTTTACAAGGTTAGATGTCTGGCACAGGACTGTGGCATTACGTGACACAACTTTTGTTGTGTTAATGAACCTCATTCATATGCTGATGAGACCGCTGCTGCTGGTGGCAGAGGGATGCCTTGAAATTAATATAAAGGGCAGCTGTAGGTTTTAATTTAGTACAACCTGATCAGCCCAATGTATGTGCTGTTCTCATCATAAATTTAGCTATGGTTACATTGCATGAGTCGATAACTAGAATGCACACCATTACTCTTACACTGAGTACAATATGCACTTTGTTTTCAGCCATACTTGTTTTAACAGTTCACAGAGTAAATTAAATTTACAAGACAGTTTTCATCAAGGTGTATGCAGTGATAGCCTGTCTCAGCAACAAAGGATGTCGGAGATTATCCAGGTCCACCCCTTCATTTTGCCAATGAGAAAACTGCTCCAAAGAAGTAAAGGGGTTTCCCCAAGGTCACACAGCCCCCAGCAGCTGGGGATGCTGGCACCCGTCTGCTGCCTCCCAGGCTAATTCTCTTTCCTCTTTATTTTACATCAACACAGAGCAAAATGTGGTTAACACTCTAAATGGGAGGGCTGCAGTTTCTTTTTCTCATCTACTCACACTTTCTTTTAAATAAATTAAAACATTCTGCCAACTTTCCTATGGAGTAAAATCATCTGCTGAGTAACCACAGCACTTGCTGAAGGGCTTTTGGAAGCAACGTCTTCCTTTCTTTTCATGCCCTGGAGGTTAATTTGACATCGTCTCATGCAAAGACTGTTGCAGTGAACTCATCTCCCACCTCTGCTGTCTCCCCGCACCATCCCAACCCTGAAAACAGCTGTGACCAATTCATTCCCTCAATTCCATTCCAGGTACCGCAGGGTGAGGCGCTGTTCCACTGACGGGCATGCTACAATGAACGATAAAGAAACCAAGTCCTACGTCCTCCACACAGAATCCGAAAAACTCTTGGAGCTTTTCTGACCACAACAGTTCAGGCCAACCTCTCTTTTGCACAGCAATCACTTAGCATTGGTTTAAAAAACAGCTTCCTGGGCACCATCTCAAGCCACTGAATCAGGATCACTGGTTTAAAAACCTACATTTTAAGCAAGCATGTGATTCTTAGGCACACCAAAGTTTGCTACCTATACTCCTGTAAAAGTCAGCATCTGTGCCATTCACTGGGCACTTACCACAAAGCATCATTTTACACTTTGTCATTTTGCAAGCGAATGAAATATTCCATATATTGCATTGTTGGCTTCTTAAGGATAGAGGCTCTAATTTCAGTTTCTGTATGTCCCGCAGCGTCTAGCACCACTGATTAAATGGATTAGCTATGTAATTTATTAAATGACTTCATAATTAAATGTGAAGTAACATTATTCATTCTCGAGACACATGTTCCCCAGGAAAGCAGCACAAAATTTGATTTTTTTGTTTTTTTAAAAAAAGTCCACTTCACAAAGCTGCCAAACTTGACCAGAATCTCTGGGAGGACACTAAGGAGACCACGGCACTGTGGTCATGACTTCCGAGTTTCATCCCCTCTTGTGTTCCCATACACCCGAGGGTTATTGGATAATTCTGCTCCTTCCTCCCAGACCCTTGGCCTTTATTCTTAGCTGACTATATATATCCCAGCTCTAGAGTAAGACGGTGGCTCAGGACTAAACTAATCAGCATGATCACATCTACCAACTGCAATATATTCAGGAACACGTGCTACTCAGTTAGAGCCAATGAGACACAAAGCGAGATTGTCTGGGAGCTCCTAGTGCTTGAAGCCTTCTGCACGTGGGAGAGAAAGCATGTGTCCTCGGCAGCCATCTCATGGCCTTGACAGCAATCAGTCTTATCATAAGGCAGATGCTGTGGAAGGCAGAGAAAAGTGGGAAGAAACAAGAGTCCCTGAGGAACTCAGTGAATACATGGATCAAACCATTCCTGAAGCTGACTTTATCTTTGGCTTTTCTATAATAATTATGCGAGGGTCTTATGCCTTTTTATTATTTAAGCCACTTTGAGCAGGCTGTTCTGTTACATGTGACCAAAGGTATCCTGAGTGACACAGATAAGTACTCTTTTATCTTTTTCACTGCTGTATCCCCAGGGCCTAGCATGGTACATATGCAAAGTAGACAATTGGGAGATATTTTTGAGCAAACGTGCATTCTTGTTTTCTGGTGGACTAAACACCTACAATAGATTCCGATTTGTTGTTAGTACAATATACTGAGCTATGCATCCATAGATTGAGTCCATACCATACTCCAAGGCCTTTGTTATTTCTGTGGATATAGAGATTTTTAATAGGGAAGACGAAGGGAATTCATGTTTGCTGAATACCTGAACTAGTTAAGGAACTGTGCTAGGTGCTTCATATAATGTTCGCAATTACCCCTTAGATAAAACAAACAAAATCATCTCTGGGTGATTAAGTGATTAGACCAAAAGTCGCCTAGCACTATGTGGGGAAACTGACGTTCAAACTCAGGTTTGTGCCCTTTCTCCTGCGCCACAGTTTGGGTCTGTGCCCAAGTCCCCCGGGCGGGAGGGAGGCGAGCGCGGCCAGAGAGTGTGACTGACGCTCACAGTGCACCCGGTAGCAGGAGGCGGTGATGCACTGTCCCAAGGTCGTTGAAGGGGAAAATACAAGCCTCTGCCTCAGAGACATAATGCTTTTTACTCACAATGCTTTTTTTTCTTCTTTTAAAATTTAATTGGAGCTTGTTTTTAGCTTCTGTGACTGGCGAGCGACCCCGAGGTCAGTGGGCCCGCTGCGGGGTTTCGGCCGATGCATGAGGGTTATTTCACCCGACAAGGGTCCTGTTCTAATGGGAAGGGTTGTCACATCCTGTTCACATCGCGGGTTTGAGCTCACGGAAGCACATTTGGTCACACTGCTCCGGGCCCGCAGTGCCGCGGTCGCGTCCCAGATGCTCCTTGCAGCAGCCCCGCGTGGATGCGCGGAGCGCGCGTCCGGGTCGCCGTTCCCGCCGGGCTGGATTCCCGCCGGGCACGCGCTCTGCGCACCCACCAGAGGGAGCGCCGACCACGCAGCCGCACCGCCCGGATGGCAGGGATGGCAGGCGGGACGGTGCGGACCTGCCGGACCCGCCCGCAGCCGCCGTCGCCCCTCCCCCACCGCCCCCGAGGCCGCCACGGGCTGCGCTGCGGAAGCTTCTCGGCAGCAGGTGCCGTCGACAGCGGCAGAAACGTCCTGAAACAAGTGTCCCGGCCGCCCCGCGCTCGAGTGAGGAGGCGCGTCGTCGCGTCGGTCCTTCTCCGCGCGGCGACAGGGCTGGGTGCTTCGTTAGCACCGAGACCTCGGACCCGCATGAAAGCATGGACAAAGACAAGAATGGGCGGTGGACAGGGGTGTCAGGGGCGCGAGGCGAGGACTACAGAAAGGGGAGGAAGGATGGAGGCGCGGGAGCAAGACCCTTGGGAAGGAAGGGCCCCTGCCCCGTCCCCCGACTGCAGTCCCTCGGGGCCTTTGCACCCGGGTTTGCCGCCGACCCGGTTCCAAGACTAATCCTGAAACTGGCGCACAACGGAAATCTCATTACCGTTGCAGCTGAGGTCTGGAGTTAGTGTCAGCTCTGCAGGCCCGGACCCCAGGGGTGAGCCTGGGACTTCCTTAACACCCGTTCTCCCCTTATTTAAAAAAATTATTTTAGGGTGTTTTAAAAATTTTTTTGCACACAATGATTCTACCTATTTGTGAGGTACAGCGTGATGTTTCAGTGCATTTGCTCTGCCGTTTCCCCCACACCCTCAGCGAGCTGTCCAGGTCACGTCTAGGTTCCCACCGCCGGCCTCTCTGACGCCTTCAGCTGTTCAACCGGACCGAGGTCCGATTCGGATTCCCAGGTTGGCGGTGCCAGCAGCCCGGCACAGGTCCAACGGGGCTCTTCGCGTGCGGCCTGTGTGAATCCTGCTCCTAGCGGGGGAACACCCACAAACTGTGACCTTCTGTGACACCCATGTTGTCGCTACCCCATCACTTGCATTCAGGGGTGGGAGGAGGGTGTGCACGGGGGGAGACATGTTTATGTCTGTTAATCCCAGACTTTTGCAACTCCTGTCTCAACAAATCATCACGTCTGCTCTGTCTTGTTCAGAGAAGTTCTGGTTGTGCCGGGCCTCCTAGATTGAAACCTTCCTTCTGGAATATTGAACTTGGCATAAATCAGGAAAAATACTCTAATTTCCCTTGCTTGCTTCTCTCATCGGGGAACAGCACTATACTTAGGTTCTTTTCTCAGCTTTTCCCCCACCCAGACCCTGCGTCTCTCTTGCTCGATAGCGGGGCTCTGGAGGTCGCAGGGGCACCAGCAGCCAGCCTGCCCTGGGTGTTCTGGTCCCCACCCCAGGTCCCACAGCAGGCAGGAGGATCTTTCCAAGCACAAACCTACTCAGGCCACTCCCCTGCTTAAAACTCCTTAGCGGCTTCCCACTGCCCTCAGAGGAAAAGAAATTAAAAAAATAAAATCAAATCAAATTTAAAATTGATCAATTTTAGTCAAAAGTAGATGCTCTAACAAATAAAAGTGATAAACCTCTGGCTAATTTCCTTAAAAAATGAGAAAGAAGATACAATATAGAACAATCATAAGATAGATTTACACAGATAGTGTTTTCATATATACACACACATACATGTGTACCTATGTATAGTTATATGTAGTTTTATATGTGTAGGTTTATATTTATATGCATATAATTTCAGTACTAAAATTAGAGATCATAATGAAATTTGGCTATATTTAAGGCTCTTTAAATGACTCAAGTAGAGGAGAAAAATTAGAATAGATCAAAAATGTGAAAGAAATGTTCAAATTTATGAAAGAATAACCTCTAGGAAAGATGCCACTGGGAGAGTTATTTCAAATTTTCAAGGAACATATAGGTAATCTTTGTACGTTTTAACTGGTTTCAAAGATTCAAAAGAATTAAAAAGCTTTAAATTTCATTTGACTAAGTTAGTATATAACTCTGATATTAAAATCTCATTAAACTGCTTTAAAAATAATTCAGACCAGTGTCACTTATGAATGTAGATGCCAAAAATATGTTTTAAAAAGCTAATATAATTTGTAAGTATGTTAGAGGAATAACACATTGTGTCAAGTAAGATTTAATCTAAGAACGTGGATAATTACATATTAGAAGACCTATAAGCATAATGTATAATACTAGTAGATTAAAGGAAAAAATATACATTTGATAGAGCTCAAATTTTATTCTAGGTTTTTAAAGATATTAGTAAAATAGGAGTAGAGAAATATGTCTTCGATATGCTAGAAAACAATCATAAAACAATAGCAAACATTTTACTTGACGATGAGAGTTCTATGCCAGACATAAAACCAGTTCCTTTTACTACTCCTACTATTACTGTGGATATTTTAGTCACTGTACAAAAATAAAGGAGAGCAGCATTATCAACTCTTGTGCAAAGTTTTCCAGAGTAAGGAATCAGGCAGTTTTATTATCTGGTAATAATGCTTGTGATAAAACATTTCAGAAGGGTAAGGGATATCAAAAGCCTTGGACATATAACTGAACTTCTTTAATTTCAGATAAGCAAAATGTATGCAAGAGTTTACTTAACACAGTGTTTTCAGTATTTATATAGGTGGAAATCGAGATGATGGTGCTACATATGTGGGACACAGATAGGGTTATATAGAGATATCACAAGACAGTAACATGCTAACAGCTGATCTAGGTAGTGGAACTACTAAGGTAGAATTTTCCACAAGGTGAAATCCATGACTTGTGAAAGTATAAAATGAACACACGTCCAAGCTTTTGTCTAATTTATGAAGCAATGAGGGAACAAGTAATAATATATTAAGACTAGTTCAAAGAATGTTCGAGGAGCTAGATATTTACAGGCAATTTAATAAAGGAATGCTAGGATATGGTTGCTGGACTAGATATAAAATTGGTTGATAATCTACAACACAAGATAAATATTGGTACTATGTTTCCTACTGGACAGAAATTATTTTTATCTCTACTGGGCAGAAAGCAACAAGTTAACTTGCAATTTCACTAAGTCTGAGACCTTTAATAAATAGTGACCAGTGAGTTGAACAAAGTACCTTCCCTTAGATTTGTGTTGCCCATCATGGTAGCCACTCATCACATGTGGCTTTTGAATGTTTGAAATAAATAGAGCTAGCTCAACCTGAGGCATGCTGTAAGTGTAAAATACATACTAGCTTTTGAAGACTTAGTACAATAAAAGAATATAAAATATCTCAATTTCTTATATCTCTTACATATTAGATTGATAACATTTTGGATATATTAGGTTAAATAAATTATAAAAATTAGTTTTACTTGTTTCTTTTTGTTTGTTTGTTTGATTGATTTTTAAGAGACAGGGTCTTGCTGTCACCCAGGCTGGATTGTAGTGGCACAATCATAGCTCACTGCGACCTTGAACTCTGGGCTTAAGCAATCCTCCTGCCTCGGCCTCCCAAGTGGCTAGGACTACAGGTATGCACCACCAGGTCCAGCTAATTTTTTAAAGTTTTTTATAGAGACAGGGTCTTGCTATGTTGCCCAGGCTGGTCTCCAACTCCTGGTCTCAAGCAGTCCTCCCACCTTGGCCTCCCAAAGTGCTGGAATTACAGGCATGAGCCACTGTGCTGGCCTCTTTTTATATTTTTAATATGGCTATCAGGTAATTTAAAATTACGCAGTTCCTTCTTGTGTTCCACATTATGTTTTCACTGGTTCTAGACAATCCTCGGGTGGGCTGCTGCCGGCACATGATGCTGGGAGGACATGCCGCCCATATTTATGGTTTGTTTCCAAGTTTTGAATAATTTTTCTTGGCAGAAATATGAGTCATTTTAACTTTCTTTATATTTGGGTTATTTTACACAATCTCTAAAGTAAATAAACATTCCTTTTATAATCTGAAAAAGATTATTTCTTTATATGCCTCTGATTACAGGACTAAAACCCCTAAGCCAGGGTAGGAAAGAAACAGCACACAGAGCAGGCTTTGAATAGGACTCTAATGGCACATTCCACTATGTTAGCTCAAAAGTCCTCCTGCGACTTATTTTCACTAAGGATTTTCAGCAGCCAAGCATCTCTGAAAGTCTATTGCAGAGAGAATGAGAGAGGCCGCAGGCATGAGCTGCGAAGGCCTGTGTGGACGAGGAGGCTCCCTGTCCCTCTCGGAGGGACATCCCCTCTGCAGCGGTTGTCACGTTGAACACCCAGGGCCAGTCCTACGGGCAAATCGAGCGCCCATGTGAGCTTGAGTTGCAGAGTTTTGGAGACGACAGGGAGATCCAGGTGTACCCCAGCAGGTCCCTGTAGGGCCCAGACTGAGGCTGCCTGAGAATGCGAGGTGGCCAAAGCCTGAGAGGGTGGGGTTCCCAGGGGCCTTCAGATCCCAGGGTTGGTGTATCTGTACCCTGTCCGACAGCCTCTACTTTACAGACCTCACGGGGACTGGTCTATGGGTAACGCCTACCCCTGAGGTAGCCTCTTTAAGGTGCTTTCATTTTGTTGGCATTTCACAGGGTCCTCCTGCCTTTGGGTCAAATTTAGAGACAAAAAGCCAAGATGTAGGCCCTGGGATTTGGGTTCTGGCCTTCCACTACTCTGTTCCTCATAATCAATGATACAAATCCCTAAATACATAAAGGTAATCATTATACATTCAGAAATCAAGGTTACCTGCAGTCTCATATCTAATCTGTTAGGTTTACCAAGCGATAAATATGTTCTCTAGTATATAAAAAATAAAAATGTATAATAGTACCCCTACCTCTTGGGTCTTCGGGGCAGGGGCGTAACTCACACAGAAAAATGGTACTTACATGAATTGTAAGACTGAAGTGGCAATTTACTTTGAAAAATAATAAATTCTCTCTCCCTCCTTCTTTGTGCTCTGCAGAGGTACAAATTCTTCAGTTAGACATAATGGTAAAAGAGACTTATCTATGTGTCGTCTCTTTGAATTTTGAACTTCTATCAATTGCCAAGATTTTCAAGTTCGCTTAGCAAAATGTAGACTGGTTGAAATTGAGACGCCACACGGAGGCTTACTCAGTAAACAAAGCAGAGGGCACGCGCTCTCTCTGTGCACGCCTCCGCCCTCAGGAGCAGAGCGAAGTGCTGCTTTTGCATGGGGCGAGCTCTGCTCCACGCAGCCTGGCCCATCGCTTGCTCGCACGGCAGTCTGCACGGCACGGTTCCACGTGTCCTGCATGTCCCTGCCTTTCCTCCGGCCTCTTATTGAACCCGTCTTCCGATGCCCTAGTCTGGTAGTTCTCAAAGTATGCTCTAAAGACTCTTACAGTGCCCAAGATCCTTTCAAGGACCTTTGAGAGGTAAAACTTATTCTTATAATAATACTAAGATCTTACTGCTTTTTTCCCATTGTGTTAATATTTGCACTGATGGTGCACCAGCAATGGTGGCTAAAATCGCTGGTACCCAGCACAGATCAAGGCGGGGGTCCCAAACCGTGCCAGGAGTCATGCATTTCCCACCACCGTGCATTCAGTGCCACTTAAGAATGTTCTGGATGAAACAGTACAAAGTATTAACTTTATGAATTTTGACCTTTAAGTACATTTCTTTTTAATATTCTATGTGAGGAAATACAAAGTATACCAACAGCACTTCTGCATAGCAAAGTACAATGACTGTCTCAAGGAAAAACGCTTGCATGACAAATGTTTTTTTACTGGTATATTAAAATCCCTTAGTTTATATAGACTGAAATCCATTAGTCTATATTCATGCTGCTACACTAAAATCCATTAGTCTACTTCGAAAGAATCTTTTTCCCACGTTCTGCATTTGGTAATAGCATGCGTTGGTCATTTGGACAATATTGGCTCATGGAGTAATGCAAGTCTTCTAAATGTTGACTCATTAAATTTGAGATTTCACAACTTTATCTACCACTTACAGAGTATTTGTGGAAAAATAAGAGATAATATCCACAATTATATGAAAAGGGAATTAAAATAGTCCCATCTTTGCAAGCTTTGTGTAAGGCGTAATTTTTTCAATCAAAACAACATAGCACAATACATTTGAATGCTGGAGCAGACATGAGAATCTAGCGTCTTCTACTGGATAAACACATTAAGCAAATGTCTCTGAGTTTTCACTGATTTTTAAAATTGTGCAGTGTTTCTGAGACCACAACGTTTGAAAGCTTATGGTCAAATCCTGTGTGATCCTGGAGGTCTTTGTTCACCTCCAATTCACGTTGTTCACACCTGCTCTGATGTTGTCTGGCACAATGCTCTTTGAACTTCAAAGTGCATGCAGGTCACCTAGGAAAAATGCTAAATAAAATGCAAATTCTGATGCTGTGCATCTGGGGTGAAGCCCAAGCATCTCTGACAGCCTCCCAGAAGGTGCCAACGCCTCCTGGCCATGGGCTCCACCTCAGGTAGCAAGGGCCTAGCTCGTACTGCCTGCATCACTCACGTGAACCTCAGCATTTGAGGCCTTGTGACACTTGAGTTATCTCACTTCTGTCATTATTATTATTATTACCACCATTATTAATATTGCTGTGAAAATATTATCAAGTTGGTGCAGGACACTGCTATGAACTTTGCATGTAAGATAGTACATTAAATGAGATAGTATTTAATGCTCACAGCAATCCTGTGGGGTAAGCTCCATTGCTACCTACAGTTGAGACTGAGGAAAAGTGTTGCCCAGGTCTGACGCCATGTCACGTGACTCCATAGCCAGTGCCACTGACCCCTACGTTACATGGTCTTGTATCATGTTCAGTCTTATAATTGGTTTTCATTTGTGTACGCCTTGTCTTTCTATGTAGATTACATGCTCTTTGGGATCAAAACCCCAGCATTAGCTCAGTCCTCTCTGCACTTTTCCAGTGCTCTATTCTGAGATCTTTAATGGTGAAGAATAAATGAATCAACACACATGCTCACGTGACCCTGGGAGTCCAGAGCTGTCGCCATTCACACAGCTTCAGTAGGACAGAAACTGAATTACTTCAATGGCCAGTACTGATGCTGGATCTGGACTGATGAATTTCTGTTCTTTGCCTACAGCTCCTTTGCCCAAACTGTAGGCCCACAGTGTCTTACGTGTGTGTTTTCTCAGTCCTCAGCATTGTGCAACCTTCATATTTTTTTCTTAATTAATTGGCAATGTGTAAAAATCAGGGAATTTCACAAAAAAAATCCTCATCACTTGCTCTTACTATACTGGAGCCTCAGCTGCACTTCAGACTGATCGACTGGAAAGAAACCGCAGCATCGCCCTTGGGCAAGGTCACGCTCCCCAGCTCCGTGCAGGGCCAGCATCCCCGGCCTGCCCCTCCTCCTCTGGTGCCTTCCGTCGTTTATGTTTGTGTCCCCAATTTTAAAACACGGCCATGCTTTTTGAAATGATATTCTGTTACCACCAGGCAACACATAAGCCAAAGAAGACACTGTTATGTTAAAGTCATTTCTACAACATTTCTGACAGCACTTTTTTTTTAAAAACCAGCTGAAATCTTTTCTTGTTGGAGTTTCATTATTGCCATGCTGTTGGGGGTCTCTGCGGAGGATCTCCCAGCTAGCCGGTCTTCTTGCAGAAGTTTGCTATGGGGGGCGGGCGGGGTGGGGGCACAAAAGCAGAAAGAAAACTGCCACCAGGAAGAGGGGAGAAGGGGCTGAAGATCGGGAAACAGCATGACATGGCAACAGGAGGCGAATGAATGAAGGAGAATAGAGTGTTTCAAAACGGGGCACTTTTGAAAGTTGTCCATTCTTATATTTTTAAAGTTCAAATCTTAATTCATAGACTGCACATGAAAGAGTAGTTCTTTGTACCTGCACCCGAATGTTCATAGCAACAAAATTCAGAATTGCAAAGATGTGGAAACAACCCAAGTGCCCATCAATCCGTGAGTGGATTAATAAAATGTGGTATATGTATACCATGGAGTACTATTCAACTACAAGCAACAATGGTGATACAGCACCTCTTGTATTATCCTGGATAGAGCTGGAGCCCATTCTACTAAGTGAAGTATCACAAGAATGGGAAAACAAGCACTACGTGTATTCACCAGCAAATTGGTTTCACTGATCAACACCTAAGTGCACATATGGGAATAACATTCATTGGGTGTCGGGCAGGTGGGAGGGGGGAGGAGGGGATGGGTATATTCACACATAATGAGTGTGATGCGCACCGTCTGGGGGATGGACACACTTGAAGCTCTGACTTGGGATGGGGGGGTAAGGGCAACATACGTAACCTAAACATCTGTACCCCCATAATATGCTGAAATAAAAAAAAAGAAAAGCAATTCTTTGAAAGCCCAGGGTCAACTTTACCTTTCTCTTAAAATCTTCATCAGGAAGGGCAAGTGCACCTTGAAGGGAGAAGAAAATGGCAACAATTAGCATTTGTAAGAGCTTCTTAAAGTTTGTAGAGCTCTTTGGCCGCTATTAACTGGTTTGGTCCTCACTGCCATCTAGTGAGGTAGGCATCATCACTTTCTGTTACACATAAAAGCACCAAGGCCTAAAACATGATCCCACTTGCTCAAGGTCACTAATTTATCAAGTAGATAGAACAGTCTAACCGCGTCCTGGGCTCCTTCCCCGGTGACACGAAACCTCTATGAACACATAGTGTGCAGCTGTATGTTGGCCTGGGGCTCATTGAAAGTAAGAACACTGTCTTTTATCTCTGAATTTCCATAAAAACAATTAGCAAGTATTTAATTAATGTAATCTGGGTATTACATTTAACATAATTTCTTTGGTCACTCAGTTACTTGTATTTAGAGAGGCTACTTTCCATTCTCTGCCCATCTTGGCCTTGAAGTTATTTCTTCCAGGTTCAAGTTTATTAAAGAAATGACATACGAGGCCGGGCGCAGTGGCTCACGCCTGTAATCCTAGCACTCTGGGAGGCTGAGGTGGGCAGATCGCTTGAGCTCAGGAGTTCGAGACCAGCCTGAGCAAGAGCGAGACCCCGTCTCTGCTAAAAAAATAGAAAGAAATTATCTGGACAACTAAAAATATATAGAAAAAATTAGCCAGGCATGGTGGTCATGCCTGTAGTCCCAACTACTTGGGAGGCTGAGGCAGAAGGATCGCTTGAGCCCAGGAGTTTGAGGTTGCTGTGAGCTAGGTTGACACCACGGCACTCACTATAGCCAGGGCAACAGAGTGAGACACTGTCTCAAAAAAAAAAAAAAGAAATGACATATGAGTGGAGAACCTTTCTAATAAGCATGCGCGCGTGTGTGTCTGTGTGTGGGGGGTGTGTGTGTGTGTGTGTGTGTGCATATGCATGGGGTAGAGGGAGACTGAAGCCAAAAATTGGGCTTTATAGGTCGGCTCGTCTTTACCTTGATTAGCATTTGGCCCATAGCTTTTCTTTTCTAAACTTGCTGCTGTCTTTAATGATAAAGGGAGAGGGATTGGTGGAAATGATTTCTAATGTCTCAACTAGCATGCAACTCTCCACATCAAAATTTTGCTTTTATGCCTGTGTTCGCTGGAGTAGCAGAAGAGGCGCTGAGAACCATGATGAGGAGGGGGCCACTCCCCAACTCCACTCCACTCCGTAAGTCTATTCCTTGATATGGGAAATTGACATTTTCTAATGATTCATAAACTTATGTGCAAAACTTAACTAGAAGGCAAACCCCTAGGTCCCCATTTCTTACTAAATTCCCATCCTTTGGGCTCTTCTACAGAAATTTTGGAGTCGCCATTGTCTCTAGTGCCCCAGTGGAAGCTCAGAGACATGGGATCTTCCTACAGCTGCCACCCTGGGGCTTTGAGAAATTTGCCCACCTCACTTGGCCTTTTCAAGGACCTCCCTACAAAATCACACACAGATCTAGAAGTATTCCTAGAAGTTCTGACTTTGGTCAAATAGCACTGTTCCTATGTTGCTATTTAGGCTTAAATTCTTGTCCTTTTCCCAAGCCTCATTGGTAAAATTGGACAGCATTTAGAAAATGTTTACCATGTGCCAAGCATTTTGCATATGTTGTTTGTAATTCTCATAAAACCCATACAAAATATAATTATCCCCGAGTTACTAATGACAGAATTCAGATTCAGAAAGGATGGATAGTTAGTTCCAGGGCTGGGTCTAACTCCAGGTCTGCTTGATTTCAAATCATGTGTTTTTCCTAATGTATCATTCTGTTGCAGTGTTCTGGTCTTTTTCTGGCTACAATTAGCATCTGTGGGTCCAAAGCAACTCATCGCCACCGTGAAACAGAGCAATCAGCTAGTGCTTCTCCCCTAGAATCGAGGCCTACCAACTGCCCGGACTCAAGCCCCCTATTTCTCTCTGCTTTGTAGGAAGGGACTTAACCTACTCCTGGGCGGGACGTTCAGGATGTCTCAGAGTTCTCTGTAAGAGCTGGAATTCTGGTGTTGGCTGACATTGATCCATTCTTAACTCACTTTGCATAATGATCAATAACCAACAGTAACAGGAACTTCTTAGGAGACTTCAGTTCATTTGTGAGTCATCTCCTAAGTCCTCATATAAAAAGATTCCTGACTTTTTCCATGCACTTCCAAATTTTCAAACAGTAATAAACCCTAAAAATTGTTTCTTCTACCGCTTCACTTTGGAGATGATGAAACCGAGTCTCAGTGAGGTGACATGACTGTGTACACGTACAGAGTCGCAGTGAGCGGGGCTGGAATGCGGGGCTCCTGCTTCACCTCGCAGGCCTCTTCCCAGACACCACGGTGAATCCGGAGGACTCCTGTGTATCCCATAGCGCAGGTGGGTTATTTTGCCTCCCCTAGTCAGAACCAACGGCCACCATGGATGTGAGATTTTCCCGCCTGACAAAGGACGGGAGTTGATCTGGGGCCCGTTGTCCTTGATCAGACTGAAAGCATCCCGCTGTCAGACAACCTGGTTAGAAACCCAAACACCACGAAGCAGCCAGTCCTGTCAGCTAGAGACAGGCGTCCTGCTGGCAAGCTCCACGCTTGGAGGCAGTTACATTTCAACCTGTCTCGAAAACAAACTTCCGAATGCTCTTGAAGCCAAAAACCTAGTGAGCCACAGAGAAAATAGTGCAGGGCTCTAGTTTAGGTATTTCCCTTCTTGTGTCATTGAGAATTCTGAAGTGCGTGACAGATTCGAGGGGCACGAGTGGCTGCAGTCATTGGGACTGCATGGGAAGGCGCGTGTGGTGGGGGGAGCCGCGCGGTCGCTGTCCTGCTCTCTGTTGGTGACTGGGGGTTGGAAAGGCCTCGTTTTCACTGGGATACATCGGAGAGGCCATGTCTCCTCATTGATAAAATGGAGGGCTTAGGCCAAGCCATCATTAAGATCTTTTCGGCCTTTCCAAGGCAAACCAGAGAAATTTAAAATTTAACCAGTGGATTCCACTTAGATTTCACTCTCACTCCCACCTGGCATGCCCTTTGGCCCACCGTGACCTCAGGATCTCGGTCCCTGTTTGGCCTCTCCCACTTTCCAGCCCAACCTGAAGGCTCATCAGCATTCTCAGCCCCTCGCCACCATCTTTCTGTCCCACCAACGCTGTTAGTTCCTACTGTCTGGCCAGGTTAGTCTCCTCCTAGTCCTGAAAAGCTAAGTCTTAATGGGGAGAAGAAGGATTTAGCCGCATTGATTAGACCCACTCTGAATTTATGATATTTTTTTGCAAGAAGATTCTCAAAGCTCTTTAGAAATTCTCTTAATCATTTCTAGTTGGCTTCCTCTTACATTGCCTTCAAGAGTCAGCCCAAACATTTATTATTTTTCTTAATATTCTGCTTTCATACGTGATTATAAATTAGGTGGCATTTTCTCCAAATACATGCGAAATTTCATTATACAAAGTCGACAACTATGAATTAAGCGCTTTGTATTACCAGGCACTGTTACAGGTAGCGAGGATACAGTACAATAGTATTTGTCCTGTATTCTAGCAGGGAGAATGGAAACAGAAAAACAAGCAAATAAATGAAACTGAAAAGGAGGTTCCTTGAGTCTTAGATGAATTCTAAGCTGCTCCTGTGTAGGGCGAGACCCCATGACACCAGGCACAGAATAACTCCTGGGACGCTGTGATCAAAATGCAGGTTCCAGAGCTTGTGAAGAACTGGGGAGACTGGGAGTACGTCAAGTATCGTTAAGTGCTGCTAAAAAAACTAAGCAGTATAAAGGGGATAGAAGGGGATCGGGGAATATGTCCTGTATAGGATCAGCAGGCAAGGATACGCTGAGAGGTGAATTTGGGGCAGACATTGGAAAGAAGTGAGGGTATAAACCATGTAGATAACGAGGAGGAAACATCAGTAAGCATCCCGAGAAATGCAGTTGGTGCATCAGGGGAAAATCAAGAAGGCCGACGGGTCTGCGCTTAAGAGAATAAGGGCTAGAATGAGATTAGAGGTCAGAGAAATAACAGAGAAGAATAATTCAGGGCCTTGTAAGAGCCCTGGAAAGGGCTTACACTTTTGTGTAGAGCAAGGCAGGGAACCTCCAAATAAAATAAATGAAATAATAAAAGGGCATTATATTTGTTTGTTTAACATGTTGGACTTATGCTTCTGGTTATCAGAAAGTAATTGGCACTAGACTGTCTTCTACACCATAAGCCATTATAAAATTGACTAAATATACGAAACAGCCAATTTTAGATTGTAGATGGCAGTTAGCATGAGGTTGGTCCTAGAGGGAAGGGGAAGGGTTAAGAGAGCCCTGCAGTTGTCCTGGATTTATGCCTTGCGAGCCCTTTCGGAACAGCAGCTAAGGAATTTGGAGTCCATGCAAATTTGTATTCCACACAAGTCCGTAAAATAAAAATACCTTACAGACTATTGTGGTCTGGGCTGAGGACACATAAATCAAAGCTTAGGGTAGCTGAGGTAAATGGAATTTATAAGATGGAGTACCAGAGAGGAGGGAACTTTGCAGAGAAGTTAAAGAAAACTGCCTCGTGTTCCCTTTGGTTTTTGGGTGAAACTAGCTGCTCTTGTGCTGGGCAAGGCTTTATGCTGCTGGACAAAGAATAATGTTGGGGGAGCTATGGGCCAAGGAAAGGTTCTGGAGCTCTCACTGCAATAGGTCTGTAGCCTCTGTGGAGGCCATGGCCACGTTTGACGTACAACATCTCGTTTTCAATATACCTAAAATTTCATCAATCTTCCCCATGTCTAATTTTTTTCTTGTGTTCTGGCTTCTTGTTACAGGTGTAAACATCACTGTTTATTGACTTTCCCAAACTAAAAAGATAATTCGCCATTGATTTTGTCATCGCTTTCACCTTTCACATGCAACCGGTTGTCGACTTCTTACCTGTACATCATTAAAATAGCGACCGCATCCTGAGCGTTTATGTGTGAGAGGTGCTGTGCCATAAGCATGGCATGTGGATCGTTTCATGTAAATGTCACAACCCCATGAGGTGTAAAATTTTTTTGTTGTTACATTACAAATGGAGAAAGAACTGCTTAATGTACCCAAGACTTCACTGATTGGAATCCTAGTCAATCTGAAACCTAAAATCATGCCGTAAATATACTTCTCTGGAATAGTTCTCAGACTTTTTTGAGGGGAGCGGGGTGTCACTCATTCCATTGAAAAATCTAATAAATTTCAGTGTCATTTCTGTCAACATATACTTATGTCTTTTGGGGCTTAAAAAATCAGACTAAACTCAACTAAACTAAAAAGGAGAGAAATGATAAAGATAAGGGCAAAAATCAATGATATAGATAAAATGAATGAATAAAATAAATGAAAAGATTTACAATAAAGTGGATAAACAAAGCCAAAGGTTGGGTCTTTGAAGTTGGAAAAACAAACACACACAGAAAAACATGGCTAAATTGATTAAGAAAATAAGAGAAAAAGTACACATTAATAATTTTGGGAGAGTGAATGAAGATGAAACTATAGAAATTTAGAAGAAAAAGCAGAAATTTAAAACAAAATAGTAACTTCAGTAAATAATTCTGAATGCAACTAAAATACACCTATCTACAGGAAAAAAGGTCTAATCAAAATTAACTCAAGAAGAAATAATGGCCCTATAACCAATATGTATATTGAATGCTTAGTTTAAAAAATTTCTACCAAAAAAAAAAAATCATATCTAACCAGCAAAGTCAAATGCTATCTTTAAGGAACATATTCCAATCCTATAAAAATTCTTCCAGGAAAAGAGGGAATCCTCCTAAGCTTGCTTTTTGAGGCTATTATAGTCATTATTATGAGACAGACAAGGACAGTTCAAAGGAGAGAAAATAAGAGGCCAATTTCACTCAGGCACATAGATTCAAATGTCCTACACAAAACATTAGCAAACCAGATCTAGCAATGTTTCAAGAAATAATATTAATACACCATGACCAAGTTGGGTTTAATCCCAGGAATGCAAAGTTGATTTGACATTAGAAAATATATCCATATAATTCCTTACGTCAATAGATTAAAAGAGAAAAATGATATAACACAATAAAGCCAAAAAGTTAAATGCCACATCCATTCAAGATAAAGAGCTATCACCAAACCCAGAACAGAGAAAAAGAAACTTTCTTAACCTGATAAAGTTTCAAACGAATATAGCTATAGCAAAGATCACATTTAATTTTAAACTGTTTAAAACATTCCTTTTAAAGAAAGGAAAAAGGATTCTTTTCCCCAGCATATGTTTTTGTCTGCTTTGTCAAAGATTAGGTGGCTATATGAGGATGGTTTTATATCTGGGTTCTCAGTTCTCATCCATTGGTCTGTGTCTCTGTTCTTGTGCCAGTATCATGCTGTTTTAGTTACTATAGCCTTGTAGTATAGCTTGAAGTCTGGTAAATGGATGCCTCCCAATTCGTTCTTTTTGCTTAAGATTGCTTTTGTTATGTGGGGTCTTCTCTGGTTCCATACAAAGTGTAGAATTATTTTTTCTAGATCTTCAAAAAATGATGTTGGTATTTTAATAGGTATTGCATTGACTCTTTGGGTAGTATAGACATTTTAACATTATTGATTCTGCTGACCCATAAGCATGGTATGGTTTTTCACCTGTTTATGTCCTCTGCTATTTCCTTCCTCAGTGTTTTGTAGTTCTCCCTGTAGAGGTCTTCTACCTCTTCAGTTAAATATATTCCTAGGTACTTTATTTTCTTTGTTGCTATTGTGAAGGGTATTGAGTCTTTGATTTGGTTCTCAATTTGACTGTTGGTGTATAGGAATGCCATTGATTTCTGTACATTGATTTTGTAACCTGAGACTTTGCTGAATTCGTTTACCCATTCCATTAGTCTCATGGCAGCGTCTTTGGGGTTTTCTAGATATAAGATCATACCATTAGCAAAGAGCGAAAGTTTGACTTCTTCTGCCCCCATTTGGATGCTCTTGTCTGATTACTCTGTGTAGGACTTCCAGCACAATGTTGAATAGAAGTGGTGATATAGGGCAACCTTGTCTGGTTCCAGTTCTAAGTGGGAATGTTTTCAGTTTTCCCCATTCAATATGATGTTGGCTGTGGGTTTGTCATATATGGTTTGTATCCTTTTTAGGTAAGTCCTGTCTATGCCTATTTTGTTAAGTGTTCTCATCATAAAAGGGTGCTGAATTTTGTCAAATGCTTTTTCTGAGTCTATTGAGAGGATCATATGGTCTTTGTTTTTACTTGTATTTATGTGGTGAATTACATTTATAGATTTCCATATGTTGAACCATCCCTGCATCTCTGGGATGAAGCCCACTTGGTCATGATGGATTATTTTTTTGACAAGCACCTGAATTTGGTTTGCTAGGATTTCGTTGAGAATTTTTGCATCTATATTCATAAGGGATATTGGTCTGTTGCTTTCATTTTGTTGTGTCCTTTCCTGGTTTTGGTATGGGGGTGATGTTGGCTTTGTAAAACGTGTTGGGGAGGATTCCTTCCTTCTTGATGTTGTGGAATAATTTCTGCAGGATAGGCACCAGTTCTTCTTTGTAGGTCTGGTAAAGTTCGCGTGTGAGACCATCCGGTCTGATACTTTTCTTTTTTGGAATGTTTCTTTATCGCCGCTTCTATTTTGGTACTTGATATTGGTCTGTTCAGGAATTATATTTCTTTCTGATTCGGACTAGGGAGGCTGTGTATTTCTAAGAATTTGTCCCTTTCCTCCATGTTTTCAAGTTTATGTGCATACAGGTTTTTATAGTATTCATAGACGATATTTTGTATTTCCATGGTATCAGTTGTAATTTCTTCTTTTTCATTCCCGATGGAGCTTATTAGAGTTCTTATTCAATAAATGGTGCTGAGAAAACTGGATAGCCACATGCAGAAGACTGAAACAGGATCTGCACCTCTCATCTCTCACCAAAATCAACTCATGGTGGATAACAGACTTAAATCTAAGGTGTGAAACTATAAGAATTCTAGAAAAAAATGTTGGAAAAACTTTTATAGACATTGGCCTTGGGAAAGAATTTATGAAGAAAACCTGAAAGGCAATCACAGCAACAACAAAAATAAATAAATTGACCTGATCAAATTAAAAAGCTTCTGCACAGCCAAGGAAACTGTCACAAGAGCAAATAGACAACCTACAGAATGGGAGAAAATATTCATATGTTACACATCTGATAAAGGGCTGACAACTAGAATCTATTTAGGACTCAGGAAATATAGCAAGAAAAAAAATCAAACAACTCCATCAAAAAGTGGGCAAAGGACAAGAACAGAAACTTTTCAAAAGAAGACAGACTAAAGGCTAACAAATGTGAAAAAATGCTCAACGTCACTAATCATCAGGGAAATGCAAATCAAAACCACAAAGACATATCACTTAACTCCAGTGCAAATGGATTTTATCAAAAAGTCCCCAAACAATAAATGTTGGCTTCAATGTGGAGAGATAAGAAAACTCATACACTGCTGGTGGGACTGCAAACTAGTACAACCTCTGTGGAAAGTAATATGGAGATACCTCAGAGCTAAATGCAGAACTACCATTTGATCCAGCAATCCCATTACTGGGCATCCACCCAAAGGAAGAAAAGACATTCTATGAAAAACACATCTGCATTAGAATGTTTATGGCAGCACAGCACAATCCACAATTGCAAAGATGTGGAAACAACCCAAGTGTCCATCAATACCTGAGTGGATTAATAAAATGTGTTATATGTATATCATGGAGTTCTACTCAGCCACAAAAAAAAAAAATGGTGATCTAGCACCTCTTGTATTATCCTGATAGAGCTGGAGCCCATTCTACTAAGTGAAGTATCACAAGAATGGAAAAACAAGCACTGCCTGTATTCACCAGCAAATTGGTATTAAGTGATCAACACTATGTGCACATATGGTAATAACATTCATCAGGTGTCGGGCAGGTGGGAGTGGGTAGAAGGGGATGGTGTATTCACACCTAATGGGTGCGGTGTGCACTGTCTGGGGGATGGACATGCTTGAAGTTCCAACTCAGGAGGGGCAAAAAGTCAATATATGTAACCTAAACATTTGTACTCCCTAAGATACTGAAATAACAATAATAGAATAAAAATAAATAAAAACAGGGAAAAAAAAGGCAAGAATGTCAAACAATACTCCTGTTCAGCATGATATATCCTCTTCCAGCTTAAAACTGAGTCACTAGTTTCCATTGCCTTTGAGGTAAAATTCAAGCAGGAGGCGGTAGGTGACATGGGCTGTCACGGACTCACCCACCTTCATTCCCGGTGCTTTTGACCTTCCTCCATGTTCCTTCTCAACTTTTCTTCTAAGCAATATATCCTAAATAACCTACTGTTATCCGTTCTAAATGAGTGTACCCGCTAGGCATGTCAGGAAAGACATCACTGCCTGACCAGACGATTCCTTGTTCCCTAAGCTCCAGCCCTTTAGATTTGTTTGGGCGTCTCT
Source organism: Indri indri (assembly GCA_004363605.1). NCBI lineage: Eukaryota > Metazoa > Chordata > Mammalia > Primates > Indriidae > Indri > Indri indri. The sequence continues at coordinate 107,549 of RJWJ010000199.1, forward strand.
GTGGTTTCCCACACAGTTCTGCATCTTTACCCAGAGCACCTCCTGCTCTCCCGAAACCTCCCATGCCAGGAATCTTCCACGTCCTTCTGAACTGAAGTTGGGAAGGAGCGTTCCGGGCTGCCTGTGTCAATGGCTGTGGAGACAGTTCCCAAATGGGTGTCCCAAGTAGCTTTGGACCATGATCCGAATCCTTGCTTAATAAATACACAGCCTCCAAGGTGACTGAAGGATAACTGTTCTTTGGCTGTTTATTTTCTGTCATGTTCATTTTTAAAATAATCCACCATTTCCTCAAAGCTGTTGCCAATTATGCACAAGGAAGAAATTTCTCTTCCTTCTTAATGCTCACAGTATTTGCCTATTTTATCTATGCCTTGCTGATAACCTGCTTACTCTTTGCCTTTTATTATCAATGTTTGTTTTAAAGTCTCATCTCTCCTACTAACAGTAAGCCTACTATCTAATCTACCTTTATGGATCTCTAATAACCTTACCAAACACAGTGGTCTCTCACTAAGCAAACAGTGAATGAAAATGAATAAAACCATAGATAACATATATTGGATACTTAATATGTTCTGTGTGCTGTGATAAGCACTTTACATGCATTATTTAAACATCCGCCAAGAAAACATCACATTTAACCAGTATAGTCAAGGCATTCTAAGTGGAACCATTTCGTTAATATCCCCTTTATACACATGAGGAAACAGAGACTCAGAGAGATAAAAAAAAACAAGCACGAAAGCAAAAGAGAAACAGCACAACAACTTGTCCCAAGCCAAGTGACTGTAATGATCAAAACCAGTATTCCAGCTGGGCTCTCACACAGCGGTCAGCTGAACTCAGGTGCTGTTAAGCCTCCCTACAAATGGCCCTGGGAGAGGCGGCCGTGTATGTACGAGGGCCCCTAGTTTCGCAATCAGCTCTTGCTTTCTTAACCTGCTTAGATTACCACAACAAAATACCGTAGAATGGGGGTCTTAAACAACAGAAATTTATTTCTCACAATTCCTGAAGCTGAGAATTCAAGATGAAAGTGCTGACAAGGATGCAACTTCCTCTCTTGGCTTATGGGCGGCCACATTCTCATCTCGCGAGTATGCTCACACGACTTCTTTGCGCACGTGGCTGGGAGGAGGACAGTGGAACAATCTCTCTGGTGCCTCTTCTCGTAAGGGCACTAATCCTAGTAGACTAGGGCCCCACCTTCGTGACCTCATCTAACAGTAATTATGCTCCCCCAAACCCCAGCTTCAAATACTACCACATCACAGGGTAGAGCTTCAACATATGACTTTCGAGGGGACACAAACATTCAGTCCATAACGCTTAACAATAAAAATTAAAAATCTAAATGTTTACCCCATTCTGCTGCCTACCCACTGAGAGACCTCAGGAAAGCACTTGCCTCTAAACCCTGGTCTCGCAAACTGTGAAATGAGGATGTCATAGGCTAGTTTGAAGGTTACTTCCACCCTTTGATTCTATGTGCTATAAAACTTGCTCACTCATGTTTTGCTGGTAAAAATACCCCCTTGCACAGCCTCGTTACTAACCTTCCTATGTGCTCAAGTCGCCCCCTCTGGCCTTCCACTCTGTATTCCCTGTTCAGAGCTCCTCATCTCTCCCTGTTGGCTCGCTCAGTTCCGCTCTCCTTGAAGACACCCCCTCGGTCCTGTCCTCCCACGAAGGCCACGCCAGCCCACACTAGTCACCATTCACCCTAAAGACATAGCTCTATTTCCTATTGTTCTGTAGTTGTTTATCATGTGTTGTTTTGCAGTGACATTTAAAATACAAGCTCCTTAAGTTTAAAAACTGTACCTTTTTCTTTTAATGTTTTACAGCATGTACAACCATGAATGTACTGTGAGAGCTCATTTACATTGGATTATTTGTAAAAAAAAAAAACTTATGCTTAATGAAGAAGGAATTCTGTGGGAAAATTCCAAGAGCTTACAGGACTGGTTAGAAGTGTGGGTGTTACACTGTCCCAGGCCAGGGTGTGCGGGGACGTCAGAGAGGGAACGGGCTGTCGGAACCAGACCTCCGTAAATGGGCTGCGGACAGCGGGTACCAAGAGACCGGATGTGATTAATGTCGATTCCAATCAGGTTCCTTGACACAAAACTGGCTTCCTACAGACAAAGCAAAGACACGATGACAATGAAAAACCTGTGCGCCACGAACAATGTCGGGAATTACAGTAATCGCAGCAGCGAGCGCACGTTTTCTTTCCCAGAGGAAGGACTGACCCGCAGGGCTGTCTGGACATGCTGGCTCCTTGTCCTGCCTGGTCGGGTAATAGTCTGTGATTTGCAGTCACCTCTCAAAGTACGGCCACCTGCACCCACTCTCTCAGCCTGCTCTGGGAGGGACCTCACTTCGTGCCTCGCAAGGAACACGGACACCGCGAGGAAGGAGCTCCCCAGGTTCCCCTCGCCCTGCGACCTCCTCAGGACCAGGGTGGCACCCACGCTGTTCTCCAGTCTCTGGAACATTCGCTCTCTGCCCGACAGCGCTCCAATGCCGCCAAATGTCTTTACCTTAATGGAAAAAACCCTGCATCCGTTTCTCCCATTCCACCTCTCCTGACCTTCGCTGCCGAAACCTATTACAAACCTGACCACGGGTGTGCTCCCTCCTCCGTCCCTCCCGATACCTAGTGACCCTGTCGCATTCCGGGTCGCGGTACCAACACTCCCCTGAAATGGTAAACGGAGCGCTCAGGTCATCAAGCATCTCTTTTGTTGTCAAATTCAGAAGAGATTGGAAGTGGCTTTGGGGTCAGATGCTCTAGAGGGGATGCTGACTCCAGTTGCCAGCTCTTTGACCTCCTGCGGCTGCTTAGCCTTAAACCTCAACCTCAGTTCCCACCTGTGCAGAATGAGTGTAACACCCGCCTCAAGACTGTCGTGGTGACTAAATGAGGACACGCGGGCAATGAGCTCAGCTCAGTGCGGCTAACACCCCGCGTTTGCCGAGGCCTGCCACCGCCGACGCTCTGCGCGCTCATCCTCTCCGCGCCTGTCCCTTCCTGCCCTCCTGGCTCTGCTTAGCTTCCAACGTTGCGGGCTGTGTCTGCAAATCTAATGACATCCTTCCCCACTGGTTCCGAACAAATTGAGAAATACGATAGAAATCAAGTCAGAATCAATGTTAGCTTAATGCAGGTAGAACCGCATTGGAGCCTTTACTTATGGCTCAGATGAGACTTCCGTTACCTTCCTCAAACTCTAAGAGTTTGGACCCAGGTGAAATCATAGCCACCTCTGACCCGGCCAGTGAAAGTTTGCGATTACAAACTTCCCCACCTTCACCCCCTTCCACCCCCATCACAGCAGCTCGCACCTGGGGAAGGCGGGTGGAGAGAGCGGAATTGTCTGTCTACACTCCACTGCGCAGGGTGCAGCAGAAAGCCACTGAGGCCTCACCTGCCTTGTCAGTAAAGCCGAGCCCTTCAGAGACCGTCCATTTGATCATGACTGAGTGATATTCATGGCACAAAAATGAAAGGACAGCAATCTTGAGATTCTGACCAAAGCTTATTAGACCAGGAATTTGTGCATACCCTGATTTTGCATGAGACGATGGTGGACCTACTCAAAACTACTGTTTGAGAAACGCGATATTTCTCCATGACCATGAAAATTATCATATTCCAAAAAAAAAATCAGTCTTTAAGATTAAAGTACCATAGGCAATGCAGAATAAGAGGAGAAACAACTTTAAATGTCCCTAAATATTCATATTAAAAACTGTGGTAAATAAAAACTTAAAAGACTCACCTCCATAATATACACCAGATAAAATAGCGCTAAATTTTTTTCCCTAAATCACTTAGTTCAGTTGTTTAAGGAACTCTGCTGTAATACATATGCATGACCTGCCCAGGCAGATTTTCCCACAAGTTTCATGTTGTGTGAAAATTCTTCCTTTAAACATTTGCAGGCTAGGTTTTTGTGGTTGAAATACAATGCGTCTCGACCTCTATGCTCTTGTTTTCTTTTTGCAAGTTGTGGAAAAATACTTATGCAACAGCCTGTTCTTTCCAGAAATTATACTGAAGGTGGTCTACTCTTTCAGCCGGGGGCTGGGTTTGGGCTTCAGTCACTGCAGGGCAGCACCCCCTTCCCACGAAAACACGTTCCCAGATTCCCAGTGGATGCCTGGAACCGTGAATAGTAACAAACCCCACATACGCTGTGTTTTTCCCTTTACACACATGCCCATGACAAAGTTTAATTTATAAATTAGGCACAGCAATAGATTATCAACAATAACTAATGATAAAATAGAACAATTATAACAATATATTGTAATAAAAGTTATGGAAATGTGGTCTCTCTCTTTCAAAATATCTTATTGCATTCTATCCACTCCTATCATGATGATGTGAGATGATACCACGCCCACACGTTGGAATGAAGTGAGGTGGAATGATGTAGGAATTGTGACGCAGTGAAATAAGGGTGACTTGACCAGAACCGCAGCAATGCCATGACAGTTGATCTGGTAACACAGTAAGTGACTCACAAGTGAGTGGCAAAGATGGGGTGGACCTGCAAGACAGAGGGACAGTTCATCCCTTAGGGCAGGTGACAGCAGGACTGTGCGAGGCTTTATAACTCTACTCTGAAAGATGCGCAATTTAAAGCTTATGAATTGTTTATTTCTGGAATTTTCTACGTAATACTTTCAGACCATGGTTGACCATGGGCAACTGAAACTACGGGGAAGAGGGGACTACTGGATGAGCAGGCAGAGAGAAAATGGGACTCGCCTCCCTGAGCTGCCCCACTAAAAACAGAAATGATACAACTTCTGCATTGCCCAGCCACAGACACAGTTCAGTTAGGGGCGCAGGACGGTCCCAGAGCTGCCGCTGAAGGACAGAGCAAGGCAAAGACAGGAGCAAGTACCCGATGTGCAAGACCCGTGCAAGCAGTGGGCATCGCTTAAATTTCACTCTGTTATTTCAAAGCTAGTCCCACGTTCGAATCCTTCTCTGGTTTGTTCTGTTTTGTTTTTCCACAGCTTCTAAGCAGGATGCAAATTCCTGAACGAACCAGTCCTCAGGCCGTATAACCATATGCACAATTTATGTTAGAGGCAGGCCTCAAAGAAGTTGTTTGTAGCAGAATTTCCAAAATTGCAATATATTTTCCATATCATAGAGGTGGCATATTCTGTAAGCAGTTGAGTATATCAGAGTTCTGAGAAAATAATTCTCCCAGAAGAGGAATTATGAGGCCTGTACTCTACTACCCACTCTGACACCAACTAGTTATCAAATTATAGCTTTAGACAAGTCATAACCTATTACTACAAAGACTTTTATTTAATTAACAGTAAAATGAGAAGTCTTAATAACTAGACTCCAAGCAGTTCTACTAAATTCCTTGACGAAAAAATTCCACGTATACCTAGTTAGTGAGTTTGGGTTTGGGAATGTTAGTGTGTATTAAAACCAAGACTCCATTCAACCCAGCAATCCCACTACTGGGTATCCACCCACAGGAAAAAAAGTCATTTTATCAAACAGACACCTGCACTACAACGTTTATTGCAGCACAATTCACAATTGCAAAGATGTGGAATCAACCCAAGTGCCCATCGATTCATGAGTAGATCAAGACAATGTGTTTTATTATATGTGTGTGTATATATATGTTTGCATACACACACACCACAGAGTACCACTCAGGCATAAAAAGGAATGAAATAATGTCTTCTGCAGAAACTTGGATGGAACTGAAACCATTGTCCTAAGCGAAGTATCCCAGGAGTGGAAAAAAAGACACCACATATACTATCCAGTAATTGGAAGCTAACTGATGGGCACACACAGGCACCAAGAGAGATGACGAGGTTACTGGAAACCAAGAAGGGGGAGGGTGGGAGAGGGGAGGGGTAAAAACTTACCTACTGAATACAATCAACACTATTCTAGTGATAAAAGCTCCAACTTAAGCCTTATGCAAGGTATCCATGTAGCAAAAACATTTGCACCCCCTTAATATTTTGAAATTTAAAAATAAACAAAAAAATAAAATATAGTACATAAAAAAAACAAGACTCAACTATATTTTCTTTGACATACATTCTGGAATTGGTATCTCACCTATTTTTTTTCAATGAGCAGAAATATTGGTGAAGTTGTGTTTCCTAACACTGGAGAGCTGCTTTATATAACACTATCTAGAAAATATTACCTTTTCCTCCACTGAAATCTCGACTGTAAGGTGACCAAGAGCTGCAACAAACCTTGATCAATTGGATCGCTCTCTAGGGAGAAGGTTCTCGGGAGCAGGCAACTGGACAGAGGCTCCTGGCATTCACTGCATCGATGTCACTATGCGACTATAAAACAGAACAGCAGGATGTGGACAGTTTGTTTTGAAAGTGGACTCTTAATCTCAGAGCAATTTCTCAGAGGAGCAGGGTCCTGGAAGGCGGCATTCTTCCACTAAGTGAGCCAGGCTGCGTGGCCTTCCAACCCTACCCAGGGGAAAGAACAGATATCAGGTATGTGAATCCTTAGGATTGTGCCTTAGCCGAACATTAAATTTATGACAACAGAATTCTTCTTTGGTAAGTTAAAAATCATATGTCATATATAGTATTGTAATCCACAGTAACTCAGTCCACACGCATACCTCTGGCAGGTAATTATGTCCTTGGCACTCTGATAAATTCTGCAGGTATAGCAGCTATAGCTGCAAAACTACAAGCTACTGCACCTGCCCAGGAGCAGCAGTCTGTTATGCAGCAGCTAATGTCTACACAATGTTGCTACAAATAAATATTTAATGCCTATAGAAAGAATGGATGAAATTGCCTAATTGCTTGTGACCTAGGAAAAGTTACTTAGCCCTCTTTGCATCCATTACTTTATCTGATAAAATGAAAATAATAAGAATAATAATCCATACGTGCAGAGTTATAGAGAACATTAAATGAATTAATACAAGAGAGTGTTCAATAAATGTTAGCTTTTATTATTACTTGGGACATAAAATGTGTACATACATAAAACAAAAAGTGAAATTCCATAGTAAAATAATATTAATAAATAACCCATCATAGGCCAATGGAAAAATAGGTGAAATAGGTTAAAATAGGGTTTCCTGGGGTGAAAGAGAGAAAGCATGAAGGCACGTTGAGTCGAAGCATCAGCAGTATGGGCGCAGGCCGTGCTTGGATGGGGCTGGAAGCGTGAGTGGGCGGTGGCTGGGCAGACGGCGGGTGTGACAAGACAGGAAGCTGTGAATGATTGAAACTTCAGTATCAGTTTACTATACACACGAATATTTAGGAATTCAAACCAACTTTACAAGGGCTATGGAAATCTACATTTAGAATGTTCAAGTAAATATAGGACCCGTGTAAATTAGATTATTGGAAAGGCTCTATCTTCGCATTACCGGGTGCGCCCACATAAGCATAAGAATGCACAGCACGTAACAGGGCCATGTCACATTTGCCTGTTGGAAACAAGGGGAAAATATGATCTAATAATAATTTTGAAAATTTCTTTTTCATAATACTCTATTACATCCTAAAATTTGTCCAGATGTTCTCAAATATCATCAACTGTGCTAAAATATAAGTAAGGTAAGATAAACTGTAATTTATTGGTTGTGTCATGTTGTATGCTTTGAGGTAATTGCGTACCCAACCAGGGGATCGGCTCTGAGCGTATGAGCAGTGATACAGGAAGTGGGACACATGAACTGAAACAGGGGTTATGGTAAAATAATTTTATTTGTGTAAATTTATGGGGTACAAGTATAATTTTGTTACATACATAAATTGCGTACTGGTAAAGTCAGGGCCTTTAGGGTATCTATGGCCTGAGTATTGTACGTTGTACCCATTAGGCAATATTCCATCATGCACCCCCTTCCACTCCCTCACCCTTTGAGTTGCAGTTGTCTGTCATCCACACTGTGTGCAAGTGTACACGTTATTTAGCTCCCATTTATAAGTGAGGATGTGCAGCATTTGTCTTTCTGTGTCTGACTAGTTTCGTTTAAGATAATGGCTTCCAGTTCCATCCATGTTGCTGCAAAAGACATGATTTGATTCTTTTTTGTGGCTGAATATAAAAGAACATACATACCACATTTTCTACATCCAACCATCCACTGATCGACACTTGGGTTGATTCCATTTCTTTTGTGAATAATGCTGCCATAAACATATGCGTGCAGGTATCTTTTCGATATAATGATTTCTTTTCCTTTGGATAGATACCCAGTAATGGGATTTCTAGATTGAATGATAGTTCTATTTTTGGTTCTTTGAGAAATATCCATACTGTTTTCTATAGAGGCTATACTAATTTATATTCCCACAACAGTATATAATAATTCCCTTTTTTCCAGATCCTCACCACAATCTGTTATTTTTGTCTTTTTAATAATAGCCATTCTGATGAGTAAAATGATATCTCCTGTGGTTTTAATTTTCATTTCTTGGATGATTAGTGATGTTGAGCATTTTTTTCATATACTTATTTATCTGTTTACCATTTGTATGTCTTCTTTTGAAAAATGTCTGTTCATGCCTTTTGCCCATTTTAAATGGGATTATTTGTGGGTTGTTTGTTGACTTGTTTGAGTTCCTTCTAAATTCTAGATATTACTCTCCTGTTGGATGCATAGTTTGCAAATACTTTCTCATATTCTGCAGGTAGTCTATTCGTTCCTTTTGACTATTTCTTTTGATGTGCAGAAGCTTTTTAGTTTAATTAAGTCTCATTTGTCTATTTTTGTTTTTGTTGACTGTGCTTTTGAGGTCTGAGTCATGAATTCTTTGCCTAGATCAATATCCAGAAGAGTTTTCCCCGGGTTTCGCCTATCAGTTGTTGACTACATTACAGGATTAAGATCCAGCACAAGTTAGAAATAAACCTGTGTTCAGCCTAGTTGTCTAATCCATATTATATAAGTTGTCTGATTATATCATATGATTATACTTTGTGGAGTATTAAAGAAATACACAGAGAGCACTTACGACCCCTAGGTATCTACTGGGGGACAGAATGAGCAAAGCGTTTATTAGTGGAACAGCTACAACAACCCATTTGGCATGCAACTGGACAACACTTTTTCTGTTTTCAGAGAGGAAGACAGAAATTCTAGCCGTGCTTGGATAAGATAAGGGGACAAGTCTGTAACTCTGGGCTCTGGCTACCATGAACCCACGTTAATAAATGGGCTCCCCCAGATTATTCCCATTGTCCTGTCATAGTCAGGTGTGCAGGGATCATTTGACCAAGCCCCACTCCCTAACACCTTCTCATGGCCATCTGTTTGCACAGACACACACACAGACACAGACCCACACACGCACACGTGCATGCACAACTTAACCCATTTTTTATTGTGGCACTTGGAGAAGTAACTGCAAGTGTCGCCCTACCCTCCTCTTCATCACCCAGGCAAGAGGTAGAGGAGCTCAAATTCATTTCAAAAGGATGGTGCTAGGCATTAAGTCCTGAAAAAATTTGTCCTGTCTCCCTCACATTGCCCAGGGTGGGGACAGTTGATCTGCTGTTCCAGTCTCTCCCAGAGCAGTTCCCAACGTTAAGTAGAAATAACCCTCCAGGCTGAAGTGAATACTCCTCAGGACAGCCCAGCTGCTGATGTGTATATTGTACGCTCCCCAAGCTCTGGGCCATTTGGCAATTTCTATTTTGCAATGATAAGTCCGAGTAAATATTCAGTGAACATCTAATATATCTCAGTGCCACATATGTACTGGGCAATACCAGAATAAGCAAGGTAGCAAAAGCACACACGGCCTGTTGAGGAAAACGCCCATTAAACAGGCAATTACAGGGTAAGTGAGTGCTCCACGCAGGGGTACCTTGAGAACATATTGCAGGGGTTTGCTCAGGTCTAGGGGGTCTACCAGGGCCTCCCTAGGATGTGATTCTTAAGCTCGAGGATGAAAAGACCTTAGCTGAGAGCAAGGCAGAGGCAGAAATGTACCAGCATTCCAGGCAGAGGGAACACGGTGGGTGAGAGAAAAGAAGGGGAAGGATCCTGTTGAAAATTCCAGTCCTAGAAAGGATTTGTCTGTCGGATTATAAATCCGCATCCTGTGAGTTTGCTGTCTGCCTCAGGATACTGACCTATTCAGACATCAAAAGGTTCATTTGAACCTCTGGCTTCTGTTTGGTTTGGTCAATAGGGAGCCGTGGCAGATATCAGAGGGAGGGAGGAAGTGAGTGCGGGCTGTCAGTCCCTTTTCTCTTCCTGTGGTTGCCTTGGGCTGAGTGCGTCCTTTGATCAAAAGTCACTGCTCCTTTCGAGGTGGCATTTTTTACCTGCTTCTGCCCTTCCTGGTTCTGCTACCCTTCTCTCTTCATCCTCTCTGGCCTAAGGGATGGCTTGTTACTAGTCCCAGGAACTGTATTGATCCTCAGAGGTGCCCTGCGCCTGGACACACCATTGTGTGTGGTCCCTCGTGGTCTTTTTTTTTGGACATAGAGTCTCGCTCTGTCACCCTGGCTAGAGTACAGTGGCATGATTACAGCTCACAGCAACCTCAAACTACTGGGCTCAAGTGGATCCTCCTGCCTCAGCCTCCCAAGTAGCTGGGACTACAGGTATGTGCCACCATGCCCGGCTAATTTTTTCTATATATTTTTAGTTGTCCAGCTAATTTCTTTATATTTTTTTAGTGGAGGCGGGGTCTTGCTCTTGCACAGGCTGGTCTCGAACTCCTGAACTCAAACGATGCGCCCACCTCAGCCTCCCAGAGTGCTAGGATTACAGGCGTGAGCCACCTCGCCTGGGCCCATTTACAGTCTTAATGTTTTAATTTGGATGTACCCTCTGTTTCCCGTTAGGATGCCGACTGATGCAGTTACAGAACCGAATTCTCTTCAGAATAGCTGTGTAATGATCTGAAAACAAAAAAACAAAGCAAACAAAAAAACCGCTTTAGCTTACCTGACTCCCTTTCAACCAGGAGTGGGCTGTGTGTAATTCAGCCAATGAGATGCAAGCGAACCTTGCGGAAGGGCTGGGAAGCTTCTCAGCAGGGTTTCTGCTGTTGCTTTAGCCCTTTAACCTGCCTCCTTGGACAGTGGACAAAATGTCTACATTTTGAGCAGAATGAAAGCAATGTGCTAAGGTTGGAGCAGAGAGCTGAGAAGGAGGCTGGAGCCTTAAGGCACCTGTTACATAAGAAAAATAAATGCAGGTGTGAGTGAGTCACCGTGATTGGGTTTCTGTCACCTGCAGCTGATGCAATGCTCACTCATACTTAGGACTCTTCTCCAATTCTGTTTGCTTTTGCCGGCTGTTTACATAACCTCCCTGACTTTCTCCTGTTTCAGTCCCCCCTGTTGGAGCTCTGCTGCTGGCCTGCCTAGCTCTAGGCAGCACGTTTTTCTTGCTTACTATTTCCAGGTTCCTGGATCTTGCACGTAGAAACGAGACCCTTTTCCTTAACTCCAGGATACTCCCTAGCAAACCTCGTTTATGCCCAACCCTCAGAAACAGCTCCAGGAGTCTAGATCCAGGAAGAAAGTGGCATGTAGCAAGTTAATGTAGCAGAATTCTCACTGCAGTTGGAATCAGGAGATCTGGGTTTATTTCTCTATTACCTTCTGCCTTGTGACCAGGGGCAAGTTTAGTAATCTCTTTTAGACTCAGGTTATATCATTAAAAAATTTGATAAGTTGGCTCCCCCTATGCTGTAGAGTTCTTATGAGATCCAAAATCAAATAAAAATATTTTTCAGCTTTGAAAACGTAGCCACAGCACGGCCAGCATAATAATGTAAAAATTATTCCTGGAGTCAGGGAGAGGCAGTGCCAGAGCAATGGGTGAGAGCCAGGAGGTCTGAGCAGCTGCGAGCCCGGAAGAGTCAGTTAACTTTCTGGCACTTCGGGGTTTCCAGTGGCTGAACAGTGACGCTATTAACGTCATCTGCCTCACAGCGTTTCACTGCCCCAAATAAGGCTGCCTTGTGGACACTTGGGTTTCTTTTTCTCATCGTTGAGGTCTTAGCTAGTGGCATTATAAGAAAGAGTGCCACAAGTAAATTAATTTAGAAACTTACCTCCTTACTGTTGCAGGATAAAGGAATGTGCATATTTTTGCAATGCGGTTTATTTCCTCCTATGGAGCTAGAAAAAGGAGGCATCTGGCAGGTATTTCCTTTTTTCTGAATCTGCCTTTCTCTCCATTTCACTTGGTGTTTTCTTAACCTGGCCAAAGTCACGGGTAATTAACCTCCATATACTAAGTCCTGAGGTTCTCTGCTCTAGTCCCTCAAGAATTTATTTCCAAAATGGATCTGCATCTAGCTTTGCCTGCAAATAGGGGGTGAACTCCTGCAAGCTGCCCACCAAGAGGACTTGGGAGAAGTGGGTAGTGCACACACACCCAGTGTTTATAGCACCAAAAATGGGCCAGCGAACATGAAAGGAGAAGTGGCATAAAAGCTTTAGAGCACAGCCCTGGAGCCAGACTTCCTGGGTTTGAATCCCATCTCTGCCACTTCTGATCTCATGACCTTGGACAAGTTATCTGGTCTTCTTGTGGCTCAGTTTTCTCTTCTAAAATACAGGAATGATGAGAAGACCTCTCTCTTAAGTTTCTTGTAAGGATTAAATTACATTGCACACAAAATTCTTAGAACAGTACCCGGCACATAGTAAGATTACCTGGGGGTTTTCTGTCTTTGTCATCGGACTGGAGATTCCCGGGGTTGCAAACTCAGATTCCTCCAGACAGGTAATAGCAGGTGATGTGGGTACTTTGGAAACCGCAGCAGCCAGAGACCTCCGGCCCCATGTAGAGCAGGCAGCTGCTACTCAGCACCCCCAGCCCTGTACTGAGGCAACAATGTGGGCCAGGTCTTCCAGATGATCCAATTAGTTAAGAAGAGATAGAAATTGGATTTTATTGCGATTTTTAAATATTAACATCTAATTTAAAAACCCTTAACAGCATACACACACCAAACAAAACATGCCGAGGGCTAAATGCAGCCCACAGGCCTCTGGTATTTGCATCGGAGAAACCTATAGCAGATGGACGCCTGTAGCCCCACTCTGTGATTTCCCACCCTGGCTCCCACGAGCCAGGTCTCTAGTCTTGGAAAAGTCTGCGTGAGCCAGGGCCGCACCTGGGTCTTGAATGGAACAAACCAGTGCTGGAAAGAGGAGAGCCAGCCCCTGCCAAACATGACCCGATTACCTTCTCGCGATGAGGTGGGCATGTCCACCCTGGTTTTGTGGATGGGGGAACCTAGACTCAGAGAGATGAAGAAGCCTGCCCAAGCTTACTTGGCCACGGTTGGCAGAGCAGAGATTCACATTCAGATCTGTCTGACACCCAAGCCCATATTCTTGGCTGCTTTTTAAAACCATTTGTCAATTAAGCTACAGAAATGCAGAAAATGTTAGCCACTGAAATTCCAAAATTTCAGTGGTTTAACCTGAAAGTAGATCATTTCTCATTCATAACCAAAAGTGCATATCTGACCAGTGAATGCCTTCTCTCCAGTCACTGTGGGACCGACTCATTCCATCTCCAAGCTCGGCCACCTTTTGCTCGTGGTGTCCAAGGAGGAGGCCAGGGGGTACAATGCACCGCAGGGATTTGTGGGCGGGGCTTGGGAGTGGTGCACGTCACTTCCGGTCATGTGCCGCATCTCCGAGTCCAGTCGGGGGACCACACAGGACAAGGGAGGAGGCTGGGAAATCTAGTCTAGCTAAGGCCCAGAAGGCAGAGAGGAAACAGGTTTGGTAAACATCTAGAAGTCTCTGCCACAGAGCTTGGCCAACAAATGATTATCTAAAAGGTAATCATTTTTTTTAACCACCCGGATCCAGTGTGTTCTTCCTTGGGGAGTCACTGAAACTAGATGGTAGGATCGTCAGCCTATTTTGTCCATGAGATGATGACGGTGAAGTCTCATAAATAGCTATTTTCTCAGGAACATGTTTGGCTTCTTCTGCATTAGCATATTATAGAGGGCATTTCTTTCTGATACTTTATAACCTTAAAAAAGGCATGATGTGGACATTCCTTTAAATCCCATAATCCATCATCAACAATAGTATTATGTAGTAACTCCCACTTTCAAATCGAATTTTGGTGCTCTCCATCAACAGCTCACTGGAGAGAAATGACAAATACTTTCATAGCTCAAGAGCAGCAAACAGATGAGCCCACACGGGGTCTGGTAGCAGTTGCTGCGAACAAAGTGTTTAGCCTTCACATTAAGGGCATCTGCGTTCCCTCTTTCTAGCTGCATAATTTAGCATCACTCAGGGGCATTACCACAGCTTTTAGACGAGCACGGGCTGTTCTCCTGGGTCACGGCTGCTCCCTGTTTGCTTTAGAGCAGAGGGACTGGGACCTTTAAAGCTGAAATTCTTTGCTTCAAGGTATGAACCGATTTCTTGCTCTCCTTTAAAAGGAAGATGTTCCAGGGTGCCTAATTTTTCTTTCCCTTGAGATTTTGTTTCTTTTAAAACTCTTTGGGAAAGAAGAGAATTTTAGCCTCGGTCTATTGAAAAGCTTTGTAAATGCATCTGGGATTTGGTGTCCTCATACAATGTCTTTTTTTAATGCGTGGAACATCCCCCAGGACATCAGCACAGCAGCCTCTGCGTTATTAGCCGCAGCGGGAAAGGAGGGCAGGATGACGTTCTTATGTAACCTCCATCTCTGGGTCTCTGCAGAAAGAAGGAACTGGTAATTCTATCACAGGATATAGCCCTTGTGTCTAGGAACAAGCCCCTACCCGGACTGCAGGGACAGCTACTCCACAGCTTACTGTTCTCTGACCCCCAAATAACTGCGGCCGCTATGTCTGAAAAGGAAATCTAATCAAGACAAAGGAAAAGCTAATGGCATAATTTGTTCATCAGTAGGAAGTAAAGAAACTTCAAGTCCACTGTCCCTGTGAATCACATAAGAAGCTATTCTCCACTCGGCCACTGGAGAAAGTTTATAATTCCTTAAGAGTCCACAGAGGTCTATGTTACTACCATTTCGCTATGTCCTCCACCACTAGCTCAGGTCACTCACCTGTTCCAGAGCACCCCAGATATTGTCAGAGAAAGCTTCAGAGCCGTCGTTCTCTGCTGCTGCACTCAGAGAAGATCCAGCTCTCTGGCTCCTGGCAGTGTGATAACATAGCTCAGAGGACCCAAGGGAAAGAGTCTTAATTTCCCCTTCCAGAGCAGGTATGGACACTTCAAAATTGTCTGCTCCTCCCAGAGGTGATATCTCAATTCACTCTGAGGAACTACGAGACCATGAGCATTGTTTTATATGATACTTACTATGTGTCAGGCACTATTCCAAGTTTCTTGTAAATATTAAGAACTGAAAAATCTTCTGCAATAATCATGTCTCATGTCAACATCTCCACTTCATTAATTTATTAATTTATTTTTTCCTTTATTCACCAGGACACCCCACTCCTGGTAGTGACAGCTGCACAGGGTTTCAGGGTAATAGAGAAAGCAGAGACTGGAGTCTTACAGATATCGGGAAACTTACTGCCTTCATGGGGTATGTTGACATCATGGAAGCCAGCAGCTTGATGTCAGATGTTCAAGTCAAAATCATACAATATAGCAAAGCTTACATGGGCTAATATTTGTTCTTTATTACCATGTTTCCATGATTTCTTAATGTCTTCCCACAGACAAAAAAAAGTTTATGACAAGTGACAGTGCACTTTCATTCGAAGAGATAAGAGAAGTTAAATATGCCAATATAATATTTACCTCCACAATTAAAAATATTTTATCCTTGGAGGGTTCAGTATAGTGGCTGTATCTTCTCCCTGTGGTCTCTTGCAGTCTTGTAATAGGCAGCAGCATCTCACGAA
This sequence comes from Indri indri, assembly GCA_004363605.1. Classification (NCBI taxonomy): domain Eukaryota; kingdom Metazoa; phylum Chordata; class Mammalia; order Primates; family Indriidae; genus Indri; species Indri indri. Next base: position 123,431 of record RJWJ010000199.1, read on the forward strand.
TATTAGAAAATTCTTCAGGTTTTTAAGATCCTATTACTTACATCAATTTATTTTTTTCTCAAAGTCTAACATCAGTATGATATAAATACCAATTTATGCAAATTCTACATATGGAAAAGGCTGGAAAATAAAGGATTTTAGCTCATCTATTAAAAATGTTCAGAAATAAAAGAAAATGCAGATTAAATAGGTAAAGGTAGAATCTCAGAAAACAAAACACTTAAGTTGAAGAACAAAGGGGGAAAACGCAGTCCTGAGCCAGTTGGGATCTTATCTGGTGACTCGAGACCTCTCTCTCACCCTAGCAATGTGGCTCGGTGTGACTGATAACCCATCTGTTAAGCCTCACCCCAGCAGAAACCTAGTGTGAGCATCTCCTATGTAATAAGTCCCTTGAAAGTAGGGACAATTTTATTCTAGCTGGAGACCTAGATATGTAAACAGATCATTTTAGTATACATGACGTAATGAGGTAATGATGCAATGGCTAGTAGGAGAGAAGTTTTAAAAATACCTGAGGGATAATCCCTAATCTCATTATTATTAATACATATAAGCTTTTCCTCCATCTAAATTGTCGGCAAACTTGTCAATGAGTTGTCAAATATCTGATCTAAGTCTCTGTTGATTCTATTTCTCTTCTCATTGGAAGAATTGGTTTACTTATCATCTCCTTTTCTTTTTTCCTAAAAAATGCTACGCAGCTCATGCCATCCTGGCTTCCACACTCATCACTACCCAAAGAGTTCACCATCTTGATGATTCCAATTGGTATTATTTGGCAGTGTTTTTCTCAGCCTCTCAGAAAGATGACAAGCCTGTGAGGTCATTCTCACATTCTCCTAGAATTGGATTATTTGTCTTTTTATTATTAATTTGTAAGAGTTCTTTATCTACTCTAGACAAAAGTTCCTTATCAATATGTATAGTTTGCAAATACTTTCTTCCATCCTCTGGGTTGCTTTTTCACTTTTTTGATGAAGTCCTTTGAAGTACAACAGCATTAACTTTCAGTGAAGTCCAACTTATCTATTTTTTTGGTCACTCGTGTTTTTGTGTCATATGGCTTTGACTAACCCAAGATCGCAAAGTTTTATTTCTAGGTTTTCTTGGAAAAGTTTTATAGTTTTAGCTCTTACATATATGTCCATGACTCATTCTGGGTTATTTCTGTGCATGGTGTGAGGAAGGGATTCCACTTCATTCTTTTGCATGGATGTGTCCACCTATCCCAGCACAAAAATGACTATTCTTTCCCCCCTTGAATTATCTTGGCACCCTTGTTGAAAATCAACTAACTATAAATGTAAGGATTTACCTCTGAACTCTCACTTCTGCTCCATTGTTCTATATATCTATCCATATGCCAGTACCACACTGTCTTGATTACTATGAGTTTGTGATAAATTTTGAAATTGGAAAGTGTTTTAGTCCATTCAGGCCACTATAACAAAATCCCATAGACTGGGTGTCTTATAAACAAGAGAAATTCATTTCCCAAGCTCTGGAGGCTTGGAAACCTAAGGCACAAGCAGATTCAGTGTCTGGTGAGGGCTCAATTCCTTATGGATGGCAGTCTTCTCACTGTAACCTCATGTGGTGAAAGGGGCAAGGAAGTCTCTGGCATCTCTTTTATAAGGGCACTAATCCCATTCAGGAGGGCTGTGCCTCACAGCCTAATCACCTCTTCTAATACCATCATCTCAGTGGTTAGGACTCCAACATATGAATTTGGGGGAGGACATAAACATTCAGTCTATACAGAAATTATGAATCCTTTAATTTTGTTGTTCTTTTTCAAGATTATTTTGGCTATACTGGGTCACTTGAATTGCCATATGACTATTAGGGTCAACTTGTCAATTTCTGCAAAAAAAAAGAAAGCTATTTGGAATTTTGATTGATATTGCATTGAATCTATAGATCAATTTGGGGAGTATAGTCATTTAAGAATATCAAGTCTTCCAATTCATGAACATGGGATGTCTTTCCATTTATTTAGGTTTTTCATGTATTACAGCAACTCTGTTCTTTTCAGAGTATAAGTTTTATTCTTCTTACATTAAATTTTTTCTATGTATTTTATTCTTTTTGCTGCTATTATAAATGGAATTGTTTCCTTAATTTCATTTTGGGATTGTTCATTGGTCATGTAAAGAAATACAATTGATTTTAGTATGTTGATCTTACATCCTGCAACCTTGCTGAACACATTTATTAATTCTAACAGGTTTTTGGTGGATTTCTTTGGATTTTTTTATATACAAGTTCACATCATCTGCAAATAGAGATAGTTTTACTTCTTCCTTTCCAATCTGAGTGCTTTGGTCTCATTTTATTGTCCAGTTGCCCAGGCTAGAACTTCTAGTACGATGTTTAATAAAAGTGGTGAAAATGGACATTCTCGTCTTGTTTCTGGGGAAACATTCAGTCATTCACCTTTAATATGATGTCAGCTGTGAGTTTTTCATACATGGCCTTCATCAGGTTGTGGTAGTTACCTTCTATCCCTAGTTTGTGGAGTGGTTTTTTGTTTGTTTGTTTGCTTTTTAATCATGACAGAGTGTTAGATTTTGTCAAATGCTTTTTCTGCATTTATGAGATGATCATTGTGGGGTTTTTATCCTATTGACATGGTGTATTACATTAATTGACTTTGGATGTTGAACCCACATCCATCATAGGGATAAATGCTACTTGGCCACAGTGCGTGACCCTTTTTATGTGTTTCTATGTTCTGTTCTCTACCATTTTGTTGAGGATTTTCATGTCTATATTCATAAGGGATAGTGACCTATAATTTCATTTTCTTCTGATATCTTTGCCTGGTTTTGGAGAATCTTGTTTTTAAAAAAGCAAACTGGTTTGCTACCCTGTTTCAAAATTGTGTGTTAATTTCTCAGAGAATAAAGGCCAGAATCCCTAACATGGTTGCAAAGTGCTGCAAAGCCACGTCCTGGGATCTGTGGCTTCCTGGCCGATTTTTCTTTTCACATCCTGGAATATCCCCTCTTTCCTACATGTCTGGTATGTAGTAGTTGTTTAATTAAATATTTGCCAAATGAGCAATATTTACAGTTACAGTTAATTATAATTTCCCGTAAGTATAGGTAAGAAAGTAGTTATACTATGTGTCAGGCAGTGCTCTAAATGTTTCATGAATATTAATCCATTTAACCTTTTCTTGTAGATATCGTCATCTCTGTTTCATAGATGAGAGAACTGAGGCATGCAGAGACCGAGCAACTTGCCTGTGGTGGCAGAGCCAGCGAGTGGCAGAGCAAAGGCTCCACCCAGGCACCATTCACGGAGGCCTTGCTTCTCAGCAGAAAACTGCACCGCCACTCAGGAAATGAGCTGGCGCGTTCTTCTACAAATAGCTGGTAAAGCAAGTCGCATGTGAGAACTTCCTCCTGTGATCCCTGCACAAGGACAAAGTGGAAACAACTTAAGACTATAAAAATTAATAAATACATAATAGCCTAGTACTAGATTTCACAGTAAAGTTAACAAATACATTCTCAGTCTATAGAAGGGAGGGATCACTGAGTGCTTGGGAACATTTTTATGCGTGCAGCAGAATGTGAGCTGAGTCTTAAGGGGATGCAAGAACTTGAATAGCTGAAACTGAGGAGAGGAGAAATTAAGGGTATGAACTATTCCCGAAAGCCGGCATGGTGCTGCACGTTGCTTCCATGTCTGGTAAAGCGCTTCATGTGTGTCTGGGTGTGTTGGCTCTCAGTGAACGCTCGCTGACTCCGGATTTTATCCTTCTCGTCAGAATCACCACCACTATCACTGTATTCTCAGAAAATTGAGGTAGTGGTGACAGAGGTCATGAGATCACGCTCGGTGCTCGGCTCTGAGTTGTTTGCAAAGGGAACATTGGACTCTGCGTGCAGATGATGTGATCCTATATATAGGAAATTCCAATGAATCCACAAAAATTACTGAATCTAATAAGCAAATTTATCAAAGTTACATTGTGCAAGCTTAAGGCAAAAAGATCAGTTGTGTTTATACACCAGCAATGAACAGTATGAAAAGGAAATTAAGAAAATAATTCCATTTACAATAGCTTCCAAAAGAATAAAATACTAAGGAATAAATGTAACCAATGAGGAGAAAAACTTGTACACTGAAAACTACAAAATGTTGCTGAAAAAAAAATTAAAGAAGATAAAAAAATAAATGGAAAGACATCTTATTTTCATAGATTGGAAGACTTAATATTGTTAAAATGTCAATATTACCTGAAAAAATCTATAGATTCAATGCAATCCCTATTGAAATTCTGGTTGCCTTTTGCTTACATAGAAAAGATGATTTTCAAATTCATACGAAATTGTTAGGGCCCCAGAATAGCCGAAGCAAACTTGAAAAATAAGGACAAAGTTGGAAGGCTCGCATTGCCTGATTTCAAAACTTGCTACAAAGATATAGTAATCAAAACAGTGTGGTACTGGCCTAAGAGTAGACATATGGATAATGCAATTGAGATTACAAAATAAACACAATGGAAATAAATCTAGGCTAATTGATTTTGGGCAAAGTTGCCGAGACCATTCAGTGTGGAAAAATAGTCTCTTCAACAATGGTGCTGGGATTGCTGCATTTCCACGTGTAAAAGAATGGAGCTGGTCCCCTACCTGAAATCATATACAAAATGAACTCAACACAGATCAACAACCTAAATATCAGAGCTAAAACTGTAAAAGCCTTAGGAAAAAAACTTTGGGGTAAATCTTCATGGCATTGCCATTGGCAATGGTTTCTTTAGAGAAGACACCGGAAGCAGGAGCAACAAAAGATAAAGTAGATAAATTAGACTGTCTTAACAAAAATTAAAAACTTCTGTGCATCAAAGAACATTATCGAGAGAGTGAAAAGACAAGCCACAAAATGTGAGAAAATATTTGTAAATCATGTATCTGATAAGGGCCTAGTATCCATAATATTAATACATAAAGAATCCTTAGAACACAACAATGAAAACCAATTATAAATGATCAACATATCTGAATAGACACGCCTGCAGAGAATACATACAAATGGCCAATAAGCACATGAAAAGATGCTCTACGTCTTTAGTTATTATGGAAATAAAAGTTGAAGCCACAGTGAAATAACACTTCACATCCCCTAGGACGGCTATAATAACAATAGCAGTGACAACACACAGAGACAGAAACTCAGAAAACGGAGTGCTGACAAGGATGTGGACCAATGGGAACCTTCCCAGGTTGCTGGTGGGGATGGCAAGTGGTGCAGCCACTGTGGAAAACAGTTTGACAGTTGCTCAAAAAGGTAAGAATAGAATTACCACGTGGCCCAACAATTCCACTTCTTGGTACATACCCCAAAGAATTGAAAAGAAGACTCAAGCAAATATTCCTGCAGGAATGTTCACAGCAGCATAATTCATAACGCATCATAGCCAAAAGGCAGGAACAGCCCAAGTGCCCACAGACTGGTGACCGGATGAACAAAATGTGGCAGGTACACGCAATGGAGAATGATTCAGCCATGAGAAGGAGTGAAGTTCTGTACATGCCTAAATGTGGATGAACTTTGAAAATAATATGCTAAGAGAAAGAAACCAGACGCAAAATGCCACATGCTGTATGATGCTATTTGTATGAAATCTCTAGAATAGATAAATCCATAGGGAAAAAAGCAGAGTGGTGACTGCAGGGTGCTGGCAGGAGGAGAGACGGGCATGGACTGCCTAATGGGTACGGGCTTTTCTTCGGGGCGATGAAATGTTTTGCAACTCGATGGTAGCTGCACAACATTGTGAGTGTTTTAAATATCTTCCACTTTAAAATGGCCAATTTTATGTTATGCAAGTTTTTACCTCAATTTAAAAAAATAGGCTCAGTGTATACTCACAATCCCACGTGAGTCTCCATTCTGCCGACAGGGGACCAGAGCACCCAGGACTTAACTTCATGTTCCCTCCCTTGCCCTGAACCTCACCACCACCCACCAGGCCCCCCACGGGGGGTTGCGTCCGCTGTCTGAGACTTCATGTCACTCTCACAACCTTGACCTGGCCTGGCCCAGCCTGCAGACCGTGGCATGCCCCGGGCAGGGCAGTCCAGCAGTTCCATTGACTGCTAATGAGGTACACACTGAGAGGCAGCCCAAAATAACCAGGGTAGGCAGGATGTTTCTAAATGGAAATGTGATACACTCGCAAGTGGGCACGAAGCAGAGTGTGGCGGCGCCCCAGAAAGACGGCAGATGGGTGGTTCAGACACAGCTGCTGTCACAGGGGGGGCGGGTTCTTGCTGACTGCCACAGAGATGGGGGCAGTGAGGATTTATTTGCGGAGAATGCTTCAAGGGCACAAAGGATGTAAATAGCAACTTTTCACCTAAAATTCAAAAATAAAATAACAAAAGTTGGGGGTGATGGTGTGGGAATTGAAAGCTGGTGGCCTTTGGGTCAGGGCACATTTGACTGCAGGACGCAGCGCGCAGAGGAGAGCACACAGCTACGGTACTGACCAACAGCACTTCACGGTCTGAAAACACTTAGAGAAATTCACATGTGAGAGCAGCTATTGCAGTTTTTCCTATTGGAGCGGAGAACTTACTTGAGTCAAGTTCCAGCATCTTCTCGCCTGGCTCCCCCTGTTCTCCCGGCCTGCAGGGGACTCTCTGGCACCACGCAGGGCAGGAGCCAGGTGCGCGCTGGTCCTCACGCTCTACCACATTTGCCGAGATGCAGCTCCTCACTGCTGATCGCTGCTTATCTTGCTTAGACGTTAGCACCTCCATAGATGCTGTAATTTCCTTAAAACCCCCTCAGCCTCAACAGCGTGGCATTATTCCTCTGTTAGTTAACACTGTATTCTAGAGCCGGCCCTTGCCTTACTCCGGGATTCACACTCCTGGCAGTGTCGGCCGGCCCACTCTAGAGGTAGCTCCTTTTTAATTTCATTTTTTTAATTTCAGAACAACAAACACATGGTGTTTCTTTATGCCAGGCACTGGGCTGAATGCTTTATAAATACGTGGTTATATTACTACATGAATAATACAAGTGCTTTAGCTATCTTTATCTCACTTCAGCATCAGAGGCTTTAGGAATTAGCATGATGAATATTAAATACGGTTCTCATCGATGAAATTAGTAGAATTCAGGGTGTGTGGCATGACTAGAATATTGTAGAGCAGCTTCTTACTTCCACTTGAACAGCTAATCAGCTTTGTAACCTTTTCTCTGCAGGAAAACACGTGAGGTTTGAGCTCTAAATGGCGCAGCTAGTGTCCGGAATATTAGTTAGAATGTTCTGTTATGTAATACCTGTACTAATGATAAAAGAATCCTAGCTTTAGGATATTATTCACTCTGCCTGAAGTGAGATGTTTACACAGGACCGGCTGGCTGGCCTGGATGCCTGCATTGTTTCGTGCCTACTCACTAACAAACGTTTATTTAGCAAATGTCCGAATGTGGAGAAGAATTAGGTCTGAGACTTGCTTTCCTTATAATCTCGTTGTAAGACTTTGGAGCTACAGCCACCCTCACCCACCTCAAACTTTTTGGTGGCTACAGGTCTCTACCAGAAAGAACCCATGGTTTGCATATGACCAAACTAGCCAGTTTGCACTTCACAATACCGGTCTGGTCTGTTCTGGCCTCCAGCAAGAGTGGTCCTCACACCATCTGAGCTCTATTCTCTCACCAAAACTGTCAGATTGCCTGGGGCTCTCTGCCTCTCGGATTGTATGTATAACATTGCTGTCTTAGACACATGGTTCACCGTTCCCCATGAGCACGTGGGGCCTTCTTTGTAGAACTTTTCTCTTGTTCTTCCTTGCTACAGAGGCAGAGGGAGACCCACAGTCCCTGCTGCTTTCTCGAGATCCAGAGACAACTGTCATTTCTCCTCTAATAGCCTCTAACCTGTTGTGGCCTGACTACCACCTGTGACGCTCCTAATACTCATCCCCCCTGCGTGGTAGCCAGCCTCTAAGATTGCCCTCCTACCCTGCCCCCGTACAGTAACACCCTAGTGTAGCCCCCTTCCATGTTGCACCAAGGTGTGCAGTGAAACCAACAGGACACGACAGAGATAACGATATGTCTTTTTCAGGGCTGGGTGAGAAACGACACAGCCGCGTCCGTCTCACTTACTGTCTGTGTTTCTCTTACTTCTGTGGCTGGGTGGGGCAACCCGCCAAGAGGAAAACAAACTAATTGCCTGTGACCAAGTGCAGGAATGAGTTGGCAAATTGCATAAAAAGAAGCGCCTTCCTATCCCAGGGAGCCTGGTGTTATGGAACCACCTTGGGGAGCAAACATTTATCCAGCCGGACCCCCAGTTCCAGGTGCCCGAGTGGGCGTGATTCAGCAATTTATGAATCCACAAAACTGCCAGTTCCAGCGCTGGCCAGGCATTGTCATGACACAGGGAGGGGACCGGCCTGGTTCTGGCCACTTACTGTGTGGCTTTGGGAAAGTCACATACCCTCTCTAAGTCTTAGTTTTATCATTCGTAAAACAGATAAAATAATCTGTACTCTACACACCTCATAGTGTTCGAGAGAATAAAGTGAGTTAAAATATGCGAAAGTATTTGGTAAACCATGACTGCTATGTAACTATGAAGGATTATTATCGCTCACCCATACCAATTCAAAAAACCCAAATGTAAACTCACAAATTAGAAAGTCATTATGTGTTAAAAATATTGTTCCAAATCTAATTAAATTAGAACTATGGCTCATTTATCAATTCGTGTGCTAAGTATCCAAATAGCAACACTGTGGAACGTAACTAATGAACAGGAATAGACGGAAATAATAGTTTTAAATAGAAAGCAACTAGTTATGTGATAGCTAAGTCTTAATAACAATCTTACTCAGAATTCATTTTTCAAAAGACCAGGAGTCAGTGCTGTGTTAACACCTGGCTTGCTTACGCCCCTTATAAACAGGGTTGAAATGCATACAGACTTTTTATTTGCATTGCACTTTACAGTTTTCAGTGTTTTAAATGCATTTTTCACATTTAATTATCATCAAATACTTTGAAGCTAACTTGAACACTATTATTCCCGATGCATACGTAAGTGAAGGAACTGAGCTTCAGAAGGTATGAATGTCATTCCAAGGGCACATGCTGTTGTGTCCTAGAGGGACAGCCGGGACTTGCACGGTGTCTCACCTCAATCCCACGTGCTCTCTATCACACGCAGGTATGATGAACCGCGGGATGGGCAGTCTCAGTCTTCCAGCTCCTCCTCCCACCCCAGGCTCGCAAGCACACGGAGATCATCCAGTGGGGCAGCTTAATCACGTTGCTGTGCCCCAGGACAGGTCCGCTAAATTCCCATGCCCCTGTCTGACCTGGGGATACCTCTACAAATCGTGCTGCTATTTCCCCCCTAATATGAGAAGTGAAACCTTTTGGTGTGCCCAGTGATTGTATATTTTTTATTGCATATTATTCTTTAGAGTCTTGTGGAAAAACAATGTAGCTCCAGGAGCTCTGAGGAGCAGGGACCCTGATTTCCCCAGAGATACAGCAGGGTCTGGCCAGGGCAATTCTGCTCAAGCAGAAGGAGACCCAGAGCGAGCCGGGAGGGCTTGAATTCCTGGCATCTCTTCCTGTGCAACTCAGCATTAGAAGGAAGAAGCTGCCTTTTCTTCCCTTCTTTTTACTTTTTTTGTTTATTCCTATTTTTAAGGAGTTAGTGTATTTTTAATACATTTTCTACCAGCCTCTCCTTGTCCCCTCACCTCCGAGGGGTTCGCAATCACAAGGAGCGGGAGGGATAAAACTTGCTGGCCACACCTTCACTGCAAACCCCTCGAAGCGGTCAGTCACCGGCTGTGTGGCGCGGGCTGGGGCGCAGGTGCAGGTGCCCGCGCGCCCTGGCGTCCTCCGCGCGTGAGCAGCACCAGGAGGGAGCCGCGTGGGCCCTGCCTTCCCCTTGTCTTTCTGCCGCAGTGGGCCATGGAAACACAGCTCCAGTGACTCTAGTTACTCCACACATTGAGAGACCCAGCGGGCAGCACTGCGGATTTCTCCAGGGAACATCCCAGGTGGAGGGTTCAAGGTGCTGCGGAGGCTTTTGCTTCTGGCCAGTGATTTTTCATTTGCTGTAGGACGGGAAGGAATGGGAATAACTGAATATATTCTTATGCGGGTTTTTTAAAAACAAAAATGAAAACAAAACCAATGCATTGAGGATGAGGCTTCTGAAAGGGTCGGTAGTCATTCTGTGGGACAGGCAGGGGGTGTGGGAGACATTGGGTAAACACACCCACACTCCCCTCGGTGCTGGGCCGGCAGTCCCAAACATAAAAATAAACCCCAGAGACAGCAACTATTTATGAATCAGTTGTTTGGAACAACTTCTCGGAGAAATAATGCCACACAGGACAGTTAGCTGGCTTGCATAAGTCGTAAAGGTCGATTTCAGCCCACACTTTCCTAAACACTCATGTTCTTTAGGAACCATAATACATTGCAGTCGTTCCTAAAGGAAGACACCTTCAGCTTTCCTGAGTCAGAAAATCCTTGCTTCTCCAAGCAAGGCTTAAATACCATGTAAACCACAGAGATTAGGTAAAGCAGGAAATGCTGAGAGAATTATAATCATGAGAAAGTCTAAGTACAAATAACGCTCAATGAGTTTTGTATTCAGGCTCACTTTATTTCCATAAATACTTACTGACCATGCACAGCCTGCAGCGCCCGCACCAGCTTAGACTTCGACTCAGGCAGGCGTCCGTTGGGTGCCAGAAACATGTGTCAGACACGGCTTAATATAGGTGCGGCTGCTCGCTGGCAGGGCAGATGGACCCTTGGGCTGTTCTGAGAATCTTTCCAATCTTTTACTTATGTTTGATCCTCCAGTTGGTCCCTCAACATCTGGCTCCCTGGGACAAGAACGCACTTTTAAGCGGCCTTGTGCTTTTTCAGGTCGAGACCATCTTGCCCTTGCCCTAACAGACTGCTCTCCTCTAGGTGGGTTGCGTAGCCCGGCCACGGAAGCGCAATCGACGTTCTTGGTGTCCCATTGAGTTATCTGAAGCGTATTCGCCAGCTACCTGACTTAGTGGTTCCCACATCACTGTGACGCTTCTCCACGCTTCTTCTAAGATGAAGTCGGTGTCTAGGCTGTGCTCCTTCTCCTGCAAAAACACGCTGCAGATGTCCGCCTCTCCTGTTCTCGGGCCGGTGGGCCTCACCGTGATGTCTGTGGGCGTCTAACGTTGCGCCTTCAGCCTGAGGAGCGTTTCTGATTCCCACTCACTTGCAGATGGTTAACCAAGCTGTGGCCCAAGACATGGTCCACCCAGCACTGTCCAGTTTCAGTCCTTTGGGAGGACCGATTTACGTGTTTCCCCATCAGTCTCAGACCATTGGAAATACCCTTTATTTTGAGGTAACAGACATCATTTTAATCAAGGGGAGAAGAAGGTAATATCCTCAAAGAAGACCGACTCTGTGATGCTCTGGGAAGGAGTAGGTAAGAAGCATAAACTGTGACGATAGGGCCATGCTATGGCCAAGCCCGGGGCTCCGAGCTGTGCCTCCCCCGGGCTGAGGGGACAGGGTGCAGCTGGGTTCCTGAGGCAGAGCACCTGAGCTCGTTTGAGCCCAGGTCTGCAGCCAGCCAGACTCCCCACGGTAGGTAAATTCCTGCTTCCTCTCAAATCTGTCAAAGCCCCTGGTGCTCTCGTAGCAGTAAGCGCAAATAAATGGGAATGTGCTTTGAAAAGTTAGGGCTGGGAGGTAAACACGTTGTCTACGCCTGTATCTAGTCCTCTGTCACGGCCTGGATGGAGTCACGGCTCCAGCCCTTCTCTCCGGCACCTGCGTCTGTGGCTGTGTCTAAACGCAGACACAAACGTATTCATAAGAAGGACGGCGGTGACTGCGGCTATAAATGTGCTTTTAGCTTTTCTCCACCCGGTGCAGATGACTGTGTGTCTTAAACCCCTCTAGTGAGCTGTGTTTGCTTTAAAAAGCTGGAGTTCCAAAAATAAGGCTTGGGCTGAGTCATCCGGCCCCGGGCCTGGGGAAGGGCGGTGAGGGAGGCGGCAGGGAAGCTCCTCCCAGTCAAGATGCTCTGAACAATGTGGGAGGACTTTATCCCAGGGCCGGGTGACCTATGGCGCATGAGCTAAACTCAACCTGCCGCCCATTTTATAAATAAAGTTTTATTGAAACACGACCACTGTCAGTCACCTAGGGATTGTCTGTTGCTGCTTTCGTGCTGCAACAGCTGCATTGCTCAACCGCAGTAGAGACTGAAAACCTCACCTTTTACCGTCTGGCCCTTCAGGAACAGTTTGCTGATCCCTGCTTTTTATGAACTGCTGCAAATATGTCATTACTTTCACATTTTTCTATGTACTGACCCATTTCATTTCAGCAGCATAACACCCTATGCAGTGGTTCCTGTCTTTATGCCCAATTTTCTGCTGAGGAAAATGAAGCTCGGAGAGTTTCTGCGACTTGCCCCCATTCCATCATCTAGAACTGGCCGGGCGGGCCTGGAATAAGGGTTTCTCCGTGTTTGCCTGATCCTCCGTAAATGCCACCATGTCTGAGTGGAGCCTTCGGAGCACATCTGCTCGGGGACGAAGAACTTAGATTCAAGTTATTGGACCTGCCCTTTCTGAGACTCAGCACTACACAGTCATGAGTTGCTTATCGATGGGGACGGCTCCAGGAAACGCGTCCTGAGGCAGTCTGTCACTGCGTGAGCATCACAGCATGCGCTTGCACAAGCCCGATTGCATGGCCTGCTGCACACCTGGGCTGTATGGTGTGGCCTGCGGCTCCTGGTCTCCACACCTGCAGGCATGTCGCTGCGGTGCACACTGTAGGCAACTGCAATGCAGTGGTAAGTATCTGTGACTGTAAACACAGAAAAGGTACAGTAAACATACAGAATAAATGGCACCCCCATGTGGAGCAGCTCCATTATAATCTCGTGGGACCACCGTCGTACCTGTGGTCCTTCAATGACCAAAGTGTCGTCACATGGCAGGTGACTGTACTAAAGTAGATTGCAAGGAACACTGGACTGGGATCCCGAGTTCTTGTCCTGCCCCTCATCAGCTGAGGGACTTTGGGCAAATCACTTGGTTTTTCTGGGTCTGAGTTTCCTATTTGTAATATAAATGGGCAAATTGGAAAAAAAAAAATCTCAAAATCACTGACAACCTGAACTTTCTGCAAAGCATCCCAGCTGTCCTCCCTTTCTGATTCTCCACATTTCTTTAGGAAGTCCCACGTGGTGCCAGCAATCCCAGGTAAGGTACCTCTGCCACGGCAGGTAAATTGTGCAGGGGGGATGGGGAGATGGCCGGGAGGGGGGGTGAGGTGGCCCTAAGCTCCCCTGCCCCCAGCGGCGTATAACCACACACTGCTGCCCCTGACATTTCCTGGAAAACCGCAACTCTGCAAAGTCTGGTGAGGAGGCTGGTGTCTGTATAAAAAAGGGACAAAGAGAACAGTCTCTTATTTTGTTACCAAAGTCTTTTTTTTCTTTTAATGGAATGTGCTATTTTTAAGTCCCTCCCCGTCAGCCCGCAAGTGCATGTGCAGCGATTGTCCTGAACACATTTGAATAATGTCTCCGCATCGCTCTGTGTTGTGATGCAGAACAGCAACTTTGTCCTTTGCATTGTTATTGTGATGAGGATATTTTATGACAGTATCTGAACCTTAGCAAAAAAAAAAAAAAATTCCCAAAGACAAGACATTTCTAGACCACTTACACAACAGGAAGGTGACCCAGAGTGGTCTCCTCATGGGACATTTGGGTCTGGGTCGGTCTGGTTTCAGGGGTGGTAAGGAACCCTGGGAGATCTGTATGAGTTAGTGACCAGTACACTTGGAGCCTCAAATAGTCCCAATTCAGCCTCCTGGCCAGCCAGCTGCATCCGGCCCAGCCCTGGGGTGAAATTGGCAATTCAGTTGAACTTGCCTCTGGTGTGTGCCCGGCAGGGTCCCGCCAATAGAGAGAGTTTAACAAGGGGAGACGGTTAAACAGATATTGGAAGAGCTGCAAATTCAGAGAAGGGATTATGAGGAAACCCAGAGATTTAGCAATAGCAGGAGACTGCTGTCGCCTCTGGGGCTGCAGAAACCAGGGAGGAGATGGTGTTGCCAGAGCTTAGGGGCTGGAGCTACTCAGCGGAAGCTGAGCCCATGTTGGGGGCTGCCCGTGGGAGCCCGGACCACGGAGGAGACAGAGGCTCTTCCAGAGATGCAGCACGGGGTGAGGGTCCGGGGGGCGGGGGACGCCTCGGCCCCTCCGTCCTGCTGTCCTCAGGTCTCCTAACGACAGCTCCCATCAGTCGGACTCCACAGATCAGCAAGAGAGCCTGGAAAATTTAGTTTCCGTAATTCAGCTTCTCGTAACACAAGCCAGAGTAGAAGGGGGTGAGAAATTAATTTGAGAAACAAGAGGGGAAAAAGGTACCTTGGACAGCAGTGAATTGTGTCAACTTCTAATCCCCATAAAGACGTCTGTGCCATCCTGGGGAGATTCCTGCTGCACAGAGGAGGTGCCTGTGACCGAAGGTGACAGAAATGGAGCCAAGGGGAGCTGACGGGACCTCAGAACCGGGCCAGGCCATGACCAAGTGTGGGGGAGCCAGGGGCCACGCAGACTCGTGCTGGTGCTGGGGGCGAGAGGCAGATGGCAATGGCTGAAGGAGCGTGTGGCAGAAGAGGAAATGACAGGAGGCTTTCGTGACGGACATGATGGCTGTATGGTGGTTCCAAGGGCTGGACCCCAGCCAGCAGCTCGGGGTTTCAGGAGGTTTCCCGGGGGAGGGGTGGCAAGCTGTGAACCCAGTGCCCAGGTGCCCATCAGACCGAGCGGAGCTTGAGCCTGGCCCCCGTCCCGCCGGTGCCAGCACAGGCCTGGCCCTCCCTTCTACAGGACCCACACCTGCGAGCATGGTGCCCTCCACGCCTGCACAAGCCAGCGTCCAGCACCACGCTGCTCTCCAGACAGACGCCCAAGCTGCCAGCCCACTTTGTCCCTAGCCTCCTTTGCTTGGCCCTGATTTTTTTATTCTAAAGATTCGAGTTTTATAATATGTCCGTCTCCTCCGGACTGTGTATCTGTGCCGCTTCTGGATTAGTCTGCAGCTGTAGCCCTGGCACTTCCCGTCGTCCTGGGAAGTGCTCGCTGCTCCAGCTCCTGCACTTGCAGAATGGGTCCCTGACCCATGCCCTGCCCCCGTGCCAGCCCCGCCCCCTGCTGCGCTCTGAACAGCAGAGGGAGGGTGAGTGGGGGCAGGGAGGGTACAGACTCTCTGTTGGGCAGGAGCAGCAGGCAGGGGCCGTGGGAGACGGGGCTCCTGTGCTCGTCTTGGGCTGGTCGGGGAGGGGTGGCCGCCAAGGGCTTCCTGTGGCGCCTGTCCACACACGTCTCGGGATTCCTCATGGGCCAGCAACGTGTGTGCCCCTTCACCCATGATAGAAACCCCAGGGGAATCTGCCACCTGTTCTTTTCTTTCCAAAGTGGTGATACCTTCCTCTGTTGCAAGGCGTCTTTGTTTGCGGGTTTGTTCAGAGTCAATAAGCCAAACCTTCTCTGTTTGAATTCTAGCTCCCTCATTGACTACCCTGTAACTTTAGAGAATTATTTCACCTTCCTAAGTCTCAGCCCCTGCATCTGCATAAACAGACATAATATTAGTACCTCCCGTAGAGGCGTTGCATTGGAAAACTAAATCAGGGAATTTGATAAATAACTTAATACAATAAATGTTCAATGAATGCTGATTGACGTCATCATTACCATCAACATGGTCATCATCATTGTCATTATCATCACCAAAGACTGAGCCATGGAAACAGTCTGCCTAGCTCTCCACTCCCTTGGTGTGTCTTATAATAACACTGTCAGCTTGTTTTTAAGGATTTTTACTACCAGTCTCCACCAGACCACAGGTAGCCGGTGCCACTTCGTAAAAATGTTTTGAAAAATTCTCACAAAATTCTCATCCTCCTTGTCCCTGGTAGATAATTCCTAAATCTTTTATTTCTTTTTGTACTCCATAGATTTGTTGGTCTCCTGTTTTGTCCAGAAAACAGGAATGCCTGTGGCTATCCTAGTCTCTGTCAGTGTTTTTCCTCATGAAAATCCCAGAATGTATGTTCATGTTCACATTTCGGCTTCTGTAAGTCACTATCTGTACACGGCCACTTAGCTCACAGGTCTCTATTGTCCTCCTGTGAATTCAGCTTCCAAAAGTTTCCAAAAAGAATAAAACACTCCTCCCTAGGAGTTTGAAGCGAAGAACAAAGGTATTAGGTTATTAAGTATGAAATGTTCAATTTCCTTCAGTACTAAGTTTGACAGTTGATCTCTCTGACATTTCACTTTGACAGCTCTAGTTTTATTTTTATTGTGAAGGTACATCTTCAGTCTTTCAAATGTATGTTTTGGCTTGTGATTATCTTTCAAATATCTTTAGATCTATTTTTGTGAAACTATGGATAAGTCAAAATTTTGTGTTATTTTTGAATATGAGTTCTGTCATGGAACAAATGCTGCACAGACAGCTTGAAATATCAACAAAGTGTTTGAGAAGGATGTGGATAATGAACACACAGTATGTCAGAGTTTTCAGAAGTTCCGTTCTGGTGATTTTAATCTTGAAAATGAGCCACATGGGCGACCCGAGACCAAGGTGGACAATGATGAGCTGGAAGCTATAGTGGAAGTCAATCCATCTCGACCTATGCGTGAACTAGCAGCAAGGGTTGATGGTACTATTCCAACAATACTGGACCATTTGGAACAAATGGGCAAGGTAAAGAAGCTGGATAGATGGGAATTACATGAATTGAATGAGTGTCAGAAGAGAAATCATCTCAAAGCTTGCCTTTCTTTGCTGTCACGACATAAAGGTGAACCATTTCTACACCATAGTGTGACATGTGATGAAAATAAGAATCTTTTTGACAATCGCAAGCATTCGGCACAATGGTTGGATGAAGATGAAGTGCCAAAACACAGTCGAAAATGGAATATTTATCAAAAAAAGCTAATGGTGTCTGTCTGGTGGTCCCACACTGGTATTACCCACTGTAGCTTCATGAAACCTGGTCAGTCAATTACAGCGGATGTCTACAGTAACCAGTTGGGTGAAATGATGAGGATTCCTGCGATTAAGCAACTGAGATTGGTCTATAGAGACAGGCCAGTCCTCTTGTAAGACAACACTTGGCCACATGTCATACAAACAACGCTGCTCAAACTACAGAAGTTGGACTTGGAAACTCTGTGTCATCCACCGTGTTCACCAGATCTTGCACCAACTGACTGCCACTTCTTCCAGGCTTGGGACCATTTCTTGTAAGGAAAAATATTCAATTCTCAATGAGCTGTGGAAAACACCTTTCGCAATTTCATTGCCACTTGCTCTCCAGCTTCTTTGCTGCTGGCATAAGCAAGCTACTGTTAACATGCAAAACTGTGTGGATCGTGTAGGCACATACTTTGATGAACTCTACTGCTTCGTGTTTGAGATATAATAAACTACACTTTTGACTTGAAATTGGACTTTCATATTTAGTGACCTAAAATATTTGCAAAAATCTCAAACTTGGCTAGTCTTCTGCAGCTGGGTATCCTCTGTCTGTCTCTCCTAGTCACACTGGGCTTCTAGGCAGATACTCTTGTTTTTCTGGCATATTGTTTACCAGATCAGGTCTTGAAAATGTGGGTATGGATTGGCAGGAAAATATTTGTTTATGTCTGGGCAATGTTGCCTTCCTTACTGGCAGTGGGCTGAGAACCTCAACTGCCAGATTCTTAGCCGGTGGTTTCTGATCTGACATACTTACAAAAGGGTTTAACAATACAACATTTTTGGACAGATTGGAAATGAGCCACAAAGAGGAGAGGGTGAAAGAAAGCTCATGCCTGTGGCTGGGCCCTGTATGACCCTGCAGTTGAGTACGACGTGGACGTGCTGCCTAGGTCAAATGGAAGTTCCAGCACCTGTTAGCTGCATGACTTTGAGCAAGTTTCTTAAAAGCTCAATGCCTCAGTTTCCTCACCTGCAAAATAAAGAGACTAATAATATCTATTTTGTAAGATCGAGGTATGGTTTAGATGGATTAATACATATAGAACACTTAGAACAATCTCTGACTGGCTTAGGATATAAGCACCCTTACACAAACAATCCCCAAATCTCAGTCGCGTGCGGCAGGGAGCATTCATTTCTCATCTGTCTGAGATCCACAGGGGCGACTCTGAGCTGCAGTTGCACTGGGCGTGCTTTATGTTCCTCTCATCCTCCTCGGGCCAGTAAGCCAGGCAGGAGCGTCCTGTTCCTGTGGCAGGAACACGAGAGGACAAGCCCAAACAAGAGAGCACTTGAAGTTTCTGCTTCTTTCTCATCTGGTGACATCGTGTTGGCCAAACAAGTCACGCGGATGAGCCCCAAATCAAAGACCAGGGAACTGCATTCTCACTTTATGGCAGGAACTGCAAAGAAACATGGCCAATAACATGAATTTGAATGGGAGTATGAAGAACTGGGACCAATAATGTAATCTACCACATTGACATAAAAGCTCATCAAGTTAGCTATTTGCAATGGTACTACCCCTAGACACTCCTGAAAAAGGAAGGGTCTGCTTTCGTATGTCTATCAAATGCCCCCTTCTACTTCCTGAGGTCTGCCTTTATATACCCCTACGACTCACAGTGACGAAGTGATCGCCACCCTGCTTGGGGCCCCTACAGTGGTGCCCTGTGCAGATTCGCCCAGGCAATACAACTTTTCGTCTCAATGTCTCTCCTAATGAAATTTAATAGGCTTAGAGCCAATTTCTCCTCCTCTCCAAGATAGTTGCAAGTTGACAGGAGTCTGAAGAGCTGCTGACAGCTCTATACGTTGACACTGCAAGTGGTTATATTTATTTTAATATAGAGGTCTCTTGGCAAAAACTTCAAAGGCAAAAAATTCAGACAATATTGTTAGTTCGCAGAGGGAACTGTTTAGGACCTGGGAAACAAGCCAGTAAGCTCAGCCATGAGGCTGTCAAGTTGACCTTGGTACTTGTAGGATGAATGACCTCCCAAAGACGCCCAAGTCCTCATCTCTGAAACCTATGAAGATGTCACCTTATATGCAAAAGTGACTTTGCAGTTGTGACTAAGTTAGGGATCTTGTGATGGGGAGATTATTTTAAATTATCTAGATGTGCCTAATATAATCACAAGGGTCCTTAAAGCAGGAGGTTGCAGAGTTAGAGTCAAGCACAAGGCGCCGTGAGGATGGAAGGACACAGAGGCTGGAAGATGTCACGCGGCTGGTTTTAAAGATGGTAAGTGGGGCCACAGCCAAGGAGAGCAGGAACCTTCTAGAAGCCAGAAAAGGCAAGGACACAGGGTCCATAGAGTTTCTAAAACAAACATAGCCCTAACGACCCATCTGAGCACTTCCAACCTTCGGAATTATAAGAGAATAAATTGGTGTTATTTAAACCACGGAGTTTTTGGCAACTTGTTAAGCAGCAATAGGAAACTAGTACAGTGTTAATCAATTCTGAGATCCCTGGCACCTCTGGAAAAGTGAAATCAGACAACGGCCTACAGTTCCTATTCTCATATGTTCATAACCAAAACTGGAAAAGCGCCCAATTTCCCTTTATTAGCCCATGGGACTTGTACCTCTTGTCAGTGAAACTGATACTGTATTTTTGATAAAGCAAGCAGTTAAGGGACCAAGTGTCCAGGCTCTTTAGATTTCTAGCAAGCTGGCTCAAACACAAACTTTCCCAATGTCTGTCTGTTTCTTGTGCATTTGACTCGGCCTGTAAGTAGCTCTGCTGCCCAGGAAGCCTAGAGGGCCCACGCGGGGCCTGCTCTGCTTCAGAGGTCACGCTCCGTGTCACTCGTTCCCTGGCTCCTTCTGGATGTGGCTTTAGGTTCTCACTCTCAGAGCATAGGAACTGCTCAAGGCAGGAACTTCCAGCGGTGACAGTCCTCAGGTCTGCCTTTTGGAAGGCAAGATAAGCAAGTCATTACTTCTGAAGTGTGAAGGCTGCACTCACGCCTGATATCAGTGAGGATTAGGTTAATCTGCATATAGCAGGGAACACAAATGGCTTAAATACAATGAATTTATTTTTCTCTCTCTTAAAAGAAAAAGACAGCAGTGACACCAGGTAGTGAAGACTGATGTGCAGGTGTGGCTCGACGGGAGCCCGCCCCTCCCCTCCTCCCATTGCGCCACCGCGGAGCTTCATGCGCAGGGTTGACTGGTGGTCCAAGCTGCCTGGCCGAGGTCCAGCCATCACACACATGTTTTTGGCAGGAGGAAGGAAGAAGAAACAATACAAGAGCGCACACCTCCCAAATGAATCACCCTCTTTAACGAGCTCTCCTGGAAGACTCTCTCAACCACCGCTTATATTCCATTAGCCGCCCCTCGCTAAGGGAATGTGTTAAAAGTAGCCTCTTTAAAACAAACAACAGCAGCAACAGCAACAACGGGGCATTGTCTTAATGAAGAACGTCACGTTCTGTTAGACAGAAAGCAAGGGAGAATGGCGATCGGTTCGACAACTGTTTCTGGCACAGTCTGCCCCTTGCCGCCCACCGTGAAGACTGCACGTGGACCGTACTCACCACCCCCCAAATCTTACCGGTTACCGCGCCCCGCTGAAAGGTCAGGGTACCTGGATGTGGTGCGGTCCTCTCCGTCACATGTCGTGTTTCGTCTTGCGATTCGGGGACGCAGAAGCTCAAAAGCAAGTTATCTTCTCCAAAACGACCAAAGCACGTGATGGAACAGAAATGGGATAATTGCAATTTGTTTACACAAGTAAACAAAACCTTTCGTCTGGAAGAGTGGAGAGTGGGAAACACTGATCCACCGTGATTGTCAAGTCCTTGCGGATGAGAGTAGCGAGGAGCCCCAGCCTGTCCCTGGAGGATTTCAGCAGAGTCCTTGAGGAGGTAGTTTATTAGGCAGCCTGGGCTCTGCCCTCTGGGAGGGACTCTCCTCCTTGTCCTTTTCTTTTGTTGCCCCGACCTTGAGCTCTAGATGTCTTGTCATTGTTCATTGTCACCCTCGACCACCTCTGAAGGAGGTACAGGACAGTACTCACTGGGGGCCACATTCCTTTCGTACGTAGTCCACTCACTACTGGAGAAGTTTCGGGGCCAGTGGTTGCTTTGAAGGTAGGAAAGCCTCAGGCTACTGATGGCTCTGTTTGGGTTTACTACGGCTATTATTGCCTTGCCTCTCTAAATTTAGGCAAGATTCCAGTCTCCTTGCCATATGCAAAGCAATGACAAGCAAAGTCTAGAAAGATATTTTAAACAGCAAAGGTCTCATCTTTTATTTACTAGTCTCTGCTCTGCTATGTCTGGCCTTCTCAAATAAATGGTCACTTCCTTGACTCATCTAGAACAACGAGCTTGGATGGGAAGGTAATACCCTAATCCCATCTTTGTCAGCGAGTTCTCAACTTCCAGTGAGAAGATATTTGTCTTATCTCTTGAGAAGATAGCAATTTACAGCTGCTATTTATAACTGCTTAAGTTTGGGGCACAAAAGCATTTGGCTTTTTCAACTGTGCAAGGCCTAAACTGTGAGACTCCTATTCAGCCCAGACTGCAGACTGTGAGCAGAAGCGTCTCCCTCAGTACATGGGTTTTCTCTCCATTCCTGCCTGGAGTGTGGCCGGCTCTACGACAGCTCCTTTCTTTCTTTCCTCTCAGGAAAGGGCCAGCACATACCAGAATTTTCAAATTTCCTGCTGTTTTCCCAACACCTCAACTTTGGTCAGGATGCAGTCAGATTTCCAAGGTACAGTGGGCAAGAGATTGGACAAAATGTTTTACCACTGCATTAACAAGGCAGCAATATTTTCAGACTGTAATATCTCAGTCCTTAACATGTGTCTTCCCGCCTCCTCCGTCTAGCCAGGTTGATATTTTGGGTTCTTTTGTCTCCTAGGACCCCACTTATAGAAACCAACTTCTGTATTCATTAGGATTTGTTTCAACTGCTTATGACAAAAACCCTAAATATGTGATCTAAACAAGGGGGAGGCTCATTTACCTCTCACACGGAGGAAGGAAGCACTCTAGGATTGATACAGTAGCTCTAGAAATTTCAAGGGGCTAGATCCTTCTTTCTTTCTGCTCCACTATCCTCAAGGCTACCTCGTTGTCCAAAATGCTTGCTGACTCTCCAGCCATCATGTTCGTGTTCCAAATGATTGGGGGTGTGGGGGATGCTGAACAGAAGTGAAACCCGCCAGAGGCGTCAGCGTGCTTCGAAATCCTTTCCTCTGTGCTTTCCCCAGAGACCGCTGCTTACATCACTTTGGCCCCACCGCACAGCATGGAAGGCTGAGAAGTGTAGACTTTTAGCTGAGCATGTGGCCACACAAAACACAGTTGGGTTTCTGTTACCAAAAAGGAAGAGAAGAGAGAATGTTGGGCAGGCAGCTGTCTGTTTCTGCCACATTCTCCAGAAATTCTGTTCCCCCCTGGCTTGTGCTGCCAAGAATATGACCGATGCCTCCTGTGCATTAGAGCTGGTCGCCAAAGGACTTCCGCTCGGTGTCCGGGGGCGGGGAGGGTGAAGGGGAATGACTACTGTGAGTCATCTGAGCCTTGATGCCAATAAAATTCATGCCACTTCCTGACACCGGGTTGAGATGTGAGAGAGGGGAAGGGGGATGTGAGGCTGCAGCAAGGGTGGCAGCTGCCACAGCAGAGTGGGGACAGGCGACAGATTGAAGACAATTACTTTAGTTTTTCCGAGGTGCCGCTACATCTGGGTCATGAGCAGGCGACCAGCTTCCCTTTGACGTAGTCCCACCATGGTCCGGGTCACGGGTGAAAAGCCCGTTTTCTGCTCTGCCTGTCACGCCCCGAGCAGCCCTCTGGGTCCCACACGCTGTGCTGTCTTGCCTGGGTGGGACTGTGTCAGGCAGTGCCAGGTGCTGGCTCTTTTTGGGTTGGTGGGAGGAGGTGACCCGGTGTGGAAAACATCTTGTCTTCGTTAGGAAGTGATCACTGGCACGTGGAACGATGTCCTTCACCCGCTGCTGTTATCCGTTGGCACACAACGCAGCAGACCGGGAGTGTCTCGGACCACCAAAGGGCTTGTCTCCAGCTTGCACACACAGATGCTGGTAAATGGTCAGCGGCTGTGAGTGTCCCCTTGTTGGGTGCTCTAGTGACCTGCCCAGGACTGAGACACTCGTTTCTCCAGCTGCTGGGAGCATCTGTTGCTCAAATCTCCCCCTTGAGTTCCTCCCCAGGGTTTGCCCCCAGCCAAAGAAGCCGCTTCGCACAGCCCCGGCCCAGTGCTCAGGCTGTGCTCTGACTCCACCTGAGGACGCAACCTGTCGGGGGAGAGGGCAGGTGCCCAACCCCCTCGCCTCAAGACGAGGCCACTCTAAGGGACCATCCCAGCTCTGGTGCACCTGATGGGACACTCTGAGGCCTCTGTGATTGTATCGCAGCCCAGCTTCTCCCCAGCCTTGCTCTGCGTACTTCTCGTCCAGGTGTTGCTTTTGAGAGTTCTTCTCCTTAAAGCTTCTGCACGCAAATCTCAGAGTCTGCTTTTCAGGACACCCGAGCTGCAACTGCCTGTGAGGTGAAGAGACAACGCAGAAAGTGACTCTCTGGGTGGCAGTTGCCCGGCCCAGCGCCCTCTCGTGCATGGCAGGACCCGCGTGGATGTGGCGGCAGCACCTGGCTGCTCAGCTCCCCGATGACAGCTGCAGCAGCGCCGGACGGCGTCCAAACACCACTGTCCCTTTCAATCGCCTATGAAGTTCTGACGAGAACTCGTTTAGACCTCTGTGTGCCTGTTTACTTTTAACCTGTATCACCCAGTTGGCAAATCGGTCTCATAATTTTACTTTATTAGAAAGGTTTATTAAGTAATTTTCCTTAAGGAAAACTACTTTCAACCTTTAGGAGGTGCCTGCTGCTTACAGTGGAGTGCAGACGATGCCCTTACCCCACCTACGTTATAGATCACACGAAGATGTTTGTTCCCTAAAATGCACCTGTTTGCTCACACGCAGTGTATCGGACACTTTTCAGCCTTCTAGCGGGACACGGCGCTGCAGTGCCAGGCTGGGAGAGTTGGGGTGAGACCTCCCTGACGGAGTTGGACGTAAGAGAAATAAGATTCATTTCCAAGGATTCAACTGTTAAAATCTACACACAGTGTTTGGAAGTCTAGAAGAGAAACTGTAAATGTGTGACCAAAGGATTTGGATTGTCCCCTGATTCTACGCAAGGTGACCTGGGTGTCAGACAGGCAGGACAGGGATGTGTTTACTATTTAGTGAGCAAAAGCCCAGCCAGTGCACTGTGCCGTGTGGACACAGAGGGGCTGTCTGGATCACAGCCATGCAGTTCAACAGGACAAAAGCGGGCAGTGTTTTTCCAGCGTTGTCCAAGCTGAGACGACGCTGAACCTATAAGACAAGCTTAATTTAATTACCGCAGGGTGTTCTGTACCAAAGGGTAGGAATGATTCATCGCACCACGCCGTGGCCTAGATAAAGATCTCCCAGACTCTCCAGCTCTTGCTCTGATTCTGTGCTTGCCGTGCGACTCTGGAGCTATTACTTTGACCTCTCCAGGAAGAAGCTGTCCCCCAGCAGGAGAGGCGAGAATTCCTTTCACTGATCAATGTATCTTCCACTGTGTACAAATAAGGCTCCAAGCTCCTGATGTGCTGTGCTCTTCTCTGGCTTAGTGTGAGTCAGTGTCCCTCATTTATTCTGACTAGGACAGTGACAAAGTTTAGGACTTACAGGACAGTGAACCCACCAAGGTGAGGTCCCTTAGTCATCTCGTCCTCATCTGAGGACCCTCAACTCTCAGAGGGGAATGACGAAAAGATCTTTGAAAAGTTTACTGTGTTTGTCCACCTCGTATTTCGCAGTCAGGATCCGCTGACGCGCTGATGGTCACCGGCAACGGTGGGATTTCCCGGTGAACTTGCCCTTCCACGTCGCTCGTGAAGACAGGAGATAGAACGTCTCACAGGCTCGGGAGACCCATTGCACAGACATCTCATAACAGTAGTGTCCATTCATGCTCACATTGCATATCATAAATAATACGTAAAAGAAACTACTCTCTATTTGACAAGATACCGTCCTCCATCCATAGAAGCTTAGCTGAAGCAGGGACTTTTTACCAAAAGCTTCAGGAAAAAGTGCATTAATCACAACATTGGTGCTTTCTCTACTGTGGACCCTTAAGTTGGTTCTGCAGACACCCTCTGCCCAGCGGGCCTGAGAAACAGAGGGCTCAGAGCTCTGCCCTCCACCCAGCTCACCTTCCTCTTGATAGGATTTTTTTCTTGTCCCCCTGGTCCTGAACTTATCCCAGGCCTGCGTCCCAAATCAAGCTACTGGATTTAGTTCCTTTTGGCCACTACTTCCAGGGCTTTAAGCTCAGTTTCCCAGGCTCTGCGAGCTCGCCTGCCCTCCAACTCCGAAGTGCAGTTAGTCTGTGGGTGGGTGTCCACGACTTACCATCATTCTTTTCTCTCATTGAGACAGGGAAGAGACTCAAACACACTCCTGAGACCCCCGCTTCCCTGGAATTCTATCTCCCGCCTGGGAGAAATGAATGAAGCTGCTCTTGCCCTCTGCACGCCTTGCCCATGGGAAGGGAGGCAGGGCCACGGGGTGGAGGTCATGTGCCTGGGCACAGCCGTGGGCAGCGGCCACCCTGTCCCAGGGCATCTGAGGAAGGACTCCCGAGACTCCCAGGCTGTCTTGTAAAATCAGTACTCTCATGCATTGTGCATGTTAGAGTAGAGTGGCATTGTAAAACAAGAAATGCTTTCCCTTCCCGCCACCCCAAATTTCCCGTTGGTCTTTTCCCCTTCTCTGTTATTCCAGGGGAAGGACAACACAGCCCAGCAAAGACAGGAAGCTAATTCTTGACTTTGGAAGAGTACGTGAAACATGGCCAGTTCTCTGCACTCCTGAGACCATAAATGATGCTCCTGATGGTGAGAGGGGAAGGAATGAAAGGGAACCAGGGAGTTTAATACTGGAGGTGTCTAAGCTCCGGGGAGGAGGGGAGTGAGCCCTGGGTAGGCCTGGAGATTCAAGGTCAGAGCAAGTGCGCAACACAGCTCTGGGGCTTCATCCTTCCAGAAAAGCGTCTGGCACACGCAGAAATCAAAGAGGCTGGGCGGAGCATCTTAGCAGATGGGCCAGAGGCAGCAGGGCAGTTCCACGCGGCACAGAAAGAGCAGGGACTGAAGGGCGCACTTCTGTGCTCGAACCCTGGGGGGGCCACGGGAGGCCTTGTGGCTGCTGGGAGGGGGCTGTGGGAGGGACCCGGAGGAATAAAAGGACATCGAAGACCAAACGGCTACCTCTGCACCTTGGCATTGGGTAAATCACTGTATTAAAAGGACCTCAAGATAACTGAGGGTAAGTTTTCATTATCTGGCAAAATTGGGACTCGAAGTGGAAATTAATATCAGTTATAGAAAATAAAGATATTTAACTTTCTTACCCATCTGTGTTTGTGTTGAGATTTAACATCATAACCAATGCAATGGAAATCTGGGTTTCCCGGGAAACCCCATACAGTAAATTTTGCCAAGTCACGTTTATTGGTGTAGTTGGAAAAACGGATGGTCCTTCTGCCAGAATTCAGAGTCCCCTTCCAAGGACCCTGCATCACTCTGCTTGAACTGCTGGAGCAAACTACGATAGGCTGAGTGGCTTCAACATAGCGATTTATTTTCTTGGGCTTCCGGAGGCTGGACGTCCGAGCCCAGGTGCCAGGGTGCTGGACTTCTGCTGAGGCCTCTCCTCCTGGCTTGCAGACGGCCGCCTTCTCACCTGTCCTCACGGGCCTTTCTTCATTGATATGTGGACACACACACAGGGGAAGGGAGGGGGCCCTCTCGTGTCTTCTCCTCCTTTATAAAGACACAACCTCGTCGGATTATGGCCCCAGCACTGCTCATTTACCTAATCACCTCCCTGCAGGCCCCACCTCCGGAATACCATCATCCATATGTGAGCTTGAGGGGACACAGTCCAGCCCACGTCAGACCCTGAGGGTTCCGGCCGCGCAAGGCAACACTGACTGTTTGGATACGCACCTGGGGTGCTCCCCAGCCTTGCCGCCTGTGCGTGGCGCCGGGTCTGAGGACGGCTCACCCAGAGGCTCGCTGCTCTTCGGTTCCCAGCCAGGCTCACCCATTCAGAAGCCCCCGCAGAACTGGAAAGCGGAAGAGAGAAAGTTTGGGGTATTGGTTTGCCCTCTTCCCCCAGTGCTGGCCATGGCCCTGAGGGCAGACCCCACTTCCACGGCAGAGTCTTGCCGGGTCCCTGCAAAAGCGGTCTCCCCTGCCCTGCAGCCTGGGCGTGGCCGCGCCGTGCAGCCACCAGCCCCTGGGCATTGCGTGCTCCCTTTGAGCCCACCCGCCGCCCAGACCTCTGCAAGTCCCCTCATTCCAGGCCAGCTAAACCCAGGGTGTCGCCTGGCCCCTGATTCACGCAGCAGCGGCGCAGAGTTCCAGTGGAGCTCCACCTCCGTAGCCGAGTGGAGCTATCTAATGCTACTGCTTGAGCCGTTGCAAAGGAGAAAACCTCAGAAGAGTGAGCGACTGGCCACTGCAGCCTCCCGGGAGGCTGACATGGCTCCACATCATGACAGAGCCCTCTCCTGGGGCCAGCCGGATGGCTCCCTGCTTCTCTCAGGTCATGCAACTGACGTGTTCAGTCCCGGATCACACCTCTGCAGCCTCACCGAGAAATTTGTCCAGTCAGGTGGTGCAGCCTGTCGTTGGGACCCTCGCAGAACAACGGCAGGTGGCAAAGAGCACAGTACACAGGGGAGAAGGGGGTGAGCTAACACCCACCCTGGAGGTGCTCACAGTCCAGTGGAGAGAGAGAGGCCAGTAACCGGTGACAGAACAATGGGATGAGTGTGACAATAGGAGCCATTCCAAGGGCCTTCAAGGGTGAAGGCAGGAGCACCTGCCTGCTCGATGCCGGGTCTCGGAGGATGTGTAGGTTTCATCTAGTAAGAAAGAACAGGGTGTGACCAGGCAGATGAGAGGCAGGCACAGAGCACCTTGCCATGGGGTGGGTGGGGCGGCGTTCCTAAACCACGAGTTCCCTGAGTCAGCAGAGGTGGGGGCACAGGAGCCGATACACTCTTGGAAGTTCCTTAGGGGACTGCGTGTCATTTTTTATTAAATCCAGCAGATTGTTTCCCAATATTCCAATACTGAAGCAAGATTGTGTTTCTTCACCTAAGCAGCAGATGAAGGAGTTGGCTTGAGTGTTGAAGTCATGTTCAACAAGATGCATTTATCTTCAAACCCGAGGTGGGGGGCCGTGCACGCACCCCAGGGAAGGCGCGGGCTGCGCAGGTGCCGGCTCCTGCCTCTCGGCGCACCACACCTGTTCCGGTGGCAGGTGCGCAGCGGGAGCCAGAAACACCGTCCATTTAAATGACTGCTTCCTCTCCCCAGTCCTGTGTGTTTCAGGCCAAGACTTTCCTTGCAGGTGCCTGTGACGTGACCACAAATGGGACTGCTGAGTTTCACATGGCAAGAGCAGGGCAGACACTGAAGAGGAAGCTGGGAAGTTGGTCAAGTATGGGACAGTTTGGAGAGTGTCTTTTTTTTTTTTTTTTTTTTTTATAATGGAAACAGGGTTTTGCCATGTTGCCCAGGCTGGAATGCAGTGGCTATTCACAGGTGTGATCATAGCTCACTGCAGCCTTGAACTCTTGGACTTGAAGGATCCTCCCACTTCAGCCTCCCAAGTAGCTGGGACTGTAAGCACATGCTACCATGTACAGCTAACTTTTTTTATTTTTTATTTTTGTAGAGATGGGGTCTTGCCGTGTTGCCCAGGCTGGTCCCAAACTCCTGGCCTCAAGTGATCCTCCCAGTTCAGCCTCCCAAAGTACTGGGATGACAGACATGAGCCACTGTGCCTGGCCAAGATTGTCTTTTAAGTGCTGGCAGTCTGGGAAGAAATCTGCATGCCATCCCGTTGGGAGCATAAAGGACGGATTCAAGGAAGGTGAAAATGGAGGCAGGAAACCACTCAGGAAGCACGTGGAAAACTCAAACCAGCAGTGACTGAGACCCCAGCTCATAAGACAATCACAGGGCACAGAGAGGAAATGCCCACTTCCAGAAGCATTTGGGTGGTGAATCTGACCGGGGCTTGCACACTGGTGGGATTAGAGGTACGAGAGAGGGGAGATTAAGATGATGTCTAGATTCTGGGTTTGCAGATCAGGAGAGATGTGGGCCCCGAATCAGTTACAGTTCCCACAGGGAACCGATGACCCATCAAAGTAGGATAATTTGAGAAGTCTTTCTTTGTCCTTTTTGTTTGTCGGTTACAAAGGGGCCAGTTAAAAAGGTGCTGCATGGTGCAAGGCAACCACGTGGGAAGCTGGGGCCAAATTCAAAGGGGCAACGTAGGAAGTGGTTTTCGGAACCAAGAGAACAGGTCCCGCGGAGCACACACCTGAGGACGTGCGTGGGTCTTCAGGTAGCAGACTCAGCCAGCCCAGCTGACCCCACAGGGAAGGATCCGGGGACCGCACGCCGCCCCCGCGCTCTGATGTCCGCGGGAGGCTCCCTGGGGACACACCCACCTGGAAGCAGAGTTCGCTGGAGCCTGCTGCTGTGATCCTCACAGGCAAGGCTGCTGGCCCCGAGGGAGCGCGGGGGCGGAGAGGGACAGGCTCAATCCGCGGCCCCCCGCACAGGGGCCGCCAGAGGGACAGGAGGTGGGAGGAGGACAAGCGGGAGAGGGACAGTCTGGTCAGCTCGTACGGGACGGACATGGGATGTTCAGGACTCTCGCTCTGCAGTGAAAGACGCTTACGTGAGCACCCGGCAAATGCCCGGCCCTGTGCTAGGCATTTTATGTAGCTAATCCCCTTAATTCCGATTACAATACCTCAAAGGAATATTTCTTTTCTCCATTTTACAGATAACAGACTTGTGAGAAAGGAAATGCGACTGCTGTGAAATCAGACCTCTAGAACATACTGAAGGCAGGATTCGAATCCGGCCCTGCCTGGCTCTGAGGGGGACGCCGTCTCCCTCCAGAAAGTTAATTAAGGTTGTGCACCAACCAAGAGCGGACGGAGCTCTCGCGTCCCCCTCCATTGCCTACGATTATCCGGACGATTTACAAATAATTGCACACCCTTCACGTCCAGCTCCGGATCAATGTCTATTTTCTATGGCTGTTACTGCAGCGGTTCATCTACCCGTCGGTTCCCCACAGGCTTGGGGGCCTGTCTGATTGTGAGACGGCGTTTCCGCAGCCAGAGGCTCCAGTGAGAACAGAGGAAGGGCACAGCTGCAGGTGCGGTGAGACCGGGTGACAAGGGCCCATGACAAGGGCCCATGACAAGGGCCACGCAGGAGACCCGAGTGCGCCTGCCGCCGGCTGGGCTGGTTCGCACGCGGGCGCCTGCGCAGAGCCCTCACTTCGTGCCAGCGGCCGTGCGAATGGCGAGGTGACCCGTGTGTCTGCTGGAGGTGATCCACGCAGACACCCAGGCCAGGCGTCTGCCTCCCCGACAAGGCTGTGCAGCTCAGGCCCAGCGCGATTGTATTTGCCTGCTGGCTGTGATTCTTCTCTGCGCCTTCTTCCTCTTAGGTTTTAGAAGTCAACGCTTTTTTTTTTTTTTTTTAACTCTCTGTCATCCTACTCTTTCTCCGCTTCCTCTTCCTCCTCGTCTCCCTCGGTTTCTCCCTCTTCCTCCTGACAGTCCTTCGTGCTGCCATCTGGAACAGCAAAACGATTCTAAATCTGACAGATCTAAGCCCTTTGCCAGCAGCTAGCGCATGTCCTGGACTTTTGGGCACCTGAGAAGGAGAGTTCAGGTCCCCGTCTCCGAGCTGGCAGCCCTGTCTGCACAGACGGAGTCGAGAGCAGCCACTCCAAATGACACGCAAGCCGGAGTCAGAGGCCGTTGCCCAGAAAAGTGCCGCAGGGAGCCTCTCAGAGACTAAAGGACTCCCTCTGGTCCGCAGGGGACAGAAGGTAGGGACAGAGAGGAAACTGAGGAAGACAGTATGGAGGCGGCGTACTAGGAATGAGCTTGTTCAGCTGCTGGGGGAAGAAAGGGGCCCAGTGACTTGGGAGAGGGCTGGCGAGGTGCTGGGACATCCCTCTGTGGCGCCGCAGATCCTTGAGGGTGGCAGCCACCGACCTTCTCCAGCATGATGGGGAGGGGTCCTGCCCTGCAGCGGGTGTCGGGCACCCAAGCAAGCCTGGGCTGCGAGGGAGCTTACCCCGGTGGCAGGTGGAGGTGACAGGGTGCGAAGCCCCAGCGAGCCCCTGCGAGCGCATCTGCAGGCCTCCAACGCCAACTGAGACGGGAATGCGTCATTCAGGGAGATGAGCGCGGTAAACGGTTTCAGAGCCAAGTTTAACTGGGAATCCTCAGTTTCTGTTTCCAGTCTGCAGTCCTGGTGTTTTATATAGTAGTTTCTGTTCATTACACTTGTCAATACCACATTGTGGTCAGAAGGATTGCCCATAATTCAGATATTCTCAGGAGCGTAGACAGGGGTCAGCAGTGCTCACGGTGGCAACAGTCCATGCAACCAACCACCTGGAGAAATTCGTGTTGCAAAGTTACAGATCCAAATGTTCCGCACTTCTGGCATCTTTAAGGGGGAAGAGAGAAGAAAGCTGTCTCTCCCTCACACTGTAAACCTCTTGGCACTGTGTAAAATGCACCAAGCTCTCATTTTTTCATATAATTTTCATGCCTGTTCTGTGGTTGTATGCAAAGTGAATTTCTAGAAGGATCAACCTCACTAGTTTGGTTCATCATTATCTACCACCCGGCATCACTCCGCAGACGGTACTTAAGACCAGGCACAAATGGAAATA
Organism: Indri indri; assembly: GCA_004363605.1. Taxonomy (NCBI): domain Eukaryota; kingdom Metazoa; phylum Chordata; class Mammalia; order Primates; family Indriidae; genus Indri; species Indri indri. Next base: position 155,366 of record RJWJ010000199.1, read on the forward strand.
AAATTTCTCCCTGGAAGCTGCGAGTCGTGCAAATCCTTTGCCACAGGAAATTAGGCGGCGGGGTGTTCTGACTTCAGCAACCCAAAACAGACGCAGTGTGTTTCTGAAACTTAATATGATTTTTCTGTCCCAGCCAGGTTGCAAATATGAGTTGTTTTGTGAAAACGGTTTTCCACCCTGCTGTCTTCGCCTTCCTTTCTTTCTCGTTGTTTCCGTCTGTGAAACTGTATTTGACGAGCACCCGGCTGGTGTTCCGGGTTCTCTTGGCGGGAATGGCAGAGGCTCTTGCCGGGGTCGAGAGAAAGTCCTTTCTGGCCTCGATCTGATACCTCGTGTCAGACACTGAGTCTGGACTGAACGTGGGGGCTAATGGGACTGGGACGTGAGGCACCTTATGTGATCCGGGAGAGAAGCAGCAGGCGGCCAGGACACGGCTGGCAGGCCACTGCCCCCACCCCGCCCCGCTCTTGGCTGGGAGCCTGCGCCTCACAGCTCCCCTCTGATCCCGCCTCCTCCAGGACCACACGGGGTCATGCCCCCCGCGGGTCCTCTCCTGCATGCATGGCACCCCCTGCGTGAGTGGTAGCCCCTGAGTGGCACCCCCTGGGTTTGTGGCACCCCCTGTTTGTGGCACCCCCTGTTTGTGGCACCCTGCCTGAATGGCCTGCCATGGCTCCTGTGTCATCTCTCATACCCCCTAAGCTCCCCAGGGCTCCCTTTGTCTTCTCCAGGCTCAGTTTCCCAACCCGGAACCTGCCCTCTTAGGTTCTTTCCCAAATTTCGGACGGTCTGGACTCTTTTCCTCTCGGAGCTTGCTTTTTGTGTTAGTTTCCTACTGGTGCATGACCAGCGCCACAAATGAGTGGCTTAAAATGGCACCATTTATCCTCCTGCAGCTCTGTGGGTTCGCAGTCCAGCTCTGGCCACACCAGGCTAGCGGCCAGATGGCAGCAGGGCTGAGCCCTTCCCAGAACCCCGGGAAAGAATCTGTGTCCTCGCCTCTCCCAGCCGCTCTCCAGAAGGAGGGGCGCCCACAGCCCTGGGCTTCCAGCCCCTGCCTGGGTCTTTACAGCCAGCAAGGGCAGGCTGAGTCCTTCTCGCATGACGTCATTCTCACTTCCTGTCTTCGTGTCTCCTCTTCCGCCTCCTTCCTCTGCTTTCCGGACTCCTGTAATTCCCCTGAGTCACCTGAATGACCCAGGATGATTTCCCCACCTCAAGATTAACCCAATAGCACCTGCACAGTGCTTTTGCCACGTGAAGTGACATATTCACAGGTTCCAGGGATAAGAGGCAAACATCTGCAGGGTGCTGTTATATTGCCTTCCTCATCCTTCCTGGCCCTCATTCCTTCAGAATGTTCTAGATGTCTGACACTAATGTGGTATGTGCACTCATGAGCAGGAGTGAGTGGATTTACATCACGTCTGACGCACACAGGCACACACCTGCCGTGTTTACCTGCAGCTGCTGTCTGCAGTACCTAGCCCTAGGGTAGACAGTCCCGCCAAAGGTGGGCCTGGGGGAGAGGTCGTTTCTGTTTGGAGTAAAGGGAACCTTGTAGCCTTTCGAATCACAATGCATAGGCATTGCCTGTTCTGCCTAAGGTCGGATAGATCATCCCACAAGTCCTTTAGCAGAGCACGTAACTTTTGGACCCAGAGTGAGCACCACAAACCGGCGCGGAGAAGCATCCCGGAGAGCGACAATGTTACTTGGCCACTCCAGCTGCTGCGTCGAATCCTCAGAGCGGGGGAGTTTCTCCACGTGGCACTACTTCGTAGGGAGGAATAAATCTTTCTGCACTGCGCTCCTCCGCAGGTAAGTCAGGTTCCCTGAGGGTAAAGTACAGTAGGTGCTATGGATCTACTTACCCTTAGGAAACACATGCAGGTGTGTTTCGCACACGTGCTCACGCCTGCATACCTGCACACCTGGGAGGTGCAGGGCAGGGAGCGTGAGCACTTCAGACTCGGCAAATCTCGGAGCAGCTCCATGCTTTCCGTCTCCAGCATCCTGGAGTGAGGAGGCTCAACTCAGGAGATGAGAAGTGCCGGACCTCTGAGAAAGGTTTACAGCAAGGCAAGGCGATCGATTGCCCCGCGATGAGGAAATGAAGAAGGATGTGGCACATTTCGAGATATTGATCCGACCTATTAGCAAGGGTGGCAGGTCACTCCATCCTCCCAAATCCCCTCCAAGTTCCAAGCACCAAGGGCAGGACAGAAGTAGAGACAGAGTGGAAGGACTCTCTTTTAAGAAGGGCAGAGTGTGTGTACAGAGAGAGAGAGAAAGTAAGAAGGAGAGAGCAGGAGAGAGAAAAAGAGCCAGAGCGAGAGCGAGGAGTGTTTAGAACAGGCCAGACAACAGCATCGATCAGCTTTACGCAGGGACACAGACAGCTCAGTGATGACCTGCCAGGATGTTGCAGTCATAAATTTTTGAGAACTTGAATTGAAGAATAAGTAGTTGTCTAAACAAATAGCGCAGAGAGACAGAACAATCTTTCAGGGGCACAGATACTGGTCTTCACGGCTGCATTTCAGCGGCTTTGGGAGTCCCTGTTCTTCCCTCCACCAACTGCTGTGCGTGAAATTCTGCTGCTGGAGATGGACTGTGCGAAGGGGAGGGAGCTCTATCTTTGCTGCAGGGTCCAATTTTAGGAGAAAAACAGCACTCCGTGGATGAGGAATGCAGTTGCAGGAAGGTATGAATGCTATCAGAGCTGATTTTTAATGAGGAGAAACTGGTTGGGCGTGAGGAAGTAGAGATGCTAAAGAACAAGGAAAAGACAGTGAAGGATCCAGGCAGAATGAGGAGAGGGCAAAGTAACAGAGAAAAAGCACAGCAGAATATGAGGCCGAACAGGGAAACGAAATAGAACAAGGGCTTTGCGATAAAGTCCAGGATTTGTGTCTTGGTTCTGCCTCCTGGGAGCCATGGCCTGGAACAAGTTCCTTCGCCTCCCTGAAAACCTGCCACATAAATTTCCGGTCCCAGAGATTGGAGCTGACGCTCAGGTTGCTGTGAAGGTCGGAGTTGATGTCCACAAAGCACAGTGCCTGGTGCATAGTAGGTGCCAAATAACTGGCTGCTACCGTCCTTGAGGAAGAGGGAAAAAATCCGGGCAGGGGAGGAGGGAAAGGTGGATGCCGAGAGTGCCTGACATTGCCGGGAGGTGTCACGTGTTGTCATTGTATCTCATTCGCTCTGCAAACAGCCCTCAGAGGTGGCAGGTTACAGCCCATTCCGCAGAAGAAACATGAGCCAAGACAAGACACCACTCTAGGGACCGTCCACTCTCCATCCTCCTCACTAACTTCTTCCTTTCCTCTGGATCTTTCCCATCATCCTGGAAACCTGCTGCTATTTACCCACCTCGGACGGTGTTTCTCCTTGACACGTGTCTCGTCCTTGCTCTCTGTCCCACCGTCTTGCTCCGCTTTGCAGCGGAACTCCTGGAAAGAACTGTTCGTCTTGCTGCCAGGAAGCCGTCTCATCCCGTTCTCCCTCGAAGCTACACTCCGTAGGTGTGTGTCCCCTTTGCTTTATTGAAATGGCACCTGTCCGGGACACCGGTAACATCCGTGCTGACTTCAAGGCTCGGGTGCCAGTCTACACCTGCTTGACGCCTCGGCACCCTCCGTGCGGCTGATCACACCCTGCCCCTCGTTCGCGGTTCTTCTCTCAGCTCCCCGGATCGTATGCTTCCTGCTGTCAGTCCCGCCTCCCCGGCTGTCTCTTTGTAGGGGCCTTTGCTAGCTCTCTCTCTTCTTCCAGACCTGCCAGGCTCCGTCGTCTGTCCTCACCGTCTGCTCATTCCCTAAATGATCGTGTCTAGCCTCAGCCTTCCACATATCTGTGGTGTCGACTCTGTATTTGTCTGGTACCCCCAGATTCTCTCTGCACCCTCCTCGGTCCTGCCCATCCCACAGGAGGCCCCGGATGCGGCCGCAGTACCCAGGCCCCCGCTGGCCGTTGTCTGCCTGGCCCACTGGCACCAGCTGCAGGAGATGGGGTTTCCCAGGCTCTGACGTCTCGCTGGCTGCAGACACGCTGTGCCCTCTCTGCTTCTCCTTCCAGCCAAAACGCGCGAATGGTTTCCACCTCTGCTGTCCCTTGGTCCCACCGTGCCTGCGAATCCCTCAGTCCTGCCAGCACCTCTGCAAATCGCCTCTTGATCAGATTCTTTCCAGTGAGAGCCGTCGTATGTGTCTCTGTTTCCTTCGGGACCTTGGCTGGTGATGCCACCTACGCGCCGATGACTCCTGGGTTGACATCTCCTGCTCAGACTGCTCTTCCCAACGCCAGACCCGCCTATCGGATTGCATGCTTGCAAAAGCTTCGCTGGGGTGTCTAACAGTTATTTCACACATCAGTTCCCTCAGCGGGCCCCTGATGTTGACCGCGAGCCTGCTCATTTCTTCGTCTTCCCCATCTCAGAGGAGATAGCACCATCCTTTCAGATGCTCGCCCCAATTCCTAGCGTCATCTTCGACGCATGCCCCTCCTTCTCTCGCGTCTTCCAGCCCACATCCGGTTCATCAGGAGAACTTGCTGGTTGTCCCTTTAAGAGAAATTCAGAATCTGACCGATTTTCTCCCACCTCCGTTACTCCTACCTCGGGTCAAGACACCATCATCTGTTGCTTGGACACTGTGACACTGTGACAGCCTCATCCTAACGGGTTTCCTGGCTTCCCCTCTGGCCTCCCTGCAGCCTGTCCCCAGCACAGCAGCTGCAGAAATCCTTTTTAAGAAGCAAGTCGAGGTTGTGTCGCTTCCCTGTGCAGGACTCTGCCATGGCTACCCCATTCCCACCAAGAGAAGCCGCTCCCTCGCAGCAATCTAACCGGCCCCCCGGGTCTCGGATGCTCACGATGCTCTGACATCAGCCCAGCCACGCCGCCACCGGCCAGCGCTCGAACATGCAGCGAAGCCCAGTCGCAAGGCTGTGACAGCGGCCTCCGCCTGCGAGTCTCTCCCCTCACGTCCGCCTGTCTCCTTCACTCGCTCCGAGTTTTAAATCTATAAAAAGTCATCTGTCACCTTCTCGGCGAGTCTGAGACTGTCCCGACCGCCCTAAGACCGCCGCATACCCATTGCAGACTTCCCCAGTGTCCCTGCATTGCGCTGTCGCTTCTTAACAGGGTTTGTTACTTGTTAACAGTATCCTTGTTTTTATTAGGGGTATTTTTTACTTTGTAATTTATAATAGCATTTTGTGTTACACTTTGTAACGTATTTATTGGGTTTATGTTGGTCATCTGGACTCTGTGCTGAAGTAGAAGCTTTATAAGGACAGAAAACTTTGCCCGTTCTTCCACTAAGGCAGCGCTTGAGGTATATGAGACTTTCTACAACTTTTTTTTAAATAAATGGAAGATAACTGAACTAAGAAAAGTTTGTGAAGCTAGTTAAAAGGAAAACTGCCACTTGGAGCCACAGCTTTTCGTCCCATCCTGGGTCCTTTAGCTGCACGGTATGCCCTCCCGCAGCAGAGCAGAGAGAGGGTGGGACCTACAAGCACAGTGAACGTTCAGACCAGTAACGCCGCTCACTGGCTTTGTGATCTTGAGCAAGGTAGCTAACTTCTCGGAGACTCGCGTTGCTCATTCATAAAATGAAGTGACAGTGCCAGCTCTCAGGGTCACTGTTGAGGATAAGTCAGAAATGAGCGCGCACACGCAAACACACACTACACGCAGCACCGTGCCCGGAGCAGAGTGATGCTATGACGGCCGCAGAGGAGCACTGTTTTCCATGTGGAGCTGGAGATTCACCCAGGCACAATTCCAGGCCTCCAGAGAGGGCTCATGCTTTCCAAACCTGAACATCACACCAAGCCCTTGATACTTCACCCTTTAAAGACATAATTTCTGGGGTCAGCATTTACTCTCCAAACAGGTTGAAGACTCCTGAAGGCTCTGTTCTTGGGGTTACCCATTTATTCTCTTCCCAGGAGAAGAGAATAAACTAGAAGCAGTTGTTTAAATTCTAAGACCATTCTTCCTGTATCTATCCTCAGATGATTTTACATAGCATCAGGGAGAGTATTAAGCAACTCATCCCCAACAGGGCATTGAGAGTGGACTTTGGCCAGTTGCCCTCTCCTGTGGGCCTGGGCCTTAAGCTCGAACCCTGAATACCCAGGTGTGTCATTTGCTATGCAGCCCTGGACACAGGCCATCTGCATATGTGAGTTTCTGCTGGTCACCCAGGACTGGGCTCTGCCTTGAAAAAAGGCCAGGTGAAAGGGCCCTGACTCCTGCCTCACTTTTGCAAGTATCTCTTCTTAGAGTCCTGCTCCCTGGACCTTGCTTCCTTAGAGTAGTAACTGCTAGCTGGGGCCTTCTCCAGATGAGTAACTCACCGTCTTTTCCTTATGGTCCTGTAGCAGCGTCCTGGGACTCAGCGCCCTGGACATCCCGGACAGCAGTGCCATTTTGGGTCACAATTGTGACCTCTGCATACTGAGACTGATGCCTGGAGCCTGGGCCAAGCCCCAGACATTCCTCCTTTCCCCTCTTTCTTACTGATGTCCAGAGGTCCCACCTGAAACAAAAGAAGAAGAGGTGAACAACCACACGTCATGACAATCTGAAAAGGACTTTAAAATATCAGTGCAATAAACAGAAATTATGGTGCCAATTAATTCAGCTTTCCACAGGGACTAATTAGATAACTGATAAAATGTTGATTGGTCCTGCCTTCCAGAGTGTTTGCAAAGGTAAAGTAAAGTAAAAATTTATAAATGAAAATTCTTGCATGTTACAAGTGCAAATCTACTGCAAACCGGATGACAGTCCTCTGAAACTGGCAGTTGTGGCCACTTAAACTTCTGAATCTGGATAATGTATGTTGCAATCCACTCTTAGAACAGAAGTAAACTAGTAGGCAAATCTTTTCTGAATGTCAACTAAGAGAAATACAAATTAAAATGTTGCCAAATAAATATGTCACCAAATAAAGATCATCATATAAATGCTGAATAGATGTTTGAAGATGATCAGTTTGAACAGGCATCCAGTTATTCATGTATCCACATTGCCCAGAGTCGGTTTGGTCTTGGTTTGACCGTGACTCAGGGTCCAGTAGTGTTTCTCCAAACTGAAGCCCGTTCTTGGAGCCTCGAGATCTTCCGCTTTCCTAGTTAACAATGCAGGTTGCTGGCTCCAATCTAGCCTTGCTAAATCACAAGGAAAAGAAAGACAAGGAATCTATATTTTAATGAGTAACTCCAGGTGAATTCTTATACCTACTCCTAATTTAAAGGAATGTGAAATAAAGGAGGAAGAGGAATGAACAGACGAGTGAATGAATGATAAAACCCATAGTGCCACTTTTGTTTCCATTTTCCCCTCTCCCTCCCTCTGCAATTAGCGAGGACCTCACTCTGGGGTGTGCAGATTGCCCTGAGTTCTCATCAAACAGCCTCTGGACTCTCATCCATCTCCTCTGGTAATAATTCTATAATAATACAACTCCATTTAACACAAAGGGGAGAGACCCTGCCGGGCACGGTTTTTTGAGATATCACAAAGCCTAATTGAAATTCTTTACCTTATTTTGAAAACAACCTTCCCTAAAAGGGTTTAAAAATATTTAATAGTAATAAAAAGGCAGCTTAGCAACCCTAGCTTCCAGCGGTGGCCTATTTCCAAGATGTGTCTATGTCTATTGAAGCACTTTTAATTCCTAGGAATCTTGACATGGGCTAAAAGGATGATGGAAAGTGCTGCTCCTGGAATTACAGACCAACAGGAAATTCAAGCTGGAATGAAAGCATCCAACACCTGCATGATGCTCACTGTGTACCAGGCACTGCTCTGGGCACCGTGAAGGCTCTACATCCTTTCACAGGTGTGGAACCTAATGCACAGGGAAGTTACATCATTCCCCCAAGGTCACAGAGTCAGTGAAGCTAGGATTTAAACCTGGGTCATCTACCCTTCCCCACTGCGCTGATTCTCAGAGATCATCTGTTGCACCCACTTATTTTCCAAATGGAGAGAATGAATCTAAGGGAATGTGGCATGCAAGGTCACATGGCCAGGGAGCAGCTAGGCTGTTGTGAAATCCAGGCATGCCTGTCCGATTTCCCTGATTCTCTGGTGCACTGCCTGTCAGCTGCAGGAACACAGGATTCCAGAGCTGAAAGGAAATGCCAGGAGTTCAGGCAATCTTACACGCCCCCAGCCCCTGCCTGCCACGCTCTCCTTTCTCAATCAGCTAAGTGGTCTATTTAGCTGAACAAAGAGGGAGAAAGGTCTCACTGTTAGTTTTTCCTGTATCTTGCAGGGCATTTGTCAGGTCCGACCCCTGGTTTGCTTCTATCTAGCATTAGAACAATTTTTTCTCCTTGGCTTAGAAAAATCGTCCATGAGAACCCTTTTGTGCGTTTGAGAATATCCCCTAAATAAGGAACTGGAAGGCTCTGAAGTGGTCAGGACTGCCTGCTTGGCTTTCTTTCTCTCGGTCAGGGTTGTGGTGACCCAGCGCTCTTGCAGGCTGGATCAGCGCAGGTGAGTAAGTGGGCTTTGCTTCCCGAGGCTGAGCGTGCAAACTCCATGCCAGCACCCTGGGCCAGCCCGCCATGCAGACAGCTCTCACAGCTCCTGGAAACCCAGCAATCTCAGATGGTTTCCCTCCCTGCATTTGTTTATCCTTTATCCCTCCTATAAGATTGTCAAGTTTAATTTATTATGTTGAACTAAGTCACCAACTATAAGTTCACCAAACATATGTATCTTCATTTCAGTAGAAGCCATCTGGCCTATTAACCGTAGCTAGTTATTTCTGTCCTAAAAGTATTCCAAATACTTTTATAATCCATAAAGTATTCATTAGTTTAGGTCAAATCCCATTGCTGCTAACTCCAAAGTCCCTTCCATACTCTTTAAGTGAATTTTGATGGGGCAGGAGAGGAATGTTACTCTAAAAATAATGAGCTGTCAAACGGAGCTTAGCAATCATTTAGTTATGTAGAAACTTTCACTGCAACAGCTATCCAAATTTGAGAAATAGCTTTTGATATGCAAATTTTTTTAGTTAATTCCAAGCTCTATACTTTGGCCTTTTCCAGAGATGAATTCTTATCGCCATCTCTCCTCCTCTGCACACTCTTGGGCAGTCTCATCCGACAGAGAGCCCGCCGTTGACCCACCATAGCTTCCATACGCCGACGACTTCCAAAGACACAGCGTCAACCCAAACCTTTTCTTAGCTTCAGACGCGTACGTTTCCCGCCTATTCAGATGCCTGTTTGACAGCTTCGCGTGGATGTTCCTCACCCCGTCAAAACTGATCTCCTTCCCTAAGCCGTTCATCCTCCTGCGTTTCTGATCCTGGTGAATCTGCCTAATCACCCAATTTGGTAAACCTGAGAATAGTGATGGTTGTTCCCTCGATTTCCCCACCCCGACACGACTACCGGCTGTGCTGGGCAGTGCTGACTGCCCACTGCAGACTCGTGTGTCGCTCCCCATTTCTACAGAACCCTGATTTTGTTTGATCTTTTCCTCTCTCCTCTCTCCCATCCAGACACAGTCCACTTGCTCCTGGGGAAGAAAATCCCACCTTCAACCTCAGGAATGTTCCTGATCAGCCCAACGGCGATTCCCTTCCCCTGCCGATGACTGATTCGGGAATGGGTGTGCGACGGCACTCGGGCCGATGAGGATGCAGGGGAGGTTACTAGGAGCTTCTGGGATGTTCGTCCCTTCTGGGCCAGCTTCCGGGGCCAGCCTCCGGGCACGATCCTCTCTCGGGATGGTTTCGTACTTGGCATTGCGGTCCAGAGTTGCTGTGACCATGTCGCTACTATCTCGAGAATGAAACCAACGCACAGAACAGCCGAGAAAATCAAGTGGATGTTCGGGGCAGGAGTCGCCATCAGTAACTCTGAAGTCCACCCCCTGTTTTGGACTGAACATTCAGTTAGCAAACAAATCTATTAGCAGAGCTAGTTTATTTTCCTATTATTTGCTGCCAAATCTCCCTAAATGGCTCATCAAGTCTCGTTGGCGTCTGATGTCCACCTCCCCGTCACTGCTGCCCCAGCGCGGGCTTCCGTCATTTCTCACTCGGATTAATAGAACCGTCCTCCTGACTGCCGCGGCCAACCTCAGTCCGTGGCAATCCATCCTCTGCAGCCATCAGAGTGATCTTTCCAACATTTAAAAAAAAAAAAAATAGAATTTTGCTTATCTCAGATTCCTGCTCAAAATCTCTTTGGCGTTTTCCTTTTTCTTATTTTTTTAAGCACTTACTGCAAAAAGACCTTACGGTTTACACTTATTTGGAAAGCACTGGAAAAGGATGAGATTAGGAAAAGAAGGAGGGGCTAGGCTCGGTAGAGGCTGGGGCAGGAGCCCAAGAGACCAAAGAGCACAGCAGCCTCTTGGGAAGACCCCGGTCCAGCCTGAGGATGTCTCCGGGTCAGACACGGGGGGGGGGGAGGGGCAGCGGCGAAGCCATGTGCACCCCGCAGGGTCTTCTCCAAGGTCAAAGTCAAGGTCAAGGCATGTTGCAACCGCAATGTGATGGCTTTGGCCCGTCTCAGGAGCTCGCAGCCGCCCTGTGAATGCTGAAGACCGAGGAGTTACTCATCGCCCCCTTTCCTCTCTGCCAGCTCCCCCAGGGATCACTCAAACCAAGTCGCCCTGAACAAACAGATGGCAACCTGTGAGAGCAGGATACAGAGATTGGCCAAATTGTAAAACTGTTGACTATAAGAAGTTGAAAGTTCTTGGCATAGCATTCAGATCCCACCCTAGGCTTCTCTCCTGTAACGGGGGACACCTGTGGGTTTGTTTTCCTGGCACCTTGCCGGCCACCTCCTCTTTTCTCAGAGTGGTCAGCTCCCCCGGCTGTCCCAGCGTTCGCAGGAATTTCCAAGTCACATAGAAGCCTAATGTCCTGTTTGCGTCACGTCAGGGCGTCATTCCAGAGGTGGGTCTCCGCTCCCAGCAGGGCGATCAGAGGACTCCCCGGAAACTTTTGAGCTGGAACTGAGAGAGTGAGATGGTCTCTGGGTGTCCAGATTGTATGTTTTAAAGCTGCTGGTGACTTATTTCCTGCTACATAAACTGGAAGAGCAATGCAGGTAAGGGGCGGCGCGGGGAGAGAGGGAGGCAGTAACGACAAGACAGCAATGCCTGCCGGGTTTCCTGACATAGGTGTGTCTAAGACCTGGACGCGCTGCTGCCTTTAGGGTCACCGAGGCACCACAGTTCTCCTCCTCCTCCTCCTCCTCCTTCTTGCTTAAGCTATGTCTATTTGACATGTTTGACACTCAAAGCCAACGTAGTCCTAATTCATCTGCCTGTCTTTTCCCCCACCATTTAACTACACATGGTTCTGCAGAGCTCACAAGCTGGCCCAGAGGTAGCCCGAGCTGATTTTCCCCTCATGCCTGCGTGTCTTTGTCTGTGATTGCTCTCCGATTCTGTTCTTGGAACACTCATGTCCCCACTTGTCACTTCATTTCTGAGTCATTTTTTTATAATTCCATCTCAAGTTAAACCCCCCTCCCAGGGCTCCCGCAGTGCCCTGTGTATAACTCCACCGTCATTCTTAAAACTCTCCATTATAAACACCCGTGTTGATCCATCAGCTTAGACACTGAGGTCTTTTTAGGGCCCAGGACTTCATCTATCTTTCTTTTTCCAGCTCCTAGGAAGGCATTCATATGATAAATATTTCTTGACTGACTCATTAAATGAATTGAACAATCAATGATCAAATAAATGCCATATAGAATCCTGAGTGCACTTTACAACCTAGCAAACTAGCAATAAATAAATAAAAGACAAGATGGTGAGATTCCTGGAAAACTGGAGCATGGATATTCTCTCGGTGGCATTGGAAAGTAATATACCACTTATGGAAATCAATATAATGACGTATGTCAAGTGACATGAAAATGTTCACATCTTTAGTCTGAACATGAATTTTTTTCCCCTAAAGAAACAATTCAAGAAAAGAGAAAAGAACCATATATATGTTTATGGCAGCAATTTATAGTAACAGCAAAGTTAAAGGAGAGAAGCTGTTAAATTATAGCATGTGAAGTTGCTAAAATATTAGTTATTTAAAATAAATGAAAAACATAAATAAGAAAAATGTTTATTATATATTAAATTTTAAAAAGCGAAATTGCAAAAGGGCAAATTTATAATGCTTTTTCAATTTTAAAGCCTAAAAGACAAATTGATCAAAATGAAATAGTTATGTTGAGTGATTGGCATGAGTATTGTATCTCTTTGATCAAAATTTTATTTTAATTAAAAAGATGTTGTTGTAACAATATTAAGCAGGGGAAAATCAAATGCTGTCCTCTGTAAGTTCTTCCTAGCAATGCCTGCAAAACATTCTTCTGGATAAGATATTGATATAGCTGCCTAAAAAATATCCCCAAAACATGAAATTTGATGCATTCAATTGAAAGCCATTATATCAACATAGTCACGTGGGCAAATTTGCATAATGATTTATGGACATTTGCCCTAGCAATTGTGCAGGGATGTGAAGCAGCTGTTTCACTGGTGTGGCTTAGGCTTTGCTAACAAGAGGCTGACAGCTGTGGTTAACGAAAAACAATTGCTAATAGATAATTCCGATCTAGCCTTGAAGTGCATTTTGGTATTACACAGGGTGGCTGAAATACAGATCTAGAACCTCGATACCTGCTCCCTCCCCTTCTTCTCCTCAGACTCCACCCTCCCCTGCTGGACTTTGCGGGGACTTGGTTTCAGGAGGCAATGCAGGAGCATGGCAAATGGGAGGGCTGGATCTCTTGCTGGCTGGCAGTAATAAAATACAAGCACAATGACACAGACAGTGTAGTTTGTAGGAAGGCAGGAAGGAGAGAACCAGGATCACGACAGAGCTCGGACAGCTGCATTGTGGACTGTCTCTCCTTCAGGGCTCCCCAGAGTAGAGCATTAGGGCCCTGGTTAGAGGACCTCCAGAAAGTGAGTCACCTCCATAAGGTGAGTAGAATGCCTCCCCACCCTGGGACAGGGCTAAGACGGTCGATTCTTGGGACCCTTCCTCGATTTCTCGTTGTAGCCCTGTTGCCGTCGATGGGGTTACAGTCTTTGGACATCGGTTTGCTCATCTATAAAGAGGGAGGATTTGAAAGAAGATTGCTGAGGCCCCTTCCAGCTTTTTGATTCTGTAAATACCAGTTAGGATTGGTATCATTTTAGATAAATTGTCTTTAAGTGAGCTCAAATGTGTTTAAGACGCATTTGTGTTTGCCGAAGCCCTCAGTCATTTCTTCTGAGTGTATCTTCTGAGTTCGAATGCCAAGTTGGAATGTCAACGGGACTCAGATCAGAAGTTGGGTAATTGGTGAACTGTGCAGTGGAATATTTTTAATATATTGCAAGTTTCAGTTCATATACCACAATTTAATTTAATTTGCCCTAAAGCCCTTCAATTAAAAATAGTGCAGAAACTAGCATTTTCAAGATAAATGCAGAACCTTGACCAAACTCCAAGAAAAGGAAATGGTAAGTTTTTGAAAGGTGAATAACATTTTTCTAATCAAAGCAATTATGGTGATGGAGACGTTATTTCTTTTTTACGGTATACAAGAGAGTTTGATAGTTCCATCCCAGGAGCAACCTGATGCTCTCGTGAATTCAGCTGAGAAGCAAGTAGCCTTTGCAGTCATCGGTGAGGTAGGATCACCTTTGGCAGAGTCTAATGCAATCTCACAGGCCACGAGGCTCTTCACTCCCAGCAGCCTCGCCTCTTGCTGCTCTGGGCTTGTGGTCTTTCTCCATCGTAATGTTCTGCCACTCCCTGCTTTTCATACGCTCTTCCCAGGCTGGAAGCCCAGCCCCCATCCTTTCTGCCTGAAAAATTCCTGATCCTTTGAAAGCCAGGTCCACTGACTTTGGAGTCAGTTAAATCCAGTTTAACCTTCTGGATCAATTGCTTACTCTTTGTGTAACTTGAACCGAGTTTTTCATGCAAGGGACTCACACTCCGGTGAAAGAAAAATGAAAGGATGAGCTCTGAATCGGGTCTTCAAAGATGCACAGGAATTTGTCGCTTGCACAGCAAGGTAAATGGCATTGTAGAAAAAGGCCACGGTGTGTACAAGACAAAGAGGTGTGTAAGGAGTGGAAGCCTTGACATAACCCACTGACCGGCACACAGCATTGGGGCGGAAGGACTTTGGATATGAGATGGGAAAGGCAGGCAGGGACCAGACCATGGAGGACCTTTCATGATACACTAAGAAGCTTGAAATAGTTAAAGATTCATGCTAAGGGGCCCTGGAGTCCTTCTTCTAGCTCTGTAATGTTCTGACTGCACTTTTCTGCTTAAACATTCTGAATCCAACATGGCACGACTTCTGCCATTTCTCTCTGGGGGGCACATGACGTATGTCCCGGTGACTGTACATCTCGGTGGACCTGGGACGGTCTGGGTTGTGCCTGCTGTCCTGGTTTAGTAATTAATACCATGCCCCTTCCACTCTCAAAAGTGTCCCAACTCGAGCACCGGGCATTATTCTCATCACCTCAAGAGATCGTATTTGGAGAAATTAAAATTGTTTCTACAAGGTTTAGGGCATAATTTTTCTTTTTTTTTTTTTTTTTTGAGATGGAGTCTCACTCTCTTGCCTGGGGCGAGTGCCGTGGCGTTAGCCTAGCTCACAGCAACCTCAAACTCCTGGGCTCAAGCGATCCTCCTGCCTCAGCCTCCTGAGTAGCTGGGACTACAGGCATGCGCCACCATGCCCGGCTAATTTTTTTCTATATATATTTTTAGCTGTCCAATTAATTTCTTTCTATTTTTGGTAGAGACGGGGTCTCACTCTTGCTCAGGCTGGTCTCGAACTCCTGAGCTCAGGACGATCCGCCCACCCCGGCCTCCCAGAGTGCTAGGATTACAGGCGTGAGCCACCGCGCCCGGCCAAGTTTAGGGTATAATTTTGAAAAGAAAAGTCAAAAATCAATCTTAGGAGAAGCTAGAAGACATCCGACCACTGGGGGTTATGCCCAGGAGGCTGATGGGATCTGAGAGAGGGAGCGGGTAGTGGCGGGTAGCGGCAGCTCTGCGGCCAAGTCCACGGTGTGCAGGTGCTGGCCAGGCACCCTCTGTGTGTCCTCGGACTGTGCTCCAGTCTCTCAGCCACAACACGAGGGAGGCGTTAATAGTGCCCACCGTATACTGCCCTTGTGAGACTTACGTGAGTTAAAATAGGTAGAATGCTTTGCAAAGTCTGACACGTGGCAAGAACTTAATAGACGTCAGCATTTGTTGTCGGACCGGAAGCTGAATGTGACCCCGCCGGGATGAGGTCCCATGCACTGTGGTTCTGCTAATCCTCTCTGAGCACCCCATGTTCTCTGCCCTACACAGATCTGGGATAATACTCCTTTAACAATTTATTAGGACCCTCATTACTTGTTTGCCTACAGATTTTCAACCGAGCAAATAAACAAAGACAGACCTCTCTAAAAACAAACTTTCATTAAGGAAAATCACACTGCTATTAATAGAATTGTTTCTTGACATATCTGTCTGCCCCCTGGAAGAAGGTCCTGTGAGCACAAAGGCTATGTTTTGCGTAGCTTCTTTCTTTGTGCTCGATCTGGTGCCTGCTTCATAATAGGACAGAGTAAGTATTTGTCGGAGGGAAGCTGGGATTATTCACCAACCTAAACAATACCGCATTGGGAAACGCAGCTCTGTGGCTGTCGTTTAACGGCTTTTACATTACATTTCTCATGAGATTTCTCACACTGCGCTCAGGTGGACCTTGCCCTCTAACAGACAACATCCAGTAGCTGGGAGATACAGACTGCACAAAGTTAGCAGTTTATAGTGGCGACTTCCAGCACCCAGCCTGGAGCAATGTAGTAAGACTGGCAAGATTGGATTTAAGTTTGGGGAAAGGTGGGAAACACCAGCAACACCCTTGGTAGACGGAGGGAGATCACTTTTACAGATGACGGTGACTCTGTAACTCCAGGCTCTGTTTCTTCCTGCGGAGGCCGTGTGTGGAGTGCTTACGGAACTCCGACTCCGGGAACAGACTTCCCGCCCCAGTCCTGGCCTGGTGCTTGCCAGCCGTACAGCCCCGGATGAGCCGCTTCTCTTACCGGGTTCCACAGAACACAGAACATGAGGCCAAGGGCGATGTGCTCGCACCGTATTGGGGAACGCAAGTCCCCTAAAAGTGAGTAAGGAAAAGGAGGCGAGGAAGGGGAAGAGGAGAACGAGCGTGGGGGTGTGTCGCCGCGCCGTCCGCAGCTCCCGGCACGCTGATTGCTTGGCCTCGCGAGGTTTCTTCAGAGACGTGATACGGAACTTCCCTGAGCGTGGGAAGGAAGAGCTCATCTGCAGATCAGTATTTTTCATTGATCAAAGTTCACCACGACTGGGAGTGAATTCCCCGGAACTTCTAGTTGGCCCGTGCATGGGCGATGGGTGGGCCTTACCCCTCAGAGGCCACCAGGACCCCCCGAACCCTAGGCAGGAGCTGAGAGGCAGGTGGCTCACGTGCAAGGTGGACCCCGTGAGGCTGTGCCCACGGGCAGCTGTAGGAGCCAAGGAAGCCCCTTGCCGGTAGGTGCAGAAACAACGGTCCCAGTGTCCCGGCTCCAGGGGCTAGACCAGCTGGCTAAACCAGCTCTGGCAGATGGGGCCTGGATCCATAGTGCACACAGACTGACCCCCTACATTCCCCTGGGCTCTTTGCACCTCAGTTTCCTCATTTTTAACATGGGAAGAACAATCACTGTCCTACCTCACAGGCTATCATGAGGACCAAACAAGTTAATGTATACGAGATGCACAGAACAGAGCCTGGCACATAGAAAACACTATACAAATATTAGCATCAGTATCATTAGAAGAGCCATGGCAGTTCTTGTACAAATCCAACCTGCCTTCTCCTGGCAGTCTATCCTTATCTTTTTTCTTGTTTCTTCTTAGGAATTTATTTGAAGGTGAAACTGTAAGGGCTGAATTCAGCACTAAATGATGTCTCAAGCATGAATGTCCCCTCATCCCCTGGCCCTTGTCCCCTGCCTTGCTGGTTGGTAAGATGCTCGTGGAAGAGGCACAGAGGAGGGAGATCCACCAAATAGCCTCAGAACTCATCTCTGCCGTGGTTCCGAGGCATGCCCTAGGAAGCAGTTACGAACCCCGCAAGTGCTTATCACGGTAGCTACACCCATTGGTTTGAATGAATTTCCTCCAGTGGAGTCCCTATTGTTTAAAAACAAATCTACCAGAACTTCAAAGACAGAGTTTCGGGTGCAGGTGCTTGGAGCAGAGCTTGCATTCTTGGTGGCTCTCAGGAAAAATCCAGCTTGAAGAGGTATTCTGTTTGGAATTCATAGTGTTAGTAAAAATATTTCAATTTGAGCTTCCAGAAACGACTCCCCTAACAACACTGTAGGGTAGGCCACCAACGAGCTGCTGTTTCTGTTGCAATCACTAGAAGCCAAGATTTAAATGTGTTGAAATCAACATTTAAAATCATCATATCTTTCATAAAAATCCCTTTAAAAAGAAATCAGAAAATTGGCTAACCCTGAGTCTGAATTTCTACGTGGTGATGATTGATGGAGCCAGTGACTTCCAAGGTCAGACGGACATGTCCGCGTAGTTCTCGCCACCCTGGATGGTTTCAGCCTGTTCCGCCCATTTATGTTACTTCTCCTTGCAGACGTGTCAATTTTCAACCCTGGGCCTGCAGCTTTCTGGGCCGGGATGGCCATTTACCATGGAAACAGAGGCTCTCGGACTTTAATGGTAAAGATGAGCACATTCCACTCACTGTGGCCCCCCCACCGACACACGCACTGGCTTACTGATTACTTGTTTGGTTTCACTTTTCAAAGTGAAATGGCTTTTTTGTTTTTATTAATAGCACCTTACACTTTTAAAAAGAAATCATAGAGAAAGATACAGAGGAGAAAGGAGAAAATGACGTATCATCACATGACGTGGAGAGATCCACAGGGAAGCCTGGTCCGTATCTGTGGCAGGTGCCGCACTGCGCTCGGTTCAAATTATCACAGTAAGTTTCACTTCACTTTAGAGGCTTGGAAGGTAAAGGGTGTATTCCTCAGACTCCCTTAAATCCTAGGTTTCCCACATGATCCATCTGCCCCGAGCCAAAGCGCAGCCACGGCGGGAGGTTGGAAGGGGGAGATGAGATGGAGTTGGTTCTGCTGCATCTGTGGTTTCTCCTGCCAGCAGCGCAATTCACGAGCAGTAAAGGCAGCAGCGTGGGGCCACGTTGTCTGCTGTCCACGCCAGGCACAAAGCACCCACGTCGCTGGCGTGGTCACCGCTGAAGCAGTGGGGTTAGAGCCGGCAGTCGTTGTAGCATCTCTCTGTGCTGTGGCTGCTGATGGTGGCAGCTCCTTGGTGGCCTGTTCTACAGAGCTGCCCAGGGAGTCATTACTGGAAGTTGGGTCTAAAGCTCGCTCATCAGGCTTCCCAGTGACTTTGCAAACACTTCATTCCTGTATCAAATCCCACTGTGCCTAACCCAGCTAGAATGGGCTCTGTTACTTGCAACTGAACCCTGACTAGCAGTGTATTCTTCCAACTTTCACTATGCGTGTTTTATGAAAGTAGACTGCTTTTTCATGTAACTAATACTCTGAGACTCACTTTTTCAAGTTTTTTATTTTGAGATAATTTTGTTTCACAGCCACTTAAAACAACTAATACAGACAGATTCCACGTATCTTTTTCCCAGTTTCCCCATGGTAACATCTTGGGCAACTATAGCATAATATCACAACCAGGATATCGACACCATTACATCTACTGATTTTATTCCGATTTTTCCTGTTTTACTTGGACAGTTGTGTGTGGGAGTCTGGGGTTGTGTGTAAGTCTATGCAATTTTACCACGTGTAGGTTCGTGTACCCGCCGCAGTCCAGATACAGACAGTCCCAACACTACCGGGATCCCTCATACTGTCCTTCTATACGCTCAACTGCCCCTTCTCCCTCCCTCCCCCCATCCTTAACCCCTTCAACCTATAATCTGTTCCCCGTTCTGTAACACTGCCGTTGCAAGAATATTATACAAATAGAATTAGACGAATGGACTTCAAGGAGTTCATGGAAAATGCATATGATGAAAAAACTACGGATGAATTTCAAAATTCTTTTATACCAAAACGAACTTGTACTAATTTGTTATAACATCTCTGAACAGGATGTGGTTTGAGGCACCAAGAAGGATAAGAAGTCAGTTTGAAAAGATCCCCTATCAGAGCAACACGAATTCTGCTAACATTGAAGCAAGAACAAACATCGAATTTATGGTGAGCTTGGATGGAAGAATGGCGAGATCATTGATGCTTTATGAAAAGTTTATGGGGACAATACCCTAATGAAAATCAGCAGCTTACAAATGGATAACTCAGTTTATGTAAGGATGAGATGGTGTTGACGATGAAGCCCACAGTAGCAGACCATTCACACCAATTTGCAAGGAAGAAATTCACCTGTTCCTCTCTAATGACAAGGACTGGTGATTCACAACACAAACAACAGCCAGCACCTTGATCGGGTCCACTTAGGCAATTCTGACTGAAAAATTAAAGTTGAGCAAACTTCCCACTCAATGCGTGCTGGAACCCTTGCACTCAGACAGTGGCAGACAAGAGCAGAGTTTCAATGGGGATTCTAAACAAGTGCAAGCAAGATCCTGAACATTTCTTCTTCAAAGAACTGTGACAGGAGATGCAATACGGCTTTGCCAGTGCGGTCCTGAAGACAAGGCACAAAGCAACAGCTCCCCAGAGGCGGACGTGGGCCGGTCACGGCCAAAGTGGACAGCCAAGGGCAAGGGACATGGTGACCGTTCCTTGGGATGCTCAGGGCATTGTGCTTGTTGACTTTTGGTGGGGGAGAGCCAAAGAACAACATCTGCCTATCCTGAGCGTGTTTTGAGAAAGTCGCCAGCGCGTTGGTGGTAAATACTGGGGAAGCTTCTACAGAGCCCTCCGCACCACGACAGCACTGCCGCTCACTCCTCTCACCAAAGGGGCAGGTTCACAATAGTTTTGATGGGAAATCGTTAGGCGTCTACCTTACAGTCCTGATTCGGCTCCTTCTTTTTGTTTCCTAGTCTTAAAAAGTCTGTAAAGAGCATCCGCCTCTCTATGGTTAGTAATGTAAAAAGACTGCATGGACGTGGCTACACTCCCAAGACCCCAGTTTTTAGGGACGGACTAAATGGCTGGTAGCACCACTTACAAATGTGTCTTGACCTTGGTGGAGCTCATATAAGTAAAGTTTATATTTTTTATTTTTATCTTCGAATTCCATTGTCCATAAACTTTTTGAAGTCGTCTTGTACAGTGTAGAACCACTATGATCCGAATGCTTGTGTTCCTGCAAATTCCTGTGTTGGAACCTAGTCCTCAGTGCAATGGTATTAAGAGGTGGGACCTTTAGGAGGTGATTCTGTCATGGGGGTGCAGAACCCTCGTTGGTGTGATTACTGCTCTTCTAAGAGAGGCCGAGGGACCTGTTCCTCAAGTCTGCCGGTGCCTTGATTGTGGGCTTCTCAAAAGTTTCCAGAATTGTAAGAAATACATTTCTGTTGTCTATTATAAGTTACCTAGTCTAAAGCTTTTGTTATAGCAGCCTATTGGCTTTCTTTATTCAGCGTAATTCCCTGGTGACTCATCCAAGTAGGTATCACAGTTCATTCCTTTCCATTGCTGAGTAGCACTTTATGGTGTGGGTGTCCACAGTTAACCACTCACCCACGGAGGACATGCGGGTTGTTTCCAGTATCGAGCTATTATGATTAAAGCTGCTACGAACATTATGGGCAGGTTTTATGCAAATATAGATTTCGTTTCTCTGGGATAGATGCCTCAAAATGTATACTGATGTGTATAGTCACTGCATATTTAGTTTTATAAGAAACTACCAAATTGTTTTCCAGAGAAAGTATTATAGAGCTGTATGATTCTATTTTCCCACCAGCAATGTATGAGTTATCTATTTTCTCTGCCAGTGTTTCGTGTTAGCACTTCTAAAAAAAAAAATTTAGCCATTCTGATAAGTGTGCATTGGCATCTTATTGTGGAGTGGGCATCATTATATGTCAATTTATATAGAAGCACATTATAATGTCAGTGGCCCCATAGGATTTTTTATATTCAGCTTTTGTGTCCTACAGTATTGCTTTTCATTTCCATAGGATTTTTATATATTTTATCACATTCCATTTTCTGTTTCTTGTGATTGTTTCATTCCTCTTTTCTGATGAGAAAATAGAGAGTCATTGAAAATAAATGGACTATGCAGAGCCACTCAGAAGAATGCAAATATGTTTATTGAGCAAGTACTATATGCTAAGCTCATTAAATTATCTCCTTTAATTATGTCAATATTTCTGCAAGTATATACCATTATTCTTATTTGGAAGGGGTAAGAAAACTGATGCTTACAGCCACTAATATGTAATTGAGCTAAAATTGTTCATACTTTAGTTTTGTTTGCTGAAAAAATACAGACATAGAAGCAGGTATAGAGGAAAAAGAATGAAAAAGGAAACCACGTTATCACATGATACACTGAGATCCATTAGGAATTTTGGTGTATCTCTGGGAGGGAAGCAGAATGGCTCCCTGACCTCCTCCAATCCTATACCCAAAGCTTTTTCCATGGTGCTACACTGCTCATCTGGCAAATGAGAAGAAGCCAGGACCAGACCCCGGGTCTCTGATGTCCTGTCTAGTGTGTTTTCCATTATAACATAGTTTGCTCTCCATCTAACTGAGGAGGTAAAGAACGTACCAAAGGGAAAGTGAGGGGGAAATCTAATTTTGTGTTTCTATGGATTAAAGTGCTTTCCCTTGAAGCTTCGTTTTTCCCACCTCCTTCCTGCCTCTACTCCTGAGACGCCACCCTGGGGAAGCGCCCTGCTTCCCTGCCCAGAGCCTCGTGGTGGGATGAGTGGACCTCCTGGGGCCCTTCTGAGGGCAGAGCTCTCTGCCGCAGCTCTCCCAGCCCTGGACTCTGGGGGCGACCTGGTGGAAAGTGAAGGCTGAACTGAGGGCTCGGCGCTGAGGTTCAAGAGCTGACCGGCCCTGGGCGAGTGGTGTCACCACATTCCTCAAATGCAGAGTGCCGTCAAGGTCCCTCCTGATCCTGTGATTGGCTTTGTTTTCGTCCTTTGTTCTGCCTCACGGCCTGCACAGATGTGCCGTGACTCCAAAATCCTCTCGCGATAAGCAGTGCTGATGTAGAAGTTGTCTGTGTGCATTAGGTGTTGTCAAGGATCCGACGCCTCGGCCCCTCAGACATGAGATGACTGGAGAAAGCAAATATGGCCTTGCACGCACGAAACAATCCGGTTATTTCCCAGGAAACATGGTTTCAGACAAAGGCACATTCACGCACCTGAGTTCTCACTTCAGAAATTAAAATAAACAGAAATAAAAAACAGTAAAATTGCAGGCCTGTATTTAAATTCTAATGATCAGAAGTAACTTTTCCTGACATTCCTAGGATATTGCTGGCTTGGAAGATGGATTTGCTGTCTGTTAACATCTGTCACTTATGTGGCCACCAGGTGTGACCTGGGCAGGAGAGCACGAGCAGACCGTGCGTGGGTCTCTGGGACAGGACGCTGTGTGTGCACCAACCCTCCCTGTTTCTCTCGTGCCCTCTGTGGGACACTCGCCAGCTTAAACAGGGGCGGAGGAGTGTTTAGTCGCCAGTGATTAATAAATCACCACAAAAGCTGCAACTTGTTCTGGTGACACAGAAACTTCCAGAACCAGTTTTTGCACAACTGTTGTTGCATCCCTTCAATTAGAGGACCTGTGTCCGCTGAGTGGTGACCCCTAATTGGAAGCACACGGTGGAAAAATAAAACCAAGCTTTGGTTGGCTTCCACTTCTCATACTCTTAATGCCAGGGGGGACCTGAAGGTCATTCAGTCTAACACATTCACCTAAGGACAAGTCAGGGTTGGTGCAGAGATGGACAGCGGGTTAGCAGGAAAGCCAGGGCTGTAGCCCGGGTCTCCCAGCTGCGCTGTCTCAGAACTTCTTTGACTCTTATCCTGCAGCAGCTGCCAAGTCTGCTATAAAGAAACTGACTCTGCTTTAGTTTAGTTTGGGTTTTGGCAATGCGAGGGTAGTGTGTGCGGGAAGCATATGCGGGGAGGGGGTCTACCTAGCAACTACCCCCGGGCTCCTAAAGCATCAGATGCCACACCCGCAAATTACAGTGTAGCAAATCTGTAGAGACACTGGAGTCTTCATATCACTGGCCCAGCTGTGATTTGCTGGGCTCTAGAAAATGTATCTTAAAAATCTGGATCTATATAATGATCCTACCACCTGGGACCTCCTTCCATGTAGTGTGGAAAGCCCGAGGAAGCGACAGAACGGATACGCTGGGAAGTTATCACGGGATACGTACAAGGGAGGCACTTCGGATAGATGCGGCACCTCGAGTGGCTTGTGGTCTTGTTTAGACTGTAGTTTCTCACACACGGGACAAAACAGAACACAATTACAGCAGGCTAGGGTTGGGTGGTGTAATGACGCAGGGGAGCTCCGCAGGAGAGGGAGAGACGACAATGTCACTCAGTTTTATTTCTAGCCCAGCTGCTGGCATGGGGCAAGCCCCCACTAAACACAATATTCCATCTCATCTAAGATAACATTATCCTAAGAAACACGCTTTTGATATATTTTGTACTCTTAAAGAAACACAAACAGTGCTAGTTAAATACCTCATACCAGTTTTAGAGATGTTAAAATGTAAGCATAAAGTGTATTTTATGGTCAATGAAAGATGGTTTTTGTAAATGAAAAAATGAATGAATAACCTGGGTTAGGATCCTGGTGTTATCGCTCACTGAGTGTGTGATCCCAGGCAAATCACTTCCAGTTTCATTGTCTTGAAAATAGAATTTAATAATAATAAACCCTACCTCAAAGTTTCTTCATAATGATTAAAGTATATCACTTATGATAAAGCACTTCGTAAACTCAAAGTTTTCATAGAAAAGTCTAATGAAGTTCCAAAATTAACTCATATGCGACACTCGCAATGGAAAAGGTTGTGTGTAAACTGCACCATGGCGAAGATTCTATTGCAAACTGCAGGATGTACGCTGTGTCTGGAAAGATATAGATGATTTACACGATTAGAGCATTTTCCGCAGGCTTAAAATCGTCGATGGGCACAGGTCTGTGGCAGAAGCAGACTGACAGGGACTGTCAGTAGACCCAGACCTAGACTAAGCGGCAGAAAAAAGACAGTTGTCCAAGATGTCCATCTATCAAAACCAAAAATTCACAGAAAGATGGCATCTCTGAACTCAGGTTCAGGTAAAACGTCTCCTATGACTGGCAACCCGTGACTTGCTTCTGAACCAGCAGACACGTCGACTGGGGTCTGGAACAGAAAAGGCAAAGCACCGTGTGCTGCGCAGCCCGTGCTCGGCGAGTTTCTCATGTCGCCGTCACCGGCGGTCTCAGTCGCCGAGGTTCTGAACACAGCAGTGCGGGATGGTGTGCATCATTCCAAAATTAAATGAGCCTTGTAATTATCCACGTTTTAAGCAATTAACATGTGTCGCAAGAAGTTGTCTGCTCCTGAAAATAATGAAAGTAAACTGGGAACCAAGAACTACTGAAAAATAAGAAACGTTTCACACAGTTTGTTTCTTTGTTTTCCCATGCACATTGATCCTGCTGTAGCAAATGAAAGTAGACTAGTAAACAGTTTCCTTAAGAATTTGTCATCAAATTCTGTTCACGATATCTGCAGAAATCCCTTTGTTCCCTCCTCTACTAAATAAATAGTGAGCAAATATTTAAGAAATATTAGTTGGATGGTATTATCCTCTCTAGGGAACCCCCTTGTCTTTATCTAGCTCTGACGAGAACTGAGCCTTAATCTTTCTAAGCAGGGTTCCTTCTGCTTCCGCTACACAGAAGAAAGGTTGAATAAACATCTGGAAATGTAGATTTCTCCCAAGCCACTTTTTCTTTTCTAGCAATCATTCCCTCAGGGAGCATTTTGGTTTGGTTTGACACAGCGATGCCGTCTAAAGATAATTTGGGAAAAAGCAGCACCTAACGTTGAATGAATAAGCATTGGGTGTCGCCTCCTTCTACCCACCCGGCATTTGAGATGAGGGTTGCACGCCGCTCCCGCCGGAGGAATCCTGGAAAGCTTGTTTCCCAGTGAACAATCCCTTCCCGAGGAACAGTCCAGAGCAGATTTGATCGTTCCATTGGCCACTGAAGTTCTCTAAAGCCACCAGCTCCGATTTCCTCGGCAACGGCGTTTGTCCTCTGTTGTCTCTGCTTTCTTGGCTGCGTGACTGGCACGCACTGATGGTGTCGCATCCCTGCCATGGTCCTGGGAATGCATCCCCACCGTCTTTCTGACCCTCTGCCACTCCCAACAATGCCAGAGCTTTGCTACCTCCTTCCTCTGCCACCGTCCATGCTGCGCAAAGCAGTGGTGCCAGAGGAATGCTTCCCCACGCGTCGCGATGGAGGACGGGGCCTCCGGGAGGATTCTTTCTTGCTTGTCAGAGCTGCTAGTGGTTGTGGGTGTTCTTTGACTTGCGACTGCACAGCTCTGGTCTCTGCCTTCCTCCTCACCTGGCCAACTCTGTGCCTCTCCTCTGCGCTTCTCTTATGAAGACAGCCAGGACAGTCCAGAATGGTTTTAACTCAAGAGCCTTCACTTAATCACATCTACAGACAGCCTTTTCCCCAACTGAGTTCAGGTTAGCTCACAAGTCCCAAATTAAAACATGGACGTATTTTTGGGGAGTCGCCATACCAGGCCTATGAAGGTCTCGTTTCTTAGCTGACGTCTGCGTTCCCACTGCAGCAGCTCTTACCTGGCTCGCGTTTCAATTTCTCACGTCTTCCTCTTGAAGAAAGTCACTCAAGGACCATGAGATGCCATGCGTGACAGCACACGCGCCTTACCTAAGATTACCTTCGTTCCAGCTTGACCCTTCTCAGGCGGGTCCTAACTGCCTGTGCGTTATCAGACGCCGTTAATCTCCTGCATGGCATGACCTGGCGGCTGGCCAGGGAGCGTTCATGGCGCAGGGCGCAGCTGCTGCCCCGGCTCTCACGGGTGTGGTGGAAGTTCCTCAGCCTGGCCGCGCCCTGCTTGTCTGCCCAGGTTGCAGCTACGTCCCGAAGGCCTGAGGGAACGCTGGACTTTTTGTCCCGGCTGTCTTGAAGCTAATTAAAAGTTATCTTTGCCATCATCATCATTGCCCAAATTAGAAGCTTCTAGGGTCATTTTCAAAATTTTCTCTACGCTCATTCCAAAAAGTTGCCAAAGCTTCTCTCTCCAACACCCTGCTACTGCCTTCCCTCTACATTCATCTCTGGAAGCTTCTGGAATGCACCTTCCAAGATAAGCAGGCTAATCTGTAGACTCGATTCTGTTCCCAGAGCTCCTGCATAATGTAATGGTCTTTAAATCTGTTGATCATCAGAAATTCTGAAGAGTATTTAAAAACACATGCTGATTCCCAATTCCTGTTCTAGACATTTTGAGTTAGAATATCTTGAGGCCACAGTACCTCTGTTTTAAAAAATCCTCAGTAAGTTATTAATGAATTCATCTGTTGGTTATGGAACATCTTCGACATCCATTGGGGATTATCAATACCTACTAATGGGAAATAAAAACAAAATAGCTAGAATGCCTAACTCGGGCTTGGCAGGAAAGCTACAATAATAGGAAATCTAAACTCAAATTTCAAATCTTCTAATGGAAAGAACTGTCAAGTCATATTGGCTTCACATTCTTCGAAAATATTGCTCTGTCAAGAGAGTTCTAGCCACTTGCTATTACCTTTTCATATAAAAAGCAGTTCTGTCTTTTTTTCAGAGAAGCTTTATGGCAGGTGGTTCCACAGGGCACTTTTCTGGAGACCATATTTCTGTCCTCCCATAAAGGCGAGAGTGACAGAGGAAACGCACCAGAGCGATAATGATGTCTGTGCAAACACTATTCCTGCTTACTCACCTTCCACACCCCGTGTTCACCTGGATCTGACCCATCATCCCAACTGGTGCGATTTTCTTTTTTCTCCAAAGAATGCTTGTTAAACATGTTCTTCCAAGTGTCCAACATTGCCTTAAGTGTCTGTGGTCATTCTAACTACACTTTGTTTGGACTTAGGGATCTGCTAGAATTTCTGATTTACACTTTGCTTCGAATTAAGCTCTTTATTTAGAAGATTGTTTCTTCGTTTGCTTGTTATGCAGAAAAGCTAGTCCCCTGTTCCTTAAGTTATTGTGACTATGTCAGCCCACAGTGACCACTGAGTTTCTGCCGTGGGTTCCTTGTTTTTTCATTGTTTGTTCATATTTCCAAAGCTTTTACAAGCTTCTAGAAGACAAGGATTGTGTCTCAGCAGAGATAGTAACAGTGTAGTTGAAAGAACTCTGTACTTGGCGTCAAAAGCCTTGGTAAGGAGGCAGAGAATTTTCTTGTGGATGTTGCTTTCCATGTGATCCAAGATTTTCTTTCATCTTTTTGGTTTTCCTTGTTAATCAGATGCAAGAAAGCAAAGAAAAAAGAGTCCGCTGAAGGTTTTGAGCAGGGAAATGAGCCAATAAATATTTAAACAGAAATTAGAAAACCAGCCTCATCAGCTAGCTGGTCCCCTCACTAATGAGTTGTATAAATCTTTAACACATGCTTACTTTATGTTCGCATGACACACATGGGTTTTAGTGTTTTTGAAAATTGTATTTGACACTTGTGGAGATTCTACTGAGACTTCCAGTTGGTTTACCTTCTTCTGTAGTCAATTAAACTGTGTTGTCCAAGTGATCCCTCTCTCAGGGTATTCGGGCTGCGTGTCTTTCCCTAACTTCTGGGCTGAATACTCCGAAGCAGTAAAAGTTTGCTTTTGTTGCCTTTTGTTGCCTTCTCTTCCTTCCTTCCTGCCTTCTCTTTTTTTCAGCCTTTCTCCTTAACTCTGTGCTTTTGTTTTTATCTTTGCTTCTGGTGCTTGGTTGAGTTGGGCTCCAGCTCTGATTTGCACGTGTCCCATATGCTGTCGCCTGCCAGTGGCAGCAATGACTGGGGAGTTCATGCCCTGACCATTAGCAGCCTCTATCGGGGAGACAGAGATCTAGGCTCAACGAGTGGGAGATAACAGAGAATCACCTTCTTGATTTTTTGTGCGAAAAGATGTCTTGCTCCCACTGGGAGGTAGAACAGATATTTAAGATCTGGACTGGTACATTTTTGTTTTCTGTTATCCTGTCCCGTGGCCAAAGTTATAAAGTCTGAGCTGCAATCTCTCTGTATCTGTAATTGAAAAGACTTTGCCTCTTATTGTGTGAGTCTGATGCATATATGTATATCTGTATGTATATATCAATATACAGAACATATTAATAAATTAAATTGTAAAGTCCCCTAAAATAAATGTGCTCTGTTCTAATTGGCTTATGTGCATTAATAAGAACTTCTTTAAATCTAATACTCTCGCAAATCCCAGAAAACAAAGAAACTGAACCGAACTTGAATGCTTTAATTGTGCTAGCTGTCAACAAAAAAACACGTCTTGTAGACACTGCTAAATCAGAAGCGAAGTTCACTTAGTGAAAATGAATCCTTGAACAAATCAGAGCATTGAGACAAATTTGCTTTCAAAACATCCGTGTGTGTTTCTCCGATTTTACTGGTATAGAGTATAATACAAATCCACACTTTATTTTTTAAAGGAAGACGTAGGGTTTTTTTAATGTTTAATTTTATTTTCTTCATTAAGAGGCTGGTTAGTCTAATCTTCCTAAACCTCTTATGCTGATTTACTTACTAAGGAAGCTTATATTATTACTCATATTTGTTTCGGATTATAAATAATATAAAATTATGTCTTTAAATTGAATTTTAATTCTGAAAAATGATTTATATCTGCAGTAATTATGTTCTGCAGTGTGTTAATTTAAACATAGTTACCAAATCCTTTAGTTAATTTTAAGATCTTAGAGAAATATTAATTGAGTTGCTTAATATATTATCTATGAATACTTGGCTTACTTTCTAAGTAAGACAGACTGCTACCGAGAAAAAAAAAGTGTGTGTGTGTGTGTGTGTGTGTGTGTGTGTGTGTATTCTTTGCTTCTTAGCTTCTTATTTTTATGCACTACAGAGTAGCTATACATCTGGGTAATATTAATGAAGGTGTTCACTTTTGCCACTTTAAAAGTTAGAAGGTGTAAAAAAGATATTTGTGGCTTCAGAGTTCCTGTTATATATGCAAATGAGCTTTGCAGTTCCATCAAAATGCTTGCATATGACAGTCGTCACCTACCTCCTGGTTCTTTCTGGGAGATAGATGTTACGTACTTGGGTAAACAGTTGTAACTGACACATATGAATGAGATGCCACTAGGCACAATAACAGCCCAGAGGTGCAATTTAGTATGAAAGGTAATGAGGGGTTCTGTTGGGTGAAAAAAGAGGACAATTTTGTTTAAAATAAAGCTAATTCTTTTATTATTCTGGTTGTCCTAAAATGGGAAAGTGGATAGTGCAGAACAAAAAACAGATTCCTTTTGCAGAAGAGGATTCGGTTTGTCTTCGATTATTGCGGTGTGGGCAAATTGGAAGTCAGAAAAGCAGCAACAAACTGTGTTAACATTTTGTCATCAGTTTTGATGAATTTATTCAAAAGATTTTTTTAAAAGAGGTCTGATTCCTTTGATATCAGACATTATATTGATGAAAAACAGAAAGAATTAGGTTTTTTCTCTGTTAAAATGACAAATTTGAGGCCGGGCGCGGTGGCTCACGCCTGTAATCCTAGCACTCTGGGAGGCCGAGGAGGGAGGATTGCTTGAGCTTAGGAGTTCAAGACCAGCCTGAGCAAGAGGGAGACCCCATCTCTACTATAAATAGAAAGAAATTAGCCCCAAACAACTGAAAATAGAAAAAATTAGCTGGACACGGTGGTGCATGCCTGTAGTCCCAGCTACTCAGGAGGCTGAGGCAGGAGGATCACTTGAGCCCAGGAATTTGAGGTTGCTATGAGCTAGGCTGACGCCATGGCACTCTAGACAGGGCAACAGAGTGAGACTCTGTCTCAAAAAAAAAAAAAAAAATGACAAATTTGTCTTGGAACACTTGTCTGCTTCCTTTAGCTTCTGCGAATGTCTGATGAGAAAACTGGGCCAGCACCTGCTCTGCAGCTTAACACAGGCTGGCTAACTGCAGGCTGCAGGCCAAATCTGGCCCATCAGTTGTTCTTGTAAATAAAGCTTTATTACACCACAAGCACATTCATTCCTTTACATGTTGTCTGTGGAGCTTTTGTGCTACAACAGCAGAGTTGAATGGTTGCAACAGAAACCTTACAGCCCTCAAAGTCTAAAATAGTTACTATTAATACCTGGCCCTTTGCAGAAAGTTTGCTGACCCCCGGCTTAAAGCTTACAGTCCTTACAGGTAAGAAGACAGTCTCTTTCTTGGCTGGTCAAGAACCTTAATAGAGAAGAGAGGAATTCACTCACATTTATAGACATTGCAGGTGAAACCGGTAAAGGTAAATTTCTTGAGTTTGATATTCTGGCCTCAGATTAGAAGACAAAATAAGAGCAACAAAATGCATCTCTGAAACAATAGAAACGATTCCACTTGTCCAGACAGGAGTTAGTTTTGGGGCCTTGTAAGTTGCTCAATGCCACAGGGCTCCAGGTTTGCTGGCAGTATTAAAAAGTGGCTTATGTTTATTGATTAACACTTTTTACTATAACTGTGTAGGTGAATTGGGCCCAAACACAATGGTACCAGCTTTTCATAATCAAGAATAATCTTCAGAGATTATTAATGATCAAAGGGGAGACTGTTAAGAAAAATTATCCAAACCTTAAAAATGGACCACAGGGATTACTAAATGTCCTCTCGGTATACTTCTGTATGTTTTTCTGCCGGCTCCCCTGTGGATTATCTGATTATCCAGGGCACAGGTCTTCACACTCTCGCCCCACAGGTCAAATATTGTGGCACCTTTATTGGAAAATAATCAAGTTTCATTGGAACATAGCCATGCACGTTCATTTATGTGATGCCTGTGGCTGCTTGTGTAGGCAAAGGTGAGAATTGCGACAGAGACCACGTGGCCCACAAAGCCCAGAACATTTACTCTCTGGCCCTTTACAGAAAAAGTTCACCAACCTCTGCTCTTGGGCTGTTTCTTTCTGTTTGACTTTGTATTGATTAGGGTAGTTTTCACTTCTGTAAGTGTGGGTGATAACTTCTACAAAACTGATAGTGGTGAAAATGATTGTCTAACAGGAGTGCAAATCTGATAAGAATTTTGTTTGGTACAGATCTAAAAGATTTCTTAATCCCAAAAGTTTGCAGTTATATTACTCTATAGAATACTGACTAGTTTTATATGGAAATTAGCCATCTAATTTAAGCATTCTTTCTCTCAGCTGTGACAAATAATACTTCATTCTCTCCAATTCTCTTTAAAAACGCTCACCATTTTGTTTGTTTTGTCACTGACTAATTAAATAAATTTTTCAGATGCTCACTTTGAAATAAAAGATGATTAATGTACAATACAATTTTTACCTTCAGAGGAAACATTGATCAAATCCTTATGATGTAGTTATGATTTCAACATCATTACTAATTAGAAAAATGCAAATTATAATGCCAGGATGAGAGAAAATTTCATAGCCATCATTATTGGCAAATGGTAAAGTCTGATAATATCAAGTTTTGGAGAAACTATAAAAAAAAAACCTATGCTTAACTCATGGTTTATGGGAATGTACATTAATAAAAACACTCTAAAGAACAAATTTTACTTATCTAATAAATTTGTAACTGCAAATAAACTACATGATGGAAAGATTCTTCTAGGCATAAACCCTAAAGAAACCCATGCACAGGGGCACAAGGACACATGTACAAGAATGTTCATATCAGACTTGTTTGTAATAGCAAATACGAAAACAAGCCTGGAGATAAAAATTTTCACCAACAGAAAACTTATTGGAGTGTATGCATACAACATCAAAAATAAATGCATTACAGCAACACACAACACTATGGAAGAACCTCACAGCACAGTATCAAGGAAGAATATATACATTATGCACCACATAAAGTTAAAAATCTTGCAAAACTACAATAAATTATTTAGGGATACAAACGTATGATAAAATTATAAGGAAAAGTATGTGGATCTGATACAAAATTCAAGATGGCAGCTACCTCTGAAAGATATGGGAAAAGGCTTAGCGTCTAGAGAGGACTACAGAGAACTTTCAAGGTAACGGTCATGTTTTCTTTCTTAAATTCGGTGGCAAATAACTGAAAGCTTGATTTATAATTATACTTTAAATCCTATAAATATTCTTCTTTAAATCATCAACATTTAATAAAAATAAATCTTAGATAACATTCTGGCAGTGATAACCAATATGGACTATAAAGAATTTGAGGCAGGAGGAACTTCCGTCATCGGCCACAGTGCTTTAGGTGGCAAAGGAGCAATGATAAAAGCAGGTAAGCGAAGGGGGACATTCTGGCTGAAATGAGGGTGAACTCGAGGGCCGGGGCGCAGCTTGGCGGGAAGGGGTGGGAGGGAGGGCGTGGTTCTCTCTGAGCTCCACTTTCCCTGGGTGGGACGTTTGTGCGCTGCCTCCTCCTGGGTGGCCAGGTGGCTGCTGTGGCTCCGTGATCACATTTTCTAGAAAAGAAATCATGCCTTTTATCCAATAGTTCTAGCGGAGTTGTGTCGTGTCTCATTGGCTCATTTGGGATGACGTGACCATCGTGACCGACCACTGCTCAGAGGAATGCAGAGGTCTGACCAGCTGCAACCAGACCCCACGCTCAGTCTTTGAGCCCGAGTTGGAAGCAGCTTCGTTTGACCTGCATAACCAGGAGTGGAGAAGAAATAGGTTGCCAAAAGAAATAAGGGTTCTTTTTCCAAAAGAAGGCAAATTAAGTCTAGGCGGCCAAAATTTAAAGCCAAACCAACGGCAGAATCCCAGTCACCTTCTCAGTAAGCCCAGCCAGAAAGTCCAATTCAGTTTAACTTAAAGCGGGAGAAATAGCCTAGGGGTGAAGAGATGTCCCTACCTGGGACCCCGGAAGCTGAGCTGGAAGCAGGTTTCATGCTTTCCATTCGCAGGAAAATCCACAGAACAGGAGGGAGGGTCAGGAGGACGCAGCGGGGAAGGAGGAGTGACAATCCAAATGCACTGGTGAGCCGGTCACTGTGGAGCAGGACCGGTCGCTCTGTCCTCCAGGGCCACCCACCAAGAAGGGCCATAAGTCCCCCATCTCCCGCACGTCACGGTCCTGTCCACAGGTTGCGCACGCGTGATGCCGGACAGAGAAGCCCTGAAATGGGAAGCAGGAGGCAACTAGCGCAGGGTGAGGTGAGATGCTTCCCAGTGGTGGCAGCTGTGTGAAGGTGTCTGCGACCCGGCAGCCCACGCAGCGCTGGCCGCTGCAAGACCAGCTGCATCTAGAAGCGGTTGAGACAGACTGTGTCCCATTCCGTGCCTCGGCTGGGAGACGCACGGGTGCAGAATCTGTGATGAGTCCTTGCTGTTAATCCACAGTACTCTACATAGTGCTGGCAGCGAGGGTGACAATTCCCACCATGGTCAGTGACAGAACAGGGCTGCCTCTCTCCTGCCTCGGGCCTCCACTGATCCAGTTGGTGCCTCTCAAAAACTGTCTGGGGTCAGCACTGCCTTGTGCACCACCAGGGACCAGGTGGGAGGAATCTGTCCTCGGAGGTACACGACTGAGTCGCCAGGTGACCTGCTCCAAGCAAGACTGGATGCCTGGGGGAGCTCAGGACAGCACAGAGGGCACGATGAAAGGGTGAAAGGCTTTGAGGATACCTTGGCTGGAGGCAGCAGAGAGGGCTTCTGGAACACGCGGCTTGCAGGCCGTCAGGAGAATGGTACTTGCAGTGAAGGGGCTGTTTTCTTGTTGTGTGCACTGTTACAGCTCCTCGAAGGTTAACTTTTCGAGTCGCATTCTTCAATGTTCTATGCATAATTGGTTTCCAGGAGGTCAGCAGTGTCTCATGAAAAAGCCCATTTGAAAAAAAATCAATCTCAAACATTAAAGTGGAAATAATTCCATGCTTAGCTACAGAAACTACAGAAACACATTTCACTGGTGAAAAGCTTTTAAAAATAATATAGACCTTCATCTCCTAATCCATAAAATGAGGGGGTTGGATGAGGTGATCTTGAAGGTCATTTGTTTTCCCTTGTCTTGGTCGCTAGGAAGCTTAAAACCTCAGTGGCTACGGATTTTAAAGAGGAGTTGGGGATTTGGGTTTGTTTACATCTCTCGCTCTCTCTCTCGTTCTTTCTTGTTCATCTTTTCAGTCTGTGTCGACAGCTTTGGCATACGCGGGTCTCTGTGTTCACAGTGAGCCACGGCCCATCCCTCTGGGAAGCAGATGGAACCACGATCCTCCCCACCGTGAGGTCTCTGAGATCCTAACAATGCCCACACTTGCTCTTCCCACCTGAGTGACACGAGCAGTCCTCGCCGCGGCTGCCTGCTGAATCTGGGCACACGGAAGCACTACATGCAAGCAGCGGTGGCCACAGGCTCCCGGGAGCCCTGCGGCGCTGAGCTGGGCCCTTGCCTGCGACGGCCCTGGAACACCAGGCGTCCAGCACGTGTTCCCTCTCCGCCGTCCTTCTCTGAGGGGTAGTGGCAGAGTGAAGTCGGCGTGTCCACTTCCTACATCAGTGGCACAGAGGCGTCCGGTCCACCCGAGGCTGCTGTGCTCACGTCTGCTCAGGCCCCTCGGGGACACCCCGCAGACTGGACCCAAGCACACGAAATGAAGACCTTAGACTGCTGGCCCTACCAAGCGGTCTCTCTGGAATCCAGAGCTGGTCTCCCGGGCGAGAGGGCAGAGGGCACGGAGAGGTGTCACTGGACTCAGCTCCTTCCCTTCGCCTCTCCTGTCACCCTCCTTTTGCTGCTGCGCTGATTAGCTTACCTGCCTCCGCGGACCTGGACTCTTCCGCAACGCTCGGCTCTAGCTCCAGTCCTTGAGTTCCCCTTCGTTTTCTTTCCCTTCGATTCTTTGTCTTCTTTCGTCGCAGGCGTCCTCCCTTCCAGGAAGAGCTCGCGGGCTATTTTACAGGCTGCAGCTGAGGTCCCACATCTTTAAACAGAGGGACATGACTTTCATGCATTCTTTTTTAGCTCAACGTGGTGGTCCAGGGGGAGAAAATGAAGTAAGCCTGTGACTTCCCACACATATCCATCCTGGGCGCGTGGCTTTCACGGACAGTTGCTGGTCCTGTGAAATGCACAGTTCGGAGGCTTCCCGTCAATGCCCCTGTTCTTCTTGCCCCTTCGGCGGCAAATCCATTCCCAACTGCAGGTACAAGCTGGATGCACGGAGCCCCCGGCAAGGCCCTAGCACGTCAGTGCTTGCTGGCCCTGATAAGCTGGCGTTGGTGGCAGCAAAATCACTTCCTGCACAGGCCCAGATGAGTGGCAGAAAGCCGTGACGGACAAAGGAAGGTGAGCCTGGCATTTACGTACGTACCTTTACTATGTGCTTTACCTCTGTTCATAAATCTTCATTTAGCTCTAATAACAGCCAGTTAGAAAATGATTGTTAAGCCATTAAACAGATGGATACACTGAGGCTCCCAGATTAGGTCTTTCCCAGGTCCTGCTGCCAGTGGGTGGTGGAGGCAGGATGACCGCCCAGGCTTGTCTGACTGCAGAGCTCATGCCCTTTTTACCAGGCAACATGAAAAATGCTTTACTTGTATTTTCTCATTTAATCACCCTAACAGCCCTCTAAGACAGATAATAATATTCTCTACTTACAAATAAGAACACTGAAGCTCAACGAAGTTAATTAACTCACCCGAGATCATGCTGTCAGGACGTGGCAGGGGACATCGCGGCCCGGTCTTACTCCAGAGCCCACGTTTGCAACTGGCCCACTGAACAGCCATTGCGCTCAATCCCCAAGGGGGGTGGCAGACCAGCTCCGCACCGTGGGTTCTGAGCAGGCAGATTCTGGCCTTCAGTAGGCAAGGTTTCTCAGACCTTCTGCTTGGCTTCCATCAATGTGCACTTAAGCCCCAGGGAGCTTCTGCAGACGACCCTGCTGCTCTCCCCAAGACAGATGCCACTTGCTGAGCACACACCCCTGTCCTCCGCCCGCCTGCCACCCGCTGGGGCAGCTGCTCCGTCAGCTGCCCATATGGCGGAGCGCAGCCCACTTATCTGTGAAGGATGCACCGGGAGAGTCTGACAAAGGCAGCGGCTTTGCTGCCTGCGGCAGGATCCCGTTTGCAAAGAGAGGCAGGGCCTTGGTGTCCCGCAGCCAGCACAGCCCCGGACCAGCCAGCCCGGGCAGCAGGCGCCGACTGCCCTGGGACACATCGATTAACTTTGCAGCGTAAGAACTGCTAACCAGAGTCTCAGTCGTCCCCACCTCCCTTCGAGAAAACCAGTCCAAGCAGCCCCCTGTCCTAAGGCAGGAAAATACCTATGGAGACAGAACTCACCGGGAGAAACAAAACAACCCAAACCAAAACTGCAGCAAACCCAACTTCCCCATAGCAAATTGGCTCACATCCTGGGTGCCATGATGCCTGTCCTGGGGCGCTAGAATTACCGTTCCAGGAAAAAACCCCTTTCTTCTCATTCTGGCATTTCCCCCCGAAACTGTGGAACTCTTCCTTGGGGTCATTCAACTATTCTTTAAAGATGCAGGTGGGGAAAACATTAAGCATGGCACTGAGGAGAGAGGAGGACTCTTGGTAAGGAGGGAACCCGTGGGCAGGCTTCGCCGTGGAGGCCTTTGCAAAAGCCTGGCAGAGGCTGGAGACCAGGTGACAGGCGTGCCTTTCTCAGCCACCAAGAAGAAGGGCTCAGGAATGGCAGTGCAGCTCAGGAAGGAGCCGGAGGAATGGCAAAGCGCACTTGAAGTTTTCCCAAAATGGCAAAAAGGTCTGGCTTTTAAGAAGGGCAACCTGCAGTACACCCCTCGCAGATTAGGGCTGTACGTACAGCTCTGTCCAGAAGGAAGCCACACCTGCCCCTCACCCACCCCAAGTGAGAACGCAGGGACTGTTTACCCGGCAGACAGCAGTGAGCAGCGGGATGCTGAGAGTGAACAAGCGGAGAGTGAGACGTCATGGCCTGCGGGGTGTGGGCACAGCGGTGCAGGGTCTCGGCCCCAATGCTCTGCAGAATGCCAGCTGCCAAATTCTGGTGTTACCTGAGGAGAGGGATGTGGTCCAGACGGGGTGTGCCTTGGCACTAGGGTGAAGCCGGCTGCTGTAGAAACTATCTTGTCTCCTGGAACAACAGTTGTTTCTCCAAGACCCGCAGAAACTTGACTGATGATGGAAGGGGAAGGAGGGAAGAATGAAGCCGTGTCACTCCCTGGGAACGGGCCGGTGACACGACTCATCACCGAAGGCCATGTTTGGTCCCAGAGCAACACTCTTGAGGGTCAGGGCTGTCCCTGAAGTGCATAAGGCCCAGAGCCTTGTTCTCTTTACTGGTGTGTGATGACGCCACCTGTCCCAGGCCAGGTCACTAGGGAACCCATCTTTCCTCCCAGCTGGGGACCGTCCTAGAGGAAAGTGAGCTGAGGCTGCCAGTTGGGCACCCACAGCTCCCTACAGGAAGCCCCACCTATACATCTGGGTTCCTGCATCTCAGATGTCTGGGAGCCGGTGGTGTCAGCACTCTCAGGATCAGACTTAGGAAGTTATCACTGCCTCAGCCAGTTGAGCATGGCAGAAGCGATTCTGTGTGGTAAGTCATGAAAGTTCATGCAGCCCCCACCTGACGCAGTTGAGGGGCTCCCTCCCAGAACTCAGCAGCTCTGCTGTGAGAAGCTCCAGCCATGTGGAGATGCCACGTGCAGGCATTTCAATCCTCGGGTAATGCCAGCCTAGGCATGAGATGCGTGAAAAAAGAAGGCCCCAGCTGATACCAGAGCCCAGCTGTTTAAGTCAACCCAGCTAAGGCCTGAGACATCGCTGAGCAGAGACTGAGTGGTTTGCCATGACAATTAAGGACAGGAACCTAGCTGTACACATGGCTCGACACAGGTGGGACAAGAAGAGCATACAAAAGGCAAAGAAATGAGCCATGAATCATACCATTTCAGGACAAACTGGAGCTGAGATCCAAAGATCACCAGATCACCAGGAAAACATGATATCCCCCAAATGGAAGAAATGGTAGTGAAGCAGTGGTCTTTCTGTAGGGTTTGGACTGGGGATTTGAGACAACAGTTTAGGTTATTAAGTATGAAATGTCCTATTTCCTTAAGTACTAAGTCTGACGTTTCACTTTGACATTTCTTGTTTTATTTTTATTGTGAAGGTACGTCCTCAGACTTTCAAACACACATTGGCTTGTGATTATCTTTCACATTTTTTAGAGCAATTTTTGTGAAACCATGGGTGAGTCAAAAATTTGTGTTATTTTTGAATGTGAGTTTTGTCATGGAACACATGCAGTGCAGATAGCTCGAAATATCAACTAAGTGTTTGGGAAGGATGTAGCTAATGAACGCACAGTACATTGATGGTTTGAGAAGTTCTCTTCTGGTGATTTTAATCTTGAAAATGAGCCATGTGAGTAATCTGAGACCAAGGTGGATAATGATGAGCTGAAAGCTGTAGTGGAAGCAAATCCATGTCAACCTACATGTGAATTAGCAGCAAGGTTTGACGTTACTATTCCAACAATATGTGACCATTTGAAACAAATCAGCAAGGTAAAGAAGCTGGATAGACGGGTTCCACATGAATTAAATGAGCTTCAGAAGAGAAATTGTTTCGAAGCTTGCCTTTCTTTGCTGTCACGACATAAAGGTGTACCATTTCTACACCATATTGTGACATGTGATGAAAAATGGATTCTTTTTGGCAATTGTGAGCATTCAGCACAATGGTTGGATGAAGATGAAGTGCTGAAACACAGTCCGAAATGGAATATTCATCAAAAAAAGCTAATGGTGTCTGTTTGGTGGTTCCATGCTGGTATTATCCACTACGGCTTCATGAAACCTGGTCAGTCGACTACAGCAGATGTCTACAGTAATGAACTGGACAAAATGATAAGGATGCTTGTGATTAAGCAGCCAAGATTGATCAACAGAGACAGGCCAATCCTCTTGTAAGACAACGCTTAACCGCATGTTGCACAAACAACGCTGCTCAAACTACAGAAGCTGGACTTGGAAACTCTCTGTCATCTACCGTATTCACCAGACCTTGCATAAACTGACTTCTACTTCTTCCAGGCTTTAGACCACTTCTTGCAAGGAAAAATATTCAATTCTCAACAAACTGTGGAAAACTCCTTTTGCGATTTCATCACCACTCGCTCTCCAGGCTTCTTTGCTGCTGGCATAAACAAGCTGCCATTAAGATGGCAAAAATGGGTTGATAGTTTAGGTGCATAATTTGGTTAATTGCATTGCTTCTTGTCGGAGATATAATAAACTACACTTTTGATTCAAAATTGGACATTTCATATTTAACGACCTAAATCCGTATCTTAAAGGGCTGTATATATCTAGATAATAATCTTGGAGATATCTATAAAAGCTGTGAATGCTAAACTTTATGACCACTTGTATCTGTGGACATGAATCTGGAAGCTCCATAGTTTTAAAGTATTAATCCTCAGTTGGGGAAACACATCAGAATCTCATGAGGCTCTTTAAAAATTGTAACCCAACTCAACTAAGTCATCATTTCAGGTATGGCCAAGGCATGTGGATTTTTAAAAATTGCACTCAGGAACTCTGCACAGGACTCTGGGACACAGAGAAATGACTGAATAGCTCATGGTTTTTGTC
The DNA here is from genome assembly GCA_004363605.1 of Indri indri. Taxonomy (NCBI): domain Eukaryota; kingdom Metazoa; phylum Chordata; class Mammalia; order Primates; family Indriidae; genus Indri; species Indri indri. Next base: position 195,278 of record RJWJ010000199.1, read on the forward strand.
CAGGTGTGACTCACCACCTGAGCCAGACAGGTTCCTGTCTCCACCGGAACCACAAGTCTCTGCTGGCTGGTTTGAAACTTGTCTCTCCCTAATAGGAAAGTAGCCTTTGACACAGAAACCCACTGCACAGAGAAGACTCCAGCATACACCAGAAAGTGATCCCCAAAGTAATAAAGCCACCATATCTCTAAAAGCATGCCTTCCTTTGTTTTTAACGATTCAACTCCTTTGCGCCCACAAAAGGAACTGTGTAAACACCCAGACTTGCTGTTTTTACAGAAGGATAACTGAAAGAACAAACATGAAATGGTCTAAAATAACTATCTATTGTATTCGTTATCTAGGTTTTAACTGTTTTTTTAATGTGCAAAGATTCAAAGAGCTATTATTCACTTTGTAAATAAGATAAAGTTATTTTTATATTTTCTAATTTTTTGCATTCTGAATATAATTCTAAGATAAACATGATGAGATATATCATTCCTAGCTAATACTACTTTGATTTTTCCTGTGTGCCACATACTGTTTTGACACTTTACACATATGAACTAGTTTAATACTCACGACCCCATGAGTTAGTCATTGTTTTTATCCTCATTTTACAATAACAAAAGGAAACTGAGGCATGAAGTGGTTAAGCAACTTTCTGAAGATCACTGATTGATGGTAGACCTGAGATTTCAAACCTGGCAGTCTGGAGCCAGACGTTACCCAGGTTAAACACCGATGTTTTGTTGATGATATCACTGTTACAGTAGCTCATGGAACATGCTAATCATCTGCGGCCTCCTAAAGCAAATGTCATTGTGCCAGCAGGAGACAGTTTGGAAATGACACAGGACTGTGTGGGGGAGTCCATTGCATTTGCCACCCTCAGAATTAGGAGAACCGATAGATCTTCCACACATTACAGGAAGATGTTAGCAAATATCCAGCAGCAGAATCGACTCAGAGAGTAGGGAGGCTGGCCGGGGAGTGCGACTCCAGTCTTCCTGCAGAGTGCAGTCGGGCTCAGCTAGGACCGAGAGACAGAGCTCTTCATATGGGAAGAAACCATCTCTTCCAATTCCTGAAATAAGTCTCATCTCCAGCCACACCTTCCGACGGGCTTTCATATCTTCAAAGTCATGTTTTCCATCCTCCCCTGGGATCTCGGGTGAGAGAACTGCTCTCCTGTGTCTCCACCTTCGTAGTTTTTTCTGAGCAGTTGACTTTTAGGGCACACTGAAAAATCAGCATATGCCTCTTTCGGACAAGTAGCATGTGAAAATAGGAAACTGAAAACCAAATCCCAAGTCGGAGGAGCCAAGTCGTGGTTCTGGGAATGACTAGTGGAATGACCTTGAACTTACCATTTCTCTTCAGTGGGCCTTAATTTGCTCATCTATAAAATGAATGTTAAGCCCATAAATTCAAGCAGAAAACATTTTTTAAGTGTGTTTTATGTGCCAAACACAATCAAAGGCACTGGGAAATTGAGGGGAAGACCCGATGTCCACACAGCTCATTGTGTGCTTGTTTTTCTGCAGCAGGATATGGCACACGCTATAACTGTCATCAGTGCAATAATTTTGTAGAGGGGAAGGGCATACAATAATTTACAATAGATAATCTCAAAAGTCTTTTTATTTAAGTATAATTTTCAAGATATTTAGCAAAAGGTGAGGGATTACACTGCGAAGTCCAAAAAGATACAACACCGTTCTGCACCGGCATACCGTCAGCTCTGCCTCTGTGGTCATAGCAAACACTGCTATTTGCCTCGTTTCTTTGCTAACAATGCTCAGTCTCGTTCACGTGATGACGTGCTGGGTCCCAGGAGATGATCTGTGCTTGTTCTCAGTCAAGCATGGGGACACCATCGCCTCTATAAGTGATTGATCTGGGGAAGTATTGGCTCAGTTCAGACCAATGAAATGTAAGATGAAGTCTGCTGGGGAGCGTTCAGAAAATATTTTCCTCCCAGATGTAATGAAAGGGTCACAGGAAGAACCTCTTTCAATTGCTGTGTTGCTCACTCTCTCTCACTGCCCAGGCCACTTTCCTAATTCCTGCCTTCGAGCACTGTCATAGGAAGGTCTGACACCCGGGGCTGGAGCAGCCGTTTGGCGACAACGTGAGAAGGGCAGCAACTTGCAGACATAGCTGCCGACTATAGGCTGGAGCTGACGTACCCACCCAGAAACCAACTGCCTGTAGATTTATGATTAAGTAAAAAAAACACATGTCATGCGGTTTAAGCCATTCTTAGTTAAATTTTCTGCTATTTGCTGCTAAATGCACGGCTAACTCATGAATGGCGTAATCTTTTCTAACACTGAACTTCCTATTTATGAACAAGAGAGACTCACACAAAGTGAGGACTCAACTGTGTCTTTCAGACACACCTAGCTCAGAGGTTTCCTTAGGCTGGGATATGGGGAAGGCTTAGCTTTTTATTTTTAATTTTTTTTATTTTAGCATATTATGGGGGTACAGACATTTAGGTTACATATATTGCCCTTGTCCCCCCATCCCCCCTGAGTCAGAGCTTCAAGCATGCCCATCCCTCTGATGGTGTGCATCGCACTCATTGTGTGTGTATATACCCATCCCCTCCTCCCCATCCCATCTGCCCAACATCCAATGAATGTTACTTCTGTATGTGCACTTAAGTGTTGATCAGTGAAACCAATTTGCTGGTGAGTACATGTGGTGCTTATTTTTCCATTCTTAGGATACTTCACTTAGTAGAAGTTCCAGCTCTATCCAGGAGTATACAAGAGGTGCTAGATCACCATTGTTTCTTATAGCTGAATAGTACTCCAAGGTATACATATACCACATTTTATTAATCCACTCATGTACTGATGGGCACTTGGGTTATTTCCACATCTTTGCAACTGTGAATTCTGCTGCTATAAACATTCGAGTACAGATTTTTTTTTTTTAATAGAATGTCTTTTGTTCTTTTGGGTAGATGCCCAGTAATGGGATTACTGGATCAAATGGGAAATCAAATGGTAGATCTCCATAATGCTTTCCACCGAGGTTGCAGTAGTTTGCAGTCCCACCAGCAGTGTATGAGTGTTCCTATCTCTCCACATCCACACCAACATTTATTGTTTTGGGACTTTTTGATAAAAGCCAGTCTCACTGGAGATAAGTGATATCTCATTGTGCTTTTGATTTGCATTTCCCTGATGATTAGAGATGTTGAGCATTTTTTCATATGTTTCTTGGCCATTATTCTGTCTTCTTTTGAACAGTTTCTGTTCACATCCTTTGCCCACTTTTTGATAGGGTTGTTTGATTTTTTCTTGCTGATTTTCCTGAGTTCTAAATAGATTCTAGTTATCAGCCCTTTATCAGATATGTAGCATGCGAATATTTTCCCCCATTCTGTAGGTTGTCTGTTTGCTCTCATGATAGTTTCTTTGGCTGTGCAGAAGTTTTTTAATTTGATCAGGTCCCATTTATTTATTTTTGTTGTTGCTGTGATTGCCTTTGGGGTCTTCTTCATAAATTCTTTGCCTAGGCCAATATCTAGAAGAGTATTTCCAACATTTTCCTCTAGAATTCTTATAGTTTCACACCTTAGGTTTAAGTCTGTTATCCACCATGAGTTGATTTTTGTGAGAAGTGAAAGGTGTGGATCCTGTTTCAGTCTTCTACATGTGGCTATCCAGTTTTCCCAGCACCATTTATTGAATGAGGATTCTTTTCCCCAGTGTATGTTTTTATCTGCTTTGTCAAAGATTAGATGGCTATATGAGGCTGGTTTTATATCTGGGTTCTCAGTTCTGTTCCAAACGTCTATGTCCCTGTTCTTGTGCCAGTACCATACTGTTTTAATTACTATAGCCTTTTAGTATAGTTTGAAGTCTGGTAAATTGATGCCTCCCATTTTATTCTTTTTGCCTAGGATTGCTTTTGCTCTACAGGGTCTTCTCTGGTTCCATACGAAGCATAAAATTATTTTTTCTGTATCTGTGAAAAATGATGTTGGTACTTTAATAGGCTCAGCTTTTTAAAATAAATCAGTCCAAGAGAACCCCCTCTCCCCTTCTAGAAAGCAAGCCACTCTGCCCCACTTTCCCACCCAGCACTGCTCTAGGGGCCTGGTTCTTTGGTGTCAAATGAAAATGCCATGTCAGAGTAACTCTTCTGTTCACAGGTGCGGTGCCCAGGCTCAGCCAGGGACAAAGGTGGTATAGGAAGGCATAGTTCTTTGTCCCTTCATCCTTTCTTTCTCGTTCTGATCCTTGTAGGGAAAGGACTGCATAAAATAATAGCTTTTGTTTAAGTTATGCTGAGAGGTGGTAAACATTCTACAAAGAATTTTTGTGGAACTTTGTATTACTCCAGAAAGAAAAAGATCCATAGTGATAATCAATGTCTGGAGGAAGGACCTGACCTATGTCAGATCCAGACCTGGTTTCCTCAGGGTATCAGCTGGCAGAAGCAGGAAGAGGTGTGCAACTATGTTTGAATTACCTGAAATATAAAGCCCATGATTTAAAATGGGTGAGTGTGGGGTGAGGTGGAGATTCAGGGGGTCCCAGCAGGTAGGGAATTTGAACTGTGGCTTCAACGTAACAGGAAGCTCTCATAGGAATAAGATGCTTTGAGGTTCAGAAACGCAGGGGTGCTGGAGAGTTTAGAGATGCTACATGGTGTAAAAGTCACAAAACTTCAGTAGCTGCTGGCTGTGGAGCGACTTTTGGCAGATTAGAAACTGCTGAGAAAGCACATGCTAAATTATTGACAATCTGGCAGAAAAGGATGGAAGGACTCCCAATTTTTGTTGAGGTTAGTAATATTTTTACACCTGACATTGAAAAGAGGAGGGTGTCATGAGGTGAGATAGATTTTGTGAGGACGGAGCCGGTGCTGCTGAGCACCACGTCCACCCTGCCCCAGCAACCACCCTCGTGCCTTGAGAGGCCGGCGGGACTCATCTGCTGTTGCAACTGACTCGGAAGGAAGAGAACAGAAAGCTGCCCACAGGGAAAAGCAGCACGGGGTACCTGGACTGGGGGAGAGCAGAAGATATTACAAGGGAGCAAATCTGCAAGCTTCTCTTTTGACAGGTAAAGAGTGAACCTCCAGGCATGTTCCTGGAGTCTCCTCTGCCAAGGGAGGTCTTGTCTTCCACTCCCAGTGGGTGAGAAGCTCTCCTGGCAGGTGGTGCTGGGGGACTCACTTCCTGTACAGCCTGCAGAACCATGAGCCAAATAAACCTCTTTTCTTTATAAGTGGCCCAGCCTCAGCTGTTCCTTTGAAGCAATGCAAAATGGACTAACAGAGGCCCCTCTCTTCAAACACCTCCGTATGTGTATTTCTTCTAGTAAAACCCTGTCTTGGCATCCGCTTCTTGGAGGCCTAGACCAACACAAGATTTTTCTAGATTGTGCATTCTCAGTGTGGATGACATCATGACTGAGGAGGTGGAAATCACCTCTTGGGTGCACAAGAAACTTCAATTACAACGGTTTGTGTCCTTCCAAAGGGTGACAGTATATGAACAAACTGCATCTTCGGTGTTGAAATTTTATGGGGTCAGCAAGGGGAGGATTAGGTAAAAATATACCTAAAAAGACTTCTTGTGGGGGTGTGATTTAAAAAGACTGAGAAACTGTTCAAGATGATTCAGCTTGTCACAGAGAAATGACCTCAGAGCCCAAGTCCAGGGCCCCTTCGTGAACTGCATCGCAGGCGAGATATAGTCTGCACGCCTCTCTGACTGTGAGGTGTGAATCCAAGGGCACCACACAGACAAGCCAAGTTCAGGAGGTTTTGGACACTCAAGAAGAGGCTGATGGCTCTCAACGTCTGACCTGAGAAGTAAGAACTTCCCAGTATGCTCACTTCTCTCACCGCGCCCAGACCTGTCCCCGTACAACCCATGGGGATCTCTACATAAGCCCGGTCTGTACCAGTCAGCACCTGGCTGGCAAGGAGCACCTTGCAACCTGCTGGGAGACGATTCTCCAGGGCTCTTTGGCATTCCTGCACGTCCTATCACAGAGCATTTATTTCCAGGCTACCTTAAAAGGATGTTCCTGTAGCAAAAGCCTGTGAAGATACAAATAGTGCCTCTGTCTCCCTTGGAGAAAGAGAGAATATTTGTTTCCTGACCAGGATAATAAATGCAATGTCTCCTCCAGGACAGAGGTTGGGCGTTATTTGCTGAAGCTTCCTTGTAAGATTGGGGGTTTACTGACCTTAGGGTCCTTCCGCTGACACAAACCTCTTTATGTGCAGCAGCCCCGGGGCCAGCACCGCACTACCCCATTCGACCTGGGGGCAGGAGGAGCCCCTGTGAACACAGAGCCTGTGCTCTGCTGTGCTGTGAACGGTAAAACCCTTTGCCTTTGACCCAGGGGTCTTGTGTCTTCCACCGTCTGTGAACCTGTGGCAGGCTAACTTGTCAGGCAAAACCTCAGACCCTTCGTGGTCCTTGACAAAAGCACTATCACAGAGGCAACTTGATCTCTCCCTACTGGGGAAGCAGTAAACTGGGCAAGGAGAGGCCGAGCGCGGCCGACACCCCAGGACTGGAGACTCTTTCTTCAGGAGAGACGGGCACTTGTTCTCCTGCAGCGCCGGAGGGCAGTAAGCCGCGTGCCATGAACTTAGCCTGGAAGCCTTAGAACGCAAGCTTGCAGACCCAGATGGTGCACTTACGGGAATGCGGTGAGGACGCAGCGCAGCGCCGGCCCCACGCCCCGCGTGGGAGGGTGCCGGGGGACGCAGCCCTTTCCACTCTGCTCTGTCTGATGGCCACCGGAGGAAGGCGCAGAACTCCATTGTTGTCAAGCTCAAAAAATCATACAGGGGTCAGAGTACAAAGGTCGCCTCCGTGCCCTTCATTGTGTCTCATCCTCATCGGAACAGTTTCTTTTAGTTGAATAACATAGTAAAGTTAGTCTAAGAAAAAAATCCATAAACAAAAGAGAGTTCACTCCATTTTAAATGCTCTGCAGTGAAGAATATATGTATATACCAGGGCCCTAGAACCGTGGGCTGTGGGAGAACAAAGGCTCAGTGGTGAAAGATGGAATATGAAGGAAAATAAGTGGGGGACAATAAAAAAGGGACCAGGGGACACATATCCCAGTGGACTTACTAGAAATCTAATGAGAAAAATAAGGAAATGACAAGGAGACTTGCACTGGACTTTGGGGGTGTTTGCGATGAGCCACTGTACTGTTATTTCTGTAATAAAGCATATAATATGTTACATATAATATTGTTACTATAATTGTCACTAAATATATCGAGGACCCACTACATTCCGGGTGCTGCTCTATATGCCCTGACCGTTAATTCGGTTAATCTCAGTAACACTTTGCGGAAGGCCCATTGTTCTTCCCATTTTATAGACGGGAAAATGAAGTCACAAGGGCAAAAAGTGCCGTGCCAGCGGCAACCAAGCTGATAAGCCCCAGTTCAGGCAGCCTCGTCCCAGCGCCTGCTCTCTTGGCTGCTGCGCTATGCAGCTTCTCTGATCTCCGCTTTCTTCTTCCCAGAAACTCCAAGGTTGCCTGTTGTCCTGTGCCCCAAACCGTACTATCAGAAGAGGAATGTTCTGGTAAGTTTCACTAACTCTTAAAGACAATGCTGAATTTCATAAAACTTCCCTGGGTTCTATGGTGAGTCCCAAACACCCTGCTGTCCTGCAGTCAGACTTCGCGGCCAGTGCAGCCGTGTGGGGCTCTGCGCCAGCAAACCCGGACGGCCGCGCTGCCGCGCTCGCGCCTGCGTATCGAGCAGTTTCTCTTGCTTTCCTTTTACCCAACCTGGCTGGTGGCATTTTTTGTTGTTTTGGTAAATGAGGCATAGTTATGTGAGAAGCTAGCATTGGGGGAGGCTGGGTAAAGGGTATATGAGAAACTTTTGTTCTATCTTATTACTCTTCTGTAAATCTAAAAGTATTTTGAAATGAAAACTAAAAAAAGAAAAGGTAGAGGCTGTAGCACCTGGTAACTGGGACCGTGATTTTCGAGTCACGCCACAGCTCCGCCACTGACTGGTCTGTGACCTTGCGTTGCCTTTCGGGCCGGGTCTCCTCGCCTGCGACGGGCTGCACAGGTAACGGCAGCTACTGTGGTCGCGTGGATGGGATTAGAAGAAATAATGAATACGATGGCTTTAGCAGACTGCCTGGCAAGTGTAAAAAAGCTGTAGCTCTAGTTATCCTTATTATTACCACAAACAGAGGTCCCCATCCGAGTCCACGGAGGACTTCAGAGACGCCGTGAAACCCTGCAGGTGTACACAAAATCGCTCGCACGGCTCCCGCGCACCTCTCTGGGCAAACAGTGCCAGAGATTTCATAGGATTCTCAAAGAGGGCACTTGCCAAGTGGTTTTGAGAACTCCTGCTCTAAACAAAAGCTCCGAAGACTCTAAGGAAGAGAACACGGGACAAGATGCCTCACGCACTCTGGCTGCGTGTTTGCTGTGCACGTCTGTGCCTTCCCAGGGCCTGGGCTGCTCAGGTTTCTTCCACCTGCAGATTCTTTTTACCTTAGAACAGGTTTTGCCTGAAGAACTTAGCGAGGGCACTGGGCTGACAGAAGTGACGGAGGGGCCTACCAGGGCCACGTCCTCACGGAGGGCTGGTGGCACCTTCTGACAGAGCGGTCGCGTCACGCTGCCTTCCCTGCCTTAGCCGCAGGGCTGGGACGTGCACTCACTTACCTGCGTGCCGTCCGTCTCCCCGCAAACACCGAAAGCCCCAGGAGGGGGCAGTGGGATCTATTTTGTTCGTTGCTGCATCCTCAGCTACCGGGACGCAGTCGGGCCTTCGCAGGCACCCGGCAAACACACAGTGGACGAAGCTGGCGCTGGGGGGCCTGGCAGGACCGGCCCTCAGCACAGTCAGGCTGGGGGCAGAGAACTGCACCTGAGCTCGGGCCTGCCCGCAGCAAGTGGGCTGGCAACTCACTGACCGACACCTCCCTGGGGCACGTCGAATGCCGCCTTCCCCCGCGGCGCCTTCCCCCGCGGCTTGCCGGGAGGCCCCCAGCGTTCGCAGGACCACCCAGGAGCTCCCGTCGGTGCTGCCTTTGGTCAGCACTGTTCGTAAAGATGCTCCGTTTCCGTGGGCTAAGGCCGCAGAGGGGTGTTGTTTCAGGCTGAACAGTGATCTCTCCAAATTCATTTGTCCGGGTCCTGACCCACAGGACCCCATAATGTGGCTGCACTTGGAGACAGGTTCTTTAAAGTGGTAATTAAGTTAAAAAGAGGTCCTTAGGCGGCCTTCACCCCACATGACTGGCGTCCTCACAAGAAGAGATTAGGACACAGACGCACAGAGGAATGGCGAGGAGGTGGCCATCCACACGGCAAAGGGAAAGGAACCAGAAGAAATCAGCTCTCCTGGCACTTTGAGGTCAGCCTTGGCCTCCAGAGCTGTGAGAGAAGAAATGTCTGTTGTTTAAGCCACACAGTCATGGCAGCCCTACCAGGATTTAGGGTTCTGCCGAGAGTGGAGCCTTATAGACAAAAACGTGACAGTCTGGTCCTCCCCCGTGTGCCGTAGCAGTGGTTCTCAGACCAGCAGCTGTGCCCTTGTTAGAAATGGAAATTCACGGTCCTGCTCCAGATTTAGTACATCAGAACCTCTGGGATGGAGCCCAAGAACCGTGTTTTAGAGAGCTTTCCACGTGGCTCCCAGACATGTGGAAGCTGGAGGAAAACTGGTGAGGAACACCAGAAACACGTTTCAGCCCCAGGAATTGGGCTCAGCTGCTTCCCTGGCCCAGAACCCTCGAGTGCTGCAAGAGCAAAACAGCAGAGTGTCATTACTGGTGACTTCATTTGAAAATAAGACATCCAAGGTTCTCTAGTATTGAAGAAAGACAATGAACTAATGAGCTCACCAGGAAGTGCAATCACACACACACACACACACACACACACTAACACACACATATATGTGCACAGTTGGCCTGAGAAACCACACTGCTGGTAATTCAGTCAAGAGAATCAACAATAATTAGCCTTCTCCTAAAGGAGATCAATAAAAAATGGAGTTTCATTGCAGCAGAACATTCTACAAAGCTCTGATGCTTCAAGCCTTTTCTGATTGCAGGACTCTCACCGGGTCCCCTTGCTCAAAGAGAGGTCTATATTTCTTTGCCAAGGATTATGAACTCAAGTTCGAGGCTTCATAGTCTTTTTCCTTTTTCCAGATGGGCAATTTTAATGATTGATTGTGCTGATAAAATTTGTAATTCCTGGGAAGGTTGAAAAGCTTTCTGGCAAAACTCTGTAAATGGTGAACTTGAAAATGAAATGCTTGGAGTCCCCACGTCTATAAATTCACAGGACCTTGTTGCAGTCTGTGTTCCCTCCCTGTGCACATACACAGATGGGCTGCATCTCCTAAGGAGTTTTACAATTATGCTTCTACTGGTTTCTTTCTCAGACCAACAGGCAAGTGAAGTTCATACCTTCTCCCTCTCTGGTCTCCTGGAAAATTCTGACCGTTGCACTCCCGTGGTTCCAACCACCCCCTGCATCAAACACCAACCCCTGATCCATCGTGCTAACTAGATCCGGGGACCTCGGTCTGTGAGCGGCTCAGACACAATATGCCGTAGGCTGTAGCATTGGCAGTAACCGAATCACCTCCCGAATCCCAGTGCCAGGCGGCCCCTCTCTGTTTACCACATCCTGTCTTCTTACTCCTACAAGCCATTGGTCCTACCATATTTTCAGTCTCTTTTCAGACTCCTGTCCTTACTTCTCCCCAAACCCAGCTTAAAATAATCACTCCCTTCCCTGCCATCAACTGCCTTGACCCACTGGTCATCGTCACCCGTCTTTCACTAAATTCAACTCTCCTCCACTCAGCACCTGCACCACGTAGGTGAACCTGCCTAGAGAAAAACCCAAATCACGCTGAGTGGTCTCGCGTTCAAGCATGAGCTTGAACGTGAGTGTGCTCCTCTGTTTTGTCTGGTACTCATGGCACGTTTCATCCCCCCACTCTCCAAGATGACAGTTTCATTCCTTCTCTCTCTTCAAGCCTCCGTCACCTCCTCCCCCTTTCTTGTGCTCAACGATGACTGCTTCCCACCTCGCTGAAGGAACAGAAGGAATTGGAGAGTTTCCATGACCTCCACCAGCTTCTCTTCACCACACTCCATGCCCCGTGTCACACCCTCTGTCCTGTTCATGAGGATAAACTCTGCCTGTTCCCAAGTCAGCCCATCTGCTCTTGTCTGCTTGGAGACATGTCTAGAAATTACTCTCCGCTGCATCATCCAATGCTCCCCAACTCCTGGGGTCATCCCCTTCTTCTTATAAACGTGTTCTCATTTCCCCTTCCTAAGAAAGAAAGAAAAACGACTCTCTGAACTCCCTACCTTCTCCAGATATCACCTATGTCTGATTCTCTTTGAGGAAATCTCCCAGAGAGTAGCGTGTGCTCACCATGGTTCTTCACCCTTCCTCTTATCTTCTGATTTCACTCCAATCACACACTCATCTCCCCTCCACTCCTCTAAAACCGAACCATCTTGTCAAGATCTCCAGTGAGAGACTCAGCCAGCTAAATCTACTGGGATCCTCCGTCCTCACCTCTCTGGCCCTGCGGCATCACTACGCAGTTTTACGACCTTCCCTCCATGCTATGCCGTTGGCTTCTGAGACACGAAACTGTGCTGGTTTCCCCCTGGCCTCTGAGGCCTCTCCTTTGCCCCTTACCTGGGTGGTCCCTCCTCATCCTCCTGACCCTTAATGTGGGAGGCTTCCAGGCTCACTTGCTAAAGCTCTTTTCTCCATATCTTCTCTCGCTTCTTTGATGGTCTCATCCATTCCTATGGCTTTGAATTGAAATACTTTTACTGGCGAGGACTCCGCACTTGCATCTCTAACCTAGGACTTTCCCCTGAAAGCCACGGTGAACATCCAACCGCTTACTCAGCATCTCTTCTTATGTGTCTGAAAGGCCACACAACCCGTCCGAAACCAAAATGCCCCTTCAAGAGTCCTTCTCCTGAACTTAGTGAATGATGTCACTCTATTTTGGGTACTTGGGCCAAAAATCTTGGAGTCATTCTCTGCTTCTTTTTTTCATATTTTGTAACCACCCCATGAGTGGACTGTGTCTGCTGGACCTGGAAATGCTTCCAGACCTGACCACTTCCCCCTTAACTTCTCCTTTGCGACCCTGTGCAGACGCCATCCTCCGCCCCCTGCGCACCTGCAGCTGGCCCTGGCGGCCCCGTGCACCCACCCTGCCTCTCCACAGTGTGTTATCAATGTGACAACCAGAGTGACCCTCCGGAACAGCCATTTCATCACTATCAGGGCCATATTCTGGGTTTTTTTTCACAGTTTAAGATCTCTAAATCAATAAAAATCTTACAGTCACTGGCATCTCACAACTTTATCAGCCGGGCACAGTGCTCCGCACCAAACCCTCCAGACGTCATCACCCCGCACGGCTAAACCCGAAATCCTCACAGAAGTGTACGAGGCCCCTGGGGCGGCTCCCGTCGCCTCACTCCCCTGCAGCGACTGTGTCCTCCTCCCTCTCCCCCCAAGCCAAGGGCACCCGCACCTGAGGTCTCGGCACCTTCCCTGCTCCCAAGAGCTCCCGTCTGCCTGGGCCGCCCTCCCTGCCGCAGGGGCGGGTTCCAAGGTCAGTTCCCCATGAGGCCTCCCCTCCACCCGTCCCCCCACCCCCCGATTTCTTTTCCTTCCTTGTCTTTATCACAGCACATGCTCTACATTTTACTCATTTTTCTCGTTTACCGTCTGCCTTCCGCCATTAGGACGTAAACGACACAACGGCGGAGGCCTTGTTCACAGCCGGATATTCACTATCTGGTCTGGTGTGCGGCACATAGTGGACAATTAACAAATGTGAATGACACATGTGCAAATAGCAAACAGTAAATTAAAGGATAGAGTAACTTATTTTAATATGTTAAAATAATGAATAAATACCTAATTAATACACATGTGTTAAAAGAATTGAGCGAATGGCAACACAAACTGACTTTCTTCTCTCCCAAATCCGCTCCGCCACCATCCTCCTCGTCCCTAGAAACCCAGGAGTCACACTTTGTCCTCCCAGATTCCTTACCCAGAGCCAAGCCCTTGTAAATTCTACTTCCTAAATGCTTTCTTAAGTACCTACCTCCTGGTCCCCCACAGGGTTTGCCTGACCTTGCCAGCCCCTCCTGCTGGCCGGGCAGCACAGAGACAATCTCCAGGCCACTCGTTGGCTGGGCGGCCGAGCCTGCTTTCCTTGGCAGAAGCCTCACATTACTGGGAAGTGCATGTCGTCACATGAAACTCAGAAACTTGGACTCCTGTAACCATCCAAAAGAAGGACCATTGTTGTGGCCTTGAAAAGGCAAAGCCAGTGTCCATGTCCTCAGCCCAGTGCAACCCACGGCCTCCTCTCCCACCCCGCCTCCAGGGCTGTCACCACATCTGACAAGGTCAGAGGGAGTGATCCCAGAACTCGGACCTCGCCCTGCCTGCCCCACCATCTCGCCTCTTTTTTGTTCCCTGTTGGTATTGAACGTGGACCTCCGGTGCCAACGCAGCAAAAATTGTAGGCAAATCAAGTTAAGAAGCCATGTGGGAGCAGAGGGGCCTCTGAACCACACTGGGGGGTCGCTGCCCTCGTGCCGACACCTGGAGCCGGCCCTGCCAGCAGCTGCTCCTCAGAGCCACCGGGAATGGATGGAATCGCAGGACTCCCCACTGGGTCTCATGCATGAATTTGTGCCTAATGAGGCAATTACTTGGCCTTAATGGATGAAGATTTGGTTCCACACATCACTGGGGCCATGGAGAGAACACAGCCTCCCAGATCTATCAGCTGCTGGATGAGCGGAAGCCCACGTAGCAACTGGAGACCAACCCATCACACGCCTGCTGTCCGTCCTGCAGCGAGAAACGGAGAAAGGATGGATGTCCGTGTAAGATGGGCCTGTGATTTTTGGCGTCCTTGGCCAAGGACCACGGGGAGTAGCGACCAGGCAGGCAGTCATGTCTTTAACAGCCGCTGCACTCTGCACACGAGCTTGGAATCGAAAGGCAACGACTGCCACCTTTCACGAGAGGCCCACTCACGTGCCGGCCCTGCAGTCTGGGGCCACATCTGAAGATGCACGAATGCTGCGCTGCGAGCTCGTAGGTTTCCTGTTGGACTAACTCACCACTGCCTTGTGCTGGCTTACCTGGGGGGACAGGTGAGGCTTTGTGACAGCACTGCTCCCTCTCCTTTCCTTCCAGTTCATGGACTCCGTATTTGGTGACAGGGTTTCCAGCACGATATAAGATTACCCAATACGCCTTGGACATTATGTGAAATAAAATGTGGAGCTTTCATCTGGTTAGACCACTCCAATATGAATGACGGTTGTCTCTGGGAGTTGAGAATATGGATGACTTGCATTTTTATTTCTTTATATTTTTCTGGGTATCCCAAATTTCCCAATAATAAGTGTATATTCTATTCACAATTTTTTTTAGAAAAAAAACCTGTTTACTGTTAAAAGAAGGGTGGAGAGGTAAAGAGGGGCTGTGAGGAATTTCTTCTGAATGAAGACAGAAAAGTCGACAAGACCTCACCACGGCTGTTGGAAGAAAGCCTGACAGTCCCAAAGTGCCAGACGGGGCTTAACGCCGGTTCCGCACCCACATCTGTGGTCCCATCACTCATTCCTGCATTTCCTCGCAGCTCTGTGAGGCCCCACAGCTCCTGCTCTCTTTTATTCACTGTGTCCAGGGAGGACAGAGAGCAGGGAGTGGGTTCTGGAGGGTTCCGTCCATCCCCGCAGCCTCTCACAGGGGACAGGCATCACATGCACTCCTGTCGCAGGACAGGACAGCGCCCACGGACGGGGGTGCCAGCTCCTGATGGGAAGCACTCGGCCAGCCAGACTGCGCCGACATCTCCATTATCCCCCCCGGCTGTCTCCAGACCTGCAGATTCTGGGTCTGTTCAAACAAGCTGAAGTGTCTGTGATGGATTTTAACCGTCTCATCCATCAAACTCCTCTTCAGCCTCCAGAGCTTTCTCCAGGTGCAAACCCTCTACCTTCACCCACAGGCCTGGCACAGCCTGCAGCTCCCCGTCTCGGACATGGACTCCAGATGAAAGCCAGGGCCCTGGGCATGGCTTAGAAGACACTTCACTCTCCGTCTTCCAGTTAGAGGTTCAGCTTAGCGCCAACACCCCTCATCTGGCATTTCAGTTCTACAGACTAACAACAGCCGCCCGACTTCACCGTGCATTGTTAGACTTCTGTCTTGGCTGCTTTTCTTATCATTCTGCCAAGAATACAGCCCCTTTGTATTGTCACCCATTTGGAAAATTTCCACTCACCCGTCTCTACCCCAAATGCTCGGATCTCCCCCAGATGCAAACAGCGAACCCTCCCTGCTCACGTGTACATAAGCTATCCCATCTCCATCTGACTGGCTGTTTATTTTCCTTCTCATATTTCCAGGTCTTGTGATTCACCAAGAAAAACTATTCATTCATCTCTCTGTTCCCAGTAATCCGTCACCTAGCAGCTATTCTCTAAGTGTTTTGATGAATTAATTAATGATTTCTTCTGCCAGACTTTCTAATGCCATGAGCTCATGTATTAAAGCCTAATCACAAATGGAACTTGTTTGTTTGTTTTTAATGTCTTCCACTGTGGCTTGATTGTTTTTATTTCAGGGAGGAAAAATAATTTTAAATTTAAGCAAATGAAGTCAGTGCGGAGGAGTATATAACATTCCATCAACAAGCAGCATGTACATATCGAACACTTACTTTGAGGCGAGCTCTGCACTGGGTCCTGGGGAGACATGAATCTTGTCTGAGTGCGGGGGGAAAGCTGAGAAGACCGAGACAGGTATTTACTGTGGTCGATTGAGACCAGTAAGGCGGGTCTGGTTCACGCAGCTGCGGCAGTGCCCGTCCGTGAGTGCGCGGGTTCGGGGAGAAGGGGCGGCGGTGAGCGCAGGCTCCAGGGCAAGCGGGATGCAGGAGGGTGGTGAGCACGGCCGGCCTCGGCGTGCCCAGTCTCGCACTCACGCGCTGGAGGAGAGGAAGGCTTTGTTTTCTCTACGCGATGTTGCCCTTAACACACGTGGGGCATCTGCTCAGCAAATCAATTCCCTTCAGCAGGGTTTCCCCACCTCGGCCCTCCTGACATTTGAGACGGGGTAACTCTTTGCTGTGGGGTCGTCCTCTGTGTTTAGAATGTTTCACAGCATCCGTGGTCTCTACCCACCGAATGTCAGAGCGCCCTCCCCTCCCCCCAGCCCCTTCGAGACAAAACTTTCTTCAAACCTGACTAATTATCCTCTGTGGGACAAAGGTCTCTAAGGTCCAATCTCAGCAAATGTGCTTTTCAGACTTTCTTTGGAAAATTATTCTTATGCTTTTGTTGGGATTCTTTGGGGTGGGTAGTGAGAGAAAGAGAAAGAGGGAGTGAGAGAGAAAGCGTGGGGTACCAGGAAGGTAACTCCCGAAGAGTCAGTGTTTGTGTTTTGTAAATAGCTAGTATTAGGAAAATGAGGAAAACACACACTATGCACTGTCTCTTTCCTGGTGTTTATTACTCATCCAAGATGAGCTGATAATACTCCAGTGATATCACAATGGTACCCAAGGCCATTGAATATGACTTTGAATTAAGCTTTGGAAATATTCCTAGCAACACGTTTAATTAACTAGGATACTTGGTTTATATTAAATCTACATCAACTAATATTAAAAACATATATTGAGGCTTAACAGCTTCAGGAGAGCTCAGGATCCGATTGTGGTGTTATTCATTTCAACACACAGGTTCATTGAATCTTTCCAAATTGAGCACTGGGGACCGGCGCATCACCGCTGATCTGGAAAGCAAAGTGGGGGAAATTGAGATCGTGTGTAACAATGTTTATGTTCTAAGCAATGTTTGTAATGAGCTGTACAGAGGGTAGGAGACCTCGCTTCACTGATTGCCATATTCCTCCTCTACCTCAAAATGTTAGGGTCTCAATTCTAAGCAAATGCAGAACAACCAGGGATAAAAAATGATTATGGGGTGTGACTTTCCTTATTTAGAGGAGGAAATCTTGCTCCTCTGGCAAAGTTCAGTTCGGCACCCATGATTCTTACCCAGGCTACCCTTTTTAGATCAGAGCTTCGGGGAAGCAAAATAGACCAGGATCTGGAAGAATGAGTCCCCACCTGAGATGGGGCAGGCTTTCGATAGTGGGATTGGGGACATTATCAGGACAGGGCAGAGATGCAGCAAAAGAAGTTCCCCTTAATGTTTCATCCAACAAATACGTTAGACATCAGTATACATAATCCGATCTATAAGATCCAGATTTTATTGTGTAAACTCACAACAGAGCTCTTTAATATTTCGCTTAACTGTGTAACTTTACCCACATTACTCATCCCATTCATACGTCAGCATCAACCGCTCATTAACAGTTTCTTGTGTGTTCGTTTTGTCTTCCCCAAAATAGCAAAAGATTGAAAAAGACTAAATTAAGGAAGGGAACAGAGCTTGTGAAGAAGGAAATTTCAGCCCCTAAATCCCTCCCTGGGCCCAGATCCCTCAGGAATCTGTCTACTCGGCTCCCTGGGAAAGTCATGGACCTGCCACACTAGCCACCATGAGAGCCCCTGAGGGTGCTGAGATCTCACTTTTGAGCTGGGTGCTGGCTGCTAAGTCCCCTTTTCTCCACCTGGGTCTGCTAGCCACGACCTGAGAATGTCAAAACACTGGGTTTCCGTAAAGCCCCGACACCACTCTCAACACTCAGCCCCCCAGCGTTCTCTCCACTCTCCCGGGGCCCCACCAGGAGCTTTTCCTCCACCTGAGCAGCTACAGTTACTTTTGAAAAAATACAATAGCGCCTGAGGGGTTTTCCTCCTGATTACGAGGGCCAATGCGTTTCTGTGTCAATAAATTCCTATAAACCTGTGTTTTCTTTTCTGAGTGATGTTGCTGCTTCACCGCCCATCAATCAGTGTTTCAAGCCAGCAGCGCCTGGCTGGGATCAACACGGCTGTGTGCGGGTCTGGCTGCCCCACCACACCACACGGGCGTGTCCGTTCTCGCCTGCCAGTCAGAAGGCTGGACCTGGATGGGCTCGTGGTCTTTTTTCTTTCCTAAAAAAAAAAACAAAACCAAAACCTAGATTTCTCTAATACTTCAGATTCAGTGACACTTACTGGTGCTAGAGATCACGATGGTGAGAATCCGAGAGGGGTAAAATTGGCCAGAACAAATAGAGGAATAGCAACAGCACTTAATAATACGTAATTCAAAAGCAATTGCAGCTCTCCCAACTTAACACACGAGATATGTGTCCCCACTGTGGCCGCATCGGTTCTCCAGAGAAACAGAACCAATGGGATGTTGATAGACAGATACCGGCACACCGGAGGGGATTCGTTACCAGAGTTGGCTCATGTGGTCGTGGAGGCCGAGAAGTCCCACAGGATGCCATCAGCACGCTGGGGGTCAGGAAGCCCGTGGCGTGAGCCTGCCCAGCTTCCCAGGAGCCAGTGGTGTAGCCGTCAGCCCAAGGCCTTCCAAGAGCCCAAGGACGTGTGGGGCCACTGGTGTCAGCCCCAGAGTCCAGACACCTGCAACCTGGACCTCTGATGTCCAAGGGCAGCAGACGGAGTCCCGGCTCCAGAAGAGAGAGCAAATTCACCTGTCCTCTGCCTTTTGGTCCCACCCAGGCTCTCAGTGTGTGGGGCGGTGCTGCTCCCGTGGGTGAGGTCTGCACCCTTGCTCGGTCTCCTGACTCGAGTGCTGACCTTCCCAGACGCACCTGCAGGGACATGCCCGGGAGTAATATTTCGTCACTATGTGGGTGTCCCTCAACCCAAGATGACACACAAATTACTCATCACGGCAGGATTCTAGAGGTTCCTGTCCACTTTCAGATCTAGTTTTGGCTGAGATTCACCTTTCTTGCTTATTTTCTTAATCCGCTGAGTTTTTTTTCAGCCTTTGGGATAAAAGTCAAAATAGCCACTTTGTCAAGCAGACTGATGTTTGTACCTGTCAGATCCAGTTTCGGGGTGCAAATCTCCGTGAATGGTGGTGTCCTCAATCTTTGTTCCTGAGACTTCTGCTTTCCAAAAGTCACAGGGTTGCACTGTGTACCCCAGGCACGCCTGACCGAAAGTGCAGAAGGTGGGGTCACTGCCGGTGCCACAGTGATCATAGGTGGGGCGGCCACTCCGCAGCTCTGCGAGCACCCAGGTGGTGTCTCTGCTCTTTCTGTGCCCATCTTGCTTCTTCCTGCTCCACAAAGGACCGCACCAGCGCAGCCACCAGAAGCCCGGACTTGCGACTACGTGGGCGGCTCTGGGGCAGTGTGTCCTGATCGCACCCTGACAGGAGCTAATGCTGGAGGGACAGTCACTTTCACACTGGCCGCAAGCAGCGGTGCTGCTTCCTGGGTTGCTGGGGGAGCAGAGCTCCCAGCGCTCAGGCCCAGCTGCCGCCTCTCACCGGAAGGAGCGTGAAGACTTTCGCAAGGAAAGCTGACGAGCACGCGACAGGCACCAACGCCTGTTTCTTCTCCTCTCCTCCCTCTTCATTAATTGTCTCTCCCAGGCACATACGCTGAGATACGTGCATACAAGCGCAAGTGCATAGAAATACAGATTAAAGCTGCCATCCACAGGGGTGTACATAATTACATGTGTACCCGTTTTAACACGCACTTGCTGAAACTAGGAAAAGTCAATTCAAAGCTAAATTCCTTTCATAAAGAGAAAGAATTTGAGCTCAAGTGTGTCTAAGATGGCACACTATGGTACTGAGCACACGCCACGCATTTCCTGTTTCTGGGCGTTTGACGCACTGGCAGTCTCCCCGGGCTAAGGGTCATGTTAGTGACTGGGGGGAGTTCCGCATCTGCCCGGGAGCGGATTTGTGAGAAGATCAGTCCTAAACGGGTCCCTCTCGTTCTTTGGGAGTCACGGGCTGCCCCCAGGTGCTGGTAACCTTCTTGTCCTGTATGGCACGACTGTCCCTCCCCTTCCCTGAGCTGTTCCAGGTGGCCCGGGATGAATCCTGTCTCCATGGTGACATTTTCTTGACATCCTCCCCTGCTCCTGACAGGCAAGTGTCCCCCCCGGTGCTGGCTGTGCAGCTTCCTGGGCACCGGCCAGTCTGAGCGGACCAGCCCCAGGAGCTCGGCCTGTGTGACAGCCTTTGGTGGCGCCACCTGTTTCGTCGGCGTCCCCTCTCTCTGCTGCTACTTCTCTCTTGTTTCCCCCCGGGTGACTCCCTTTCCACAAAGCTTCTCAGTGAATACCGAGGAGTTTCTCCACAGTGGCCACCAAAACCCCTAAGGCCAGCCCCCAACTCCCTCCTGTAGCCACATGGGACTCAGTTCCCCTCCGTCTGTGGCTCTTACCAAGGCAGACGGCTGTCGTCTGCCCATGTGCATGTCTACCCTGAACGATGACAGTAAGCACCTAGAAAACCGAGTCTTACGCGTTCTTACGTGCAGGTTTGTGTCACCTGCTGACTGCCCATGTTTCTATTTGGGTCCCTGACACCCTCTCAAACAGAACACGTACACAGTAGGCTCCTGTTCACCTGCCCTCTGTAGTCTGTAATCCACGCAGTGGCCATGGGGGGCTTTTCAGGTGGCCCCCGAGAAGCCATGTCTGTGTTCTAAACCCACAACCTACAAATGTGATCTGATTTGGAAAAAGGGTCTTTGCAGGCAGAATCGTGGTGGGGCTCTTCAGTGGATTACCACGGTGGGCCCTAAACCCAATGACAGGCACTGTGTAGGAGAGACGGGGAGAGGAGAGGCTGACACTGAAGGTAGAGAGACTGGAGCGACGCAGCCGCACAAGGTGTCGAGAGCCCCAGAAGTGGAAATGAAGGAATGACTGAGCGTCTCCGAGGAGGGACAGCTCTGCCGACACCTTCTGGCCTCGAGGACTGGGAGAGGTTACGTTTCTCTTGCTTTAAATCGCCAAGTTTGCTGGAATTTGCTAAGGCATCCCTAGAAAACTGAACACAGCCAAGGAACTCTTTGGGGTGTCATACCCCATATGACCTTCCCATGTCCTCCATCCCAACCTCAAAGGTATGTTTGTTTTTCTGGCTTCCTTTTTAGGGAGCCGTTCCCTTAAGGGAGCCCGAGAATCATTAGGACGCCGGAGGGAGGTGCTTCCCACCCCGTTGCAAAAGCGGCAGCAGCAGCAGCGTGTTGTAATCCCCAGGGGACACCTGCTGCTCAGGATTGGTGGCAATCAATGGCAAGACACCCCAGAGGTGCCAGAGGCAGCATTGGGGACTGAACAGCAAGCAGAAGGGCTCAGCCCTGGCCGTGCCAGCAGGACCCCTCTGGGCCACTGAGAATCTGCCCCCGAAGAAGGCAGTGACACTTCCTCCCCAGGGACTCTGCTGGGTAGACACTCATATTGTTGCGTGAAAATCCAGGAAGGTTCTTCTTTACTTCTTGTTATTTTATTTGAACCTAACAACTACCCAGGAAGCGTGGTAGAATCTTCTCCCCTATTTTAATTCTGTAGCTGAGAAAACGGACACACAGGCAGGAAGGTGGCGTGCCTGAGGTTGCACCGTCTGTGAGAGGCCACGCCAGAGCCTGATCCTGGAGTCGACATTAGTCTCAGTTTTCGAAACTGTCTCAAACACACCCCACACCTATTTCTTCCTGCCTACTCAAGGCGTCGTTTCTGAACAGCAAAAAAATTAGCTTGAGACACTCAGAGTCAATCTACCATTTTGTTATTGCTGTTGTCCTGGGTTAATTAAAAATTTGTACTAAAAACGAAATGTCCCAGTTGAGCTTGTTTTTGACATTCCCTAAAAAATCCTAAATACTCTACTTAGAAAATAAACACTGATGTTTACAGTTGATGAAACAGGCTACGTACACTGCGGCCCAATCAGGAGGCGTTCCCGTGAATTTGATTTCACGTGTTGCCTGTCAGTCTGGAGATGAACACGTTTGGGAGGAAAGATCGAAAGAGAAATGTCACTGCAAATCACTGGTAACTCTGAGAAAAGGAGACACAATCAAACTCGCTTTAAGTTTCTTTTCTTAGCTTTTGGCCTCCAAGTAGGGGACGGAGGAGGAAAGGCAGGAAACAGACGCTGCAACACCTCTGTGTTCTGGTCCGAGTGCTAGTGGCTCTGGTCTTCATGTAGTTGTTTCATGTCATCTTCATCACACTCTGCTTACTTGGGTTATTTATTATATTTGTTGCAGATAAAAACAAAACAGATATAAAGAGGTAAAATAGTTTATCCAAAGACACCCAGCTTAAAAGTTGCCAAAAATATTTTGAAACAAGCTACCATGACGCACAGCTTCCCTCCAGCGAGCGTACGGAATGGGCGTTGCATGGAACACCGCGCAAAGATGAGTTTCTTCTGAGGGTTCCCATTGGGTTTTCTGTACAGGAAACATTTTTCACGGGTTGGGCGACCTGTCTCACTGAGCAAACATCCTCCGCAGCTGCCCCCTGAGCAGTGTCGGTACGAAGTGAGAGCGTGACAGCTTCCTTAGCACCGTTACTCACAGGCTTCTTAATTACCCTGCCCATACAGGCAGCAATGGAGACCCCTGTCATTTTAGAAATGAAACCTGTTCGATGACTTCTTCCTCCGGGACATTTTGGCCATGTGTGCTCCTGGAAGTTTGGTTCTGAGTTCCAAGACTTGTGCTTTTAAAAATGTCCTTTTCCTGGTCATTGTACAGTTTACCAAGCTTGTCTCATGTGTTAACTCATTCAATCCTTGTGACAATTCTAAGGCGCAAGTGAATATTTTGATTTTTCTGATGAGTAAACTGAGAGAAGGAGCGAGAGCAGCCTGCACAGAATCACACAAACTTCGAGGGGGAGGCAGGACTTGAAGTCACGTCTTTGACCTTCATTCTAGGCCCCTTCCCTGCTCTTGTCCACCAAGTGCCCCGGGCTCCCCAACGTTGGAGGGATCATTGGCACGCAGCCCTCTGCGTTCTCTCGAGCACCACAGCTCGCTTTCCAAGAAGAAACTGAGGCGGAGCAAACATCGTTGGTGCCAGGGTGAGCACTAGATCTTGCCGCCGGTTTATGCCCTCGCCAGACTTGGGCCTTTCTGTACTCATACCCGAATTAAACAACTCTAATGCTACACTGGATGCTATTTTTTCTATGATATTTCCACAGAAATATACACCGGCTGTGACACAGGAACACAGGTGTCTGCTTTGCGTTCCCGTCAGCTGGTGTCTAGTACCTGGGACACTCAGCACGCTCGCACGCTCCTCAATCTGCAGTCAGATGTTCGCACTTCCCAGACTTTCACACCTGCAGCACATTCGTTCCTTCATAGGTCTTTATACATTAAGTTTATTTTATCCAGAAGGAACCAGAATCGCTAAGCTAAGGACCAAGCGTTCCATCTCTACATTGAAAAGTTGCTTCCCCATTAAATGGCAAATACTTCCTCTCGAAGGTTGAATGGTGCAGCACTTTACAAAGACATCCAGCTGGTTACATTTGAGGGGCTGGAATAAAGGCTGGTCCCAGAATATCTTCAGGCTTGAAGCCGTGATATATTTTTGTTTGATATTGAATTGGAAACATTTTTCTCTCGTGCTCTATCTCTGCCCCTTGAAATTGGGTCCTACAGATGTGGCTCGTGAGCATGAAAGGCGCCGTGGCACAGAGCCCTGCCACGAGGACTGCGCCACGCTCCCACCCCTCATCATCACCGCTGGCGGATAGCGCCTCCCGCCCACACGCCCCCGCTGAGGAGGAGCACACAAGACCAACGGCTGTTCTCCAACATTATTTTGCTATCAAACTCCTTCCAACGAGGGGCTGCAAGAAGGAGAAAGTGCCGTCTCTCCAGAGCAGGGCAAGCGGGCACCACTGCCTCTTCGGTACGTGCGTGGGATTGTCGCCTCCGGGCGCCCCAGTGTGGCGCAGCCTCTCTTGGCCCCCTCAGCTGGCCCCGTCTTCCTCCCCAACGCTCCTCTGACTACTGCTGGGGCTCCTTTTCTTCTTCTTTCTCCTCCTACTTCCCTGGCATTAGACTTGCTCAGCATTCAGCCCTTTCATCTGTGCTTTTTAAATCTCTGCTTCTTAAGTTCCTCTCCTCTCAAAAACTATTGAGGTAGAAACAGTGCTGTAGCCCCATCCCAAATATAGCTGCTTCTCTCCAGTGCCTTATTTAAAATATATATAGAGAGATAGATAGATAGATATAGATATAGATATAGATATAGATATAGATATAGATGAATTGAAATGTTTTGTGGTGCAAAGTTTTGCTGCTAGAGCTTCTTGCTAACTCATCTGTCCATGTGTATCTGAGCCTTACTATTCAGCAATAACCATAATCTTGTGTTTATCTACGGAGATGACACCGAAATCTGGACATCTGTGTCAGCTTCAGTGTCTATGCAAACTATCTCCCCAACCATTTGAACTGTGTGTCATGCTTTCGCCATTAACCGTCATTAAGGGAACAGCCATAGTCGCACATCTCACTGGAATTCCAAGGAACCACACAGGAGTTAGCTGGTTCTGTTACCAAACAAAGACTGGTGACAACCAGTCAAGAACAAAGAATGAACCATCTCTGGAGGAGGACCCAGATCCCAACTCACCTAAGAGCTGACACAAACGCACATCCACCCCAAAATGGCACCCATAGCTAAGGAATTTGATGTAGTTGGGACCAAAGTTTGAGCGGCAGCAGCTCGTGGTGTCAGGGAGGTACGAGGATGGTAAATCCAGGAGGAAAGTCCAGAGGAGGTGGGTGCAGGCAGAAGCAAGATGCAGTCCTGGGATGAAAGGCCGTGAGAACTTTGCCAAGGGTCCACTGAAGCAAACTGGGTCTCGGAAATGACTTCTAGACTCAGTGCAGACCTGGAGTGGGAAGATCAGAGTCTAGTCCTAGCGAGGAAGTCAGGTGAGCAGGGCCCCCAAAGTGGCCGCAGACATGGAGGCAGCAGGCTGGAGCCGTGGGACCAGCAGACCATGGCGGAGCCTCTCACTGGCGAGAAATCTCATGGGAGAGTTAAGGTGCCGTTCTCAGAAGTACAGAAGTGAGGCAGGGCTGAGTCTGCAGGGGCAGGCAAGGCGGGGCAGGGGACAGGTGAGCAGCGAGCGGTGGGCGTCCCACCTGCTAGACCTGGGGGTCTTCTCCAAACAAGCTTCCCATGTTAAGTCTGCTATTTTCTCAGACATCTCATCTGAAACCTATGTTAGATTTAGCTTTCTCCACCTTGCACTTCGTCACAGCTAAGCCATCATTAAGTCCCAATTCTGCCTTCATTTGATCCTTAGTACCTTCCTATCTTCCCCAGGACTTCTGTAAATGCTAGTTAAGCTCCTCTTGTTCCAAGGAATCATCATCCACTTAACAGTTCTCTCCTCCGGGTTCTCCTGTATGGTGCCCGATTAATTTTTTAAAAGTCTAAAATTTCTACTTTTTGATCATACCATTCTTCTCTTTAACTATCCTCAAGGACGTGAAGCTGTGGTCCAGCCCCCAGGCAGTGGACCAGTACCAGTCCGTGGCTTGTTAGGGACTGGGCCATGGAGCTCTGCCACTCCCTGACCCGTCCATGGAAAGATCGTCTTCCACCGAACCGGCCCCTGGTGCCAAAAAGTTTGGGGACCACTGGTCTGCAGGATGAAGTCCAAACCCTTTAACTCAGCATTGAGCCAGGCTACTCCCTGTAAACGATTCCTGGTAATTTCCATCTCACGACCTCCGCCCACATTGTGCCCGTAGCTCAAATACTAATAGCATTTCCCGCCCGGACGCTCCCTCACCGCTGCTCTCGCCAGGCCGGCCTCACTTATCAAAATGCTGCTCACCTCTTCTCTCCACTTTCCTTGACTCTCAGCCCTCGAGGAACTTTCCTAGCATTTATTGCCTAATCCACTATTTTGGTACTTTTTATATTTGCTTCTCTAGTTAGTTAATTTTTCACGTTTTTTCTACTGTAGCATGGTAGCTAAATGTCACTGGGGATCCTCACTTGTGTTCATTGATTTCTTTCAGAGCACCTGGCTCCATGGCAGGTGTGTAATAAATACTGTTTTAATAAATAAATGTTCTCCTTTTTTATACTGAGGTCTGCAAACTCTCATCGCTGCTATTACATCGAATGCATTCAACACAGCGATTGGTTCTACTTTTCTAATACACAGGATCTACTTTGAAATGTGTTTCCCTCTGGCGGGAATGGGTTTGTGTGGATTCATTTACTCTTTCGTGAGGTTTCCCCTATGGCCAATAAAGTGGATTTGCAAGACAGCCTCCAAGGCCATAACTTCCCAAAAGAGGTTTTTGCTTCTGTGGAGCTAACTACACATAACGAGCTTTGAACACGCAACCTTGGGCTTTTTAACAGAATGCATTAACCATGGGGCACATGGGTCCTGATCTACTTTAGTTTGGTTTAGTTACTTTCATTGCAAATGAGTCCAATTGAAGACACGCCCCCGGATACACTTACTGTGTGAGACGCACTTTCTCTCCTTCTCCCCCACTTAATAGTTTAGGGTCCAACTAAACCCTCCTACAGAGGGTACAGGGCTAATGTCTTTTTAGGGTACAGGGCTCAGACTGGGGGCCCTGTATCCTAAAAGTCTTACCAAAGATAGTAAGATTTTTGAGGGAAGGCAATGAATAACACCTTTTTTCCTGTCTGAGTTTTGAACAAATTAAGCAGCTGGACAAATGGAAATAGCGGCCAAATATGTCCTTGTCACTGATGAGGCCTGGATGGGAAGATATGACTTATATACGTGGCGTTTAGTCTCCCTAGTATTGAAGCCCACAGCAGGCAGACGTAGGCACCCAGTAAGGTCCACATTGGACGGGTAGTCAGTCCTGAGTGCCACAAGCCACATGGGTGCCCACCAGGACAGAGGCACTCTTGGAAGTGAGCTGTGGCACACGGGAGGGAGGAAGCAAGTCAGGCCGTTTATTCTTCCCAAACTTTCCAATCAAATTGGTCGTTCCACCTCCCTGTGGCAGAGGAAGTGAGGGAGCAGGAAGACGTCAGGAATATTACATCCCTGAGCTTCCCCACCAGCAAGGAAACACTGGGCATGAGAAGAAACGCCACACCCCATAACGAGGGACACGCTTGTGCCTGACCTGAACTGAAAATTTCCATCCATCTTTCTCCCACTGGCGTTCACAACACTCCTAAGTTGCCTTTTGCTCATCTCCCCACAATTTGTTACTCACCTAACCAAGGTGTGAGCAATATTCAACTGAGGACTGGAGATTTCAAGACAAAGTACGTGCTGGATTCCAAAATGGGAGCTGTGTGAAACATGAGTCATCCACAGTTCCATTCCAACCTCTGGGAAGAAACCTCACGAAAACCTGCAACAATGGCTCGGGAAGGTCACTTGAAGTTTGAACCATCCACGTGGGTGGGAAGCAGCTGAGGGCTCGAAGAGCACTGACTTCGCAGGACTCGGGCTAAGACAACTCGCGACATCTACTCCAGACTGGGGTCTTGATGCTAAGCAAGGATTTTAAATTGACCTAAAGGCTGAACCTTCCTAAATTAATGGTACGAGTAGGAAATGGAGCATAGAAAACTACGTGTCCATGCATTTCTTTCTTTCTTTCTTTCTTTCTTTCTTTCTTTCTTTCTTTCTTTCTTTCTTTCTTTCAACATATATTTTATTTTATTTTTTTCAGCATACTATGGGGGTACAAATGTTTAGGTTACTTATATTGACATTTCCCCCGCCCCCACCCCGAGGCAGAGCTTCAAGCGTGTCCATCCCCCAGACGGTGCTCATTGCACTCATTATGTAACATGGAGTACTACTCAGCTATAAGAAACAATGGTGATCTAGCGCCTCTTGTATTCTCCTGGATAGAGCTGGAACCCATTCTACTAAGTGAAGTATCCTAAGAATGGAAAAACAAGCACCACGTGTACTCACCAGCAAATTAGTTTCACTGATCAACACCTAAGTGCACTTATAGGAATAACATCCATCGGGTGTCGGACCGATGGGAGGGAGGAGGAGGGGATGGGTATATACATGCATAAGGCCCATGCATTTCTTAGCAAATCGGTACTGGTGTGTTTGTAATTGTGTGTATATGTGCTGGCTCCAGTGTGGCCCTTCCTGTTCTTAGAGATTGAGCCCCTTAAAGTGCCAATCACTGTGCTAAGAGACCGATCTATGTTAATTCATTTAATCCTCACTAGAAAATTTTTGAAAAATGGGACAACAATGTCCCAAGAGAGTGACATTAAAGAATCCCCTCCAGGCCACAGAGCTAATACTGTTTGAGTCAAGGTCTCGGTGGCTCTGAGGCCATTGCTTCCCACCAGGCTAGACTCCAGCCCCTGGGGTACCAGAACAGGCTGGCCACTGAGTCCCACCATCAGTCTGTGAATGACCCAGGCAGTCGCCTGCTCCTGTCCTATTTCCTTATACGTGAAGTGTCTGCTGCTCTGAGCTGTTGCAAGGAGCAGAGGGGACACCTCACGGAAGCGTTATGCAAACTGCACAGAGGCACAGGCGTGGAGGAAGCGACCCTAGTCACTGTCCTCACCTCACATACTGTCCACGTCTCAGGAGAGTGGATCCCAGCAGGACGGGCAAATTCATCAGGTTCCGGGCTCTGTCCCCCGCGCGGCCCTGTCACCTCGCTCCTCTTGGCTCCAGTTCCTCCCAGCCCTGCGCCATGGCCTCCTCCTTCTCTCCACGCCTAATCTCAGCGTCGGCAAAGCCGGTGGGGAGAGACGCTGGCCCAGGCTCGACCCGCAGAGGTAGAGAGGGGGCAAGACGAGGCGCAAACAAAGGATTTTGATTTTTTTTTGGAAAGCGGGTGACGTGAGCGGAGGGAGGTGGGCAGGGGAAGTAACTCAGGGAGGTGCGACAGCCAGGCTGATGAATCCGCTCCCCTCAGGAGCATCAATCAAACGTGAAATCGCTCCCGACCTGGGCGTTGGTCAAGCTAATCCCACGCCGCCTTTCTCTTGGTGTGTGGATGCGTTTCCTCGGATTGATTCCTTTTCTAGTTGAGTCTTAAATAACAAGTTTCTGATCCTCAAAGCCCAGGAGAGAAACGATTCACTTCAAAAGGAAAAAAGAAATCACACGTGACAATAAATACGAGATGCCAGGAGACTCAGCAACAAGGTGTGTGCTGACTAGAAGGGACGTTGCCCAGAGTGCGGGACACCCCTGGGAGGAGGGGACCCTGGATGTGAGGCTGCAGGCACTGAGGGCAGGGACATGCAATTTCCCCGCAGGATGGGCCAAGTTGCAAAGACAAGGCTATGGGCGAGAAACCTTGAAACGGGAAAGCCTTAAATATCCGAGATTGACTATCCTCCCTGCTCAGTGGAGTGAGGGCAGTGAGTCTAAAATAAACTGCATAATTTATAAAATTACATATTTATAATTGTGCAATATGTGTGGCAATCCTTGCACGCCTGAGATTGAGACTGAGACTCGCACCGCAACACCGTCAAATAGGAAATCAGAAGAGTCTCACAATGATTTTAAATGAAAACAGTTGTATTTTCCAATGTGGAAGGAAACACTACCTTTATATAAACGAAGGATAAGATTGGGATGAATTGCTTTGTGGCTGTAAATAAAGCAGCTGCTGAACTTTTTTTACAGGATTTTCGGATTGCTGAATTTTTTTAGCAGGATCACATTTTGCCCAGTTACTGGGTTCACTTGGCATTTTCTAACCCCAGAGTCAGGCAGCTTAGTGGGGTGAAAAGGCCCCCAGGAGACAGAAAGGAGACTGGGTTCTAGGCCTGTGAGAGGCTCTAGCTGAAGGGCCTTCGGCGGGTCCCCTCCTGGGTACACGAGAGCCCTGGACTAAGTCACTCTCGAGCAACTGCAGCTCGGGGGAGGCCGAGGGCACGGGCCGGCCCAGCGCGAGGAAAATTCAATCACTGGTATTGTTTAGAATTACCAGCACATGGATAATAAAAAGCAGATTGCTATTCCTTTTTGTTGTTTTTCAGTTCTTTCCAGAAAAATGCACCCTCACCTTGCCTGCACCCAGCGTGGGAGGTTCGGACCACTCCCTCCATCCCAGCTTTGACCCCAGACTCCCAGTCCCTAAAATCTAGCAGTTTCCTTTTCTTTATCGATATCTAAAGGCATCTTCCATTCCGCCCCGGTTATGTTTCTGCTGGACGGGGAGAAATAGGGCCAGGATTGCGTGGGGTTACCAGGAAAGAGAGGATCTCGCGGACTGTCAGGGACAGAGGCAGGATTAGCCTCAAATGGAGGGTGTGACTGACACATGTAAACACTCCGTGGCTTTGACAGTGGGAAGAAATGGCTTGACGCAGACTCGCACTGTCAGCCCAGCAGAGGCAGTGGCGGCCGATCCATTAGGCCTTCCCGTTGCCGGGCGTGGAGCTCATGGTTGGTGTCCTCTGGCTTATCAGGAATCTGGCCTGAAGTATTAATTTGCAACCTGCTAAGAGCCTTGTGAACTTGGACAAATACAGATAAATACAAGTCGACTCATTTTAAAATGCTCTTTCTCTTGTTTGTTGATTTCCTTCCAACGGGTGTGGTATTTTTAAAGAGCTCTGAAGTCACCAGTTTCATGCTTTATCCATGGCTTTTACCAGCCGGGCTGCCAGGAAGCCCTGAGGGCGGCAGCTCTTAGGTGGCAGCCACAGAGGTGGGGAGGTGGGGAGTGACGTCCAAGGACAGAAACCCCCAGCGGCGGGCAGCCCCGCGGCAGCTGCCGCCCCCAGCACTTCTCTGGCCCGCCCAGAACCTGGAAGCAATTTGCTCAAGTTCACCTTTTGGGGTGGGGACGGGAAGCTAGAAAAAGGCGTAGATCAAAAGCGACTCTCAGTATTCTAACTTCCAACCTGGATGGCCTTTTCTGCTTCCCTCTTCATTCTGGGGGGTGTTTTGACATTTTTGGTTCGGGAACCTCATTTGCCTTCCAGGTAGGCTTAGCTCATCTATCCATTGCTTATTTTTTCCCCTCAACCCTGAAGGTAACTCACCTCCTGCCATTCGCCATCTCAGGGTCCTACCAGGTTTCAGATCCTGGGTCACCCCCCCACATCACTGCTGAGCCTGTGCGGCCGCGAGCCCACAGGTGGCTTGGAGGATGAAGGCAGAGGAGGAACGCGGGTGCAGGAGGACGGAAGAGGAAGGACACACGGAGCGGGCGGCGTTCGCTCTCGCCCTGCAGGGAAGGGGCTGGAGCAGGGGCCGGCGCACAGGAATTCCGTGGTCTGAGGCTGAGCGAGGGATTACCAAGGTCTCCAAGCTAGTGTGGTTTGGAGAACAAACAGTCCTTTGGGGGAAGGTTCTACAGGCAAATGCTCTTTAAGCGAGGTAGCATCCGTGTTTAACAAGCTTTAAGTGAACTTCCACGATGTGCTGGGCACCGCGTTGGACTTGATGGGCAAGGTCCCCATTCTCACGGAGCTTACACGTCCGTGAAGGAGACAAACACCTCCACAAGCAGCACACGTGAGACACGTGTGACCAAGTAGAAGGTACAAGGGGCTGGTGAGGCCTGGAGTGTTGGAAGAACATCTCAACCTTATTAGAAAGCAGAACAAGCCCTCGAATGTCCCACGAGTGGAAGCGCAGGTCTGATAACAACAGGATTCAGGCACCGGGTCACACGCCCTAACGCTGCCCGAGGCCAGGCCAGCCTGACCAACAGCTGGTCCCATCAGCACTGGCCTCTCCACGCTCAAGGTGCTGCATTGGTGGTATGGAAGGAAGATCCACCTAGGGCACTCTGCCTGCCACCAACACGTCCCCGTCACAAGGTACACTTGCATCTGATTCAACTCAGAGCACAGCCAACTCTCAGGGTCATCTCGAGGACAGAGGCTGCAGGGAACAAAATGCCTACAAACAAATTTGTGAAAAATCAATATAAACCATGTTTGCAGTATTGCATTGTTTCACACTAACTGCTCTGTTCATCCACATAGATTATTCAGGAAGGACAGAATGACAACACTGTGGACTCCACCCTTTTCACAGAACCACAGGGTGTCAGAGGCCAAGGAGCCTTTCTCGGGGCTTTAGCCTGGTGGTTCTTACCTGGGCCAGGGTTCCCTTATCCCAGTGCCTGGCAAAGGTTTTTCCCAGTTCACATCCTGCCTATGGTCCCCCCGCCCTGACAATGCTGATACATTTGGGCTGGGCTGGGGGAGGAGGCTGGCATGTTACTGAGAACACGATCCACGATAGGTTCCGCTGCATTCTAGGTGGCTTCCCCACCCCTCCGCCCTGCCGCCAAGAATCACTAATGTAATCCAGCTCCTCATTTTACAGACTGCCTAGGATCAGAGACGACAAACGACACTGTTGCACTTTATTTAGCAGAAAAGCCGGAACCAGAACACAAGTCATAATGTTTGTAGTGTCTTTCCATGCTCTGGGTTCTGATGACAGGACCAGCCTTTAGGGCTGGCAAGGGGAAGGCCCGGCCTGGGGGCAGTGCCCCGGGGGACTGGGAGCTGAGTGCTGGCCTTTCGTAATGAGCGAAAGACGTGAAGCCCAGATGTTGCCAGCTGCTGGGTCCTGGCCAGGTCTGCCGGTGGCAGGTGGTCCTGCAGCGCCGCAGGAACTTTGCAGCATCTTGGGGCTCTAGCGGCTGCCACCTCCTACCCCTGCCAGGCCTAACTGCCGCCTGGTGTTTCTCGTCACAGCAGCCAACACAGAGTGTGTCCTGGTTCTCTGGAATGAGCCGGACTTGGGGACAGTGAGGAAATGACCCTCAGGGAGCCTCTGCCTCTGCCTCAGGAGCCCCTCAGCACCAGAAACCCAAACTACACAAGCCCTCGCTCGAGTCCTGCCAGTCTGGTTGTGTGAGTGTTGCCACCCAGCCAGGTTCATCGCCCGCTGCTCAAGAGGCAGCCGGTGCACTGAGGCGGCAGGTTCACGGCCGAGGAGTTTAATTCCACATAGCGCTAAGCAGGGAGATGGGAGAAATTTCTCAAACCTGCCTCCCTGAGAATTTGGGAGACAGGGTTTCTAAGGACAGTTTGGTGGGGCAAAGGATTAGGCAATTGGGTTTGCTAATTTGCTGGCTTGGGGTGGAACCATCAGTCCCTTGGTATGGGCCACCACCGGGGTGGTTCAGCCAATGCCCTGGAATGCAGGACCTGGAAGATATCTCCAACACTACCTTTTGGTTCCAAAGGCTGATGTTATCTATGGAGAAAGCTAAGAATCCTGATGGCCACCAGCTACATGGTTCCACAGTGGCAATTACAGAGAAGCAAACGGAGACAGTGGCTGATTATTATCATTACTTTTAGCTACACTCTTGCCTCAGCTCTTATCTTGTCCCCTTTATTTGTGAAGGGTGGTTTCATGAGCAGGACAGAGAGGCACGTCTCAGGGCCTCTCAGAAGGACACGGGAGCAGGAATCAGAGACGCCAGGGATGGCACTGGTGACTCCTCTGAAATTTGGTGTCGGTAAGGGAGCCCTTTGCTCTGACCAGCTGGGTGAGAAAATGTCAGAGCCTGCGGAAGCGCCGGGAGGGGGCAAGGAAACCTGGGAAGGCTTTCACTGTTTCCAGCCAGTACTCAAGGCAAAACCACTGGTGTTTTAAAAGAGGAGAAGATAGTTACCCAGAGGAAGAAAAAGTCTTAAACCAGCCAGCAGGAACTATTCAAAACAGATTGAAATCCTGACAATTTCTAGTTGCCACCAGCCATCCACCCCACCCTCAGTGGAGAGGACAAAGGCCCCCTGGGGCCAGGAAGGCAGATTTTTCCCTTGTGAAGATTCCTCAGGGGACTCACAGCCTGTGTGAGTTCTCTGAAAACCCGATTAAGGCGGCAATACAGAGGGGAGGGAGGATATGAACTGGGGGGGGCTGGGAGGAGCGGTTGGGAACAAATTTATCTATTTTGCATAGTTTGCTGAGGCTGTACCAGTGTCAGAGAAAACATCTCAAAAGTCCCACCCAGCCCACAACAGAAGAGGAAGTTGGTCAGCAAACCATAGCCCAGGGAGCCAAATGTGGCCCACGGACTGTTTTTTGTACAGCCTGCAGGCTAAGAAAGGCTTTTACGTTTTTAAAAAGTTGGAAAATATCAATAGAAGAATAATGTTTTGTTATATGTGAAAATTATATGAAATTCAAATTTCAGTCTTCATAAATAAAGTTTTATGGAGCACAGCCGCGATCATTGGTGTATTGAACACGGTTGCTTCTGCGCAACCAGGGCAGAGCTGCGTAGCTGCAAAAGAGACCATGAGACCCACAAAGCCTGATTTATTTGCCATCTGGCACTCGACAGACGAAACGTTTGCTGGGCACCGGCGGAGGGGTAGAAACGAAGAATTGCAGCAGGAGGCGGATTTGGCCCCGTAGCCTGAGGGTGGGACACCGGGGAGGTTTCCCGGGGACCCTCACATCCACGTTTGCTTGTGCTCTTCCTTCTCACCGTACAAACCTCTGTCTGCCGGCTGCTCACACTGGGAGGGGGCGGCCGTCTGTCCTACGAAGCAGGGGAGAAAGGGAGGCAGTCCCAGCGCTTACGGTCGCGGGAAGCTTAGGCGCCTCTTTCTGAACATCAGGGAACAGCCCAACATTTGCATGAGAAATTCTCTGCAGGCCAGTGAATTGGGGTATTTTGAATATATTCTGACGTTCTGTATAAAACAGGAGAGTAAGCCTGTGGAAGGCTGACTGGCCAGTTCATCAACCACCTTTCTCCAGCTCTGACGTCCTCACCAACACACAAGTCCACAAACGTCAACAGAGCCCGGGACTGGGGCTCCGGTAACGCGGGAGTTAGACTGCGCCCTCTGAGACCGAGTGAGCACAGCCCTGGGAAAAGACGCCCCCTGTGATTCCAACTCTCCCTGTCCTCGAGAAATAATGCTGCAGCTGTAAGCCTTGTTCTTCGTTGCGTGACAAGTAGACACATTATCTCATAGGAACATGAGTCCTACAAGGCCAGCTGCGTTGGTCTCACTATGCAGATGAAAAGGTTGAGGCAGAGAATCATTGGATCCACTGCCCACTTCCTAATAACTGATGGGATCCAGGTTTATTCACCCCAAGGATCGTGTTCTTTTGATGCTAAGACTTGTGACCTCTCTGCCCCTTTGTTTATTTATCTGTAAAAAAAGGAGATTGTACTAAATTCATGTCAAGACTTTGCCAGCAAAATAAATTCTGTAGACCCTGAACCCCCTAAAACTTCTGTTTGGTCGCTTAGTGAAGGATCAGGACATGTATCTGCTGCAGGCTGAAAGGAATCACACGGGTCCGGGGAGGCGGCAGCGAGCCAGCCTGGCCTCATTCCTGCCGGCGGGGAACTTCAGTCCGCACCAGGCCAGGTTCCGACCTATGTGTTAGAC
This sequence comes from Indri indri, assembly GCA_004363605.1. Lineage (NCBI taxonomy): Eukaryota > Metazoa > Chordata > Mammalia > Primates > Indriidae > Indri > Indri indri. The sequence goes on from RJWJ010000199.1 coordinate 230,647, forward strand.
CAGGACTTCACGTGATTCTTCTGGTACAATCGAGTAGAAAGAACTATATTTGAAAGCAAGTAAAACATTCATGAAAAAAGAGATTATTCCAAAATTCAACTTCTCATCCTCATCCAAAAAAAGTGGGCTAAACAAGAGTCTTGCTCTATTGCCCTGAGTAGAGCTCCTGGGCTCAAGGGATCCTCCTGCCTCAGTCTCCTGAGTAGCTGCGACTACAGGTGCAGGCCACAACACCTGGCTAATTTTTCTATTTTTAGTAGAGACGGGGTCTTGCTCTTGCTCAGGCTGGTCTCGAACTCCTGAGCTCAAGTGATCCTCCCGCCTCGGCCTCCCAGAGTGCTGGGATTGCAGGTCTGAGCCACCTGGCCTGGCATCAGTTGGGCGTTGTGCTGGGTAAGGTTTGTATGCTGCTGGGAGCAAAGGGAGCTGGAGACAAAGGAGGGGCAACAACAGCGGCAACAGCAGCAACAACAACAAGGAAAGGAGGGGCCAGCAGGGAAAGGGACAGACACGAAATCCGAGGCCACGCTCAGGGAGGAAGCCGGCGGTGGAAAGCCACGCCTGCGCAGACACATTCAGGTTGAGATAATCATTTCCTTCTGACATCTGTGCTCCCTTCCCGCCCTTTCCACTGGAACAACCTTTAAAATAGAAAAGACAAGCTAAGTGACAGTCTCTCTGGAGACAGGAAAACCAGTGAACGGTCTCGTACTGAGCAACACATACGTGAAGCTTTGTGATACGACTTGGCCGTGCAGACACAGGAGAACTTCATGCCTCTCCCCGTGTTTTCCTTCTTGAGACACAGGAGCAGGCCACGGGGCGACAGCCAGACCTCTCGTGTGAAGCAACGATTTCTGTAGCACCCGCGACCTTCTCGCTCTCTCCCTCTCTCCCGCCTATGCCCACATGCTTCATTCGTCTCTCTTTCTGGGAATTCGCCTCTCTTTCTGGACACTTCCTTTCTGGGGATCCAATTTCCAGTAATGGACAACATGGGAAGTAGATAAATGGGAATGTCTTGCATTCTGCAAAACTGGGAATAATAAAAAGTGGTGAAGACAGGAAGAACCAAGGTAGCATCACACACTGGGGATTGTCTTTTTTCATTTTCTGTATCTTGCAAGAAAGAAAATGATAGCATGTCTTAATTTTACAGGAATAAATTCAATGTTTCATAGTCAGATCACTGTAGAGTGTGAGCGGATAAATCTCACTCTAGAACAACACTGTCTAGTAGGACTTTTTGCAACGATGGAGATGTTCCACGTCTGCAATCAGTGGGCACTGCGCACTTGCAATGTGGCTAGTGCAAATGCAGAAGCAAATTTTAAGTTTATTTAATTTTGATTAATTTATAGCTGCGTGTGACTGGGGCTACCCTGTTGGACAGCACGGATCTCCAGGAGATGCATGAGATGAGTAAATGCCAGGCACCAGAAATGTGGCCGAGGCGAACTGACCTAAGTAAATTCCCAACTTCAGTATGTCCTTTTACTTGAGATCTAACAGGCAAATTCAAACAGGTAAGAACAGGAAAGCTAGGAAATTCTACTCTTTTTGAGAGCAAACAATAGACCCTAAGAGCTCTTGGCCCATTTAAGGATGAGGAACAAAGAGAAAATAAGCATTGGCCATATGATATAGTCTGAGATATAAAACAAGAAACATATTTTTTATCATCTTCTGCAGGAAACAAAAAATGTACTTTAAAAGCTATTGCTTCATGTTGCTTAAATTCTCACTAATACTCAAGAATGAAAACACTCTATGAAAAGAAGGTTGGAAGAGTAGCTGGGGAGAGAGCACATTGAGTTGGAAAAATAGCTGAGACACAGAAGGAGTTAAAAAAAAAGTCGTTAGATGACGTGGGGCAAGATTACAGACAACGGAAGTGCACTCGGGGAACTGCAGTCTGCGTCGGAAGACCCCAAAGACAGAGTCGACACTGTGAAAATCAAAGGCGTGGTCTGGAGGAGACGTTTCCAGAGCTCCACTGACTGCAGATAAAAAAGGGAGGTGAGATGCAAACAGCCCAGGTTAAGGTGAATAAATGGGACAAAAGCAATAATCAAATATATAATCAGAAAAAACATTCAAAAATATAAAGACAGACCCAAGGCACAGGCTGGAAGAGGTCACTGAAAGGAAGTAAACGAGGGAAGAGAAGGTAAGAGCGAGATATATCAGAATAAAAGTTTTGCATTTCAATAGTTATTCAAAACTCCAAGACTTTTCAGACAAACCTATCACTCTTCCCCCAAACCCAAAGAAAAAGTGGAGGAGATACGTCAGAATAGCAAATGTTAATATTTACGCACGTTGCCTTAATACCACGCCCGTGCCGACTGTCTAAGTGAAAGCACGGCGCTTGCACTCATCCTCAGTATTTTATAGGGGATAGGGAAAAGAATCAGTCTTAAAACAGTAAAAATACTATTTATTTTTTTTTTTTTTGGAGACAGAGTCTCACTCTGTTGCCCAGGCTGGAGTGCGGTGGCGTCATCACAGCTCACTGCAACCCCAGACTCCTGGGCTCAAGCAATCTTCCTGCCTTGGCCTCCCAAAGCGCTAGGATTACAGGTGTGAGCCCCTGCATGTGGCCAATAAAAACACTTTTGAAGTAATAATGTGATGAAGTAACTAAAATGCTAATATGTTTGAAAGAACACCAACTTTTTTTTCTCAGTATTCAATATTCCCTCGTTAAGATCAGTTTTTTTCCCCTGTGTTAAAATACGAACAGTATTGTCTCACCAGCAATATTTTTGCTAATACATTCGTTTATTAATTTATTTTATTTCAGAGTTTTACAGGGGTACACATGTTTTGGTTGCATAATTTGCTTCTGTACAGTTCGAGCCAAAGTTATAAAAGTGCCCTTTACTGACGTGCACTGTACTTGTTACGTGTGAATTTACCCATCTCCTCCCCCCAACTTGATTTCCCTTGAGTTTTACTTCTATACGTGCATGTAAGTGTGGATCAATTAGTTCCGATTTGGTATTGAGCAGATCTGGTGTTTGTTTTTCCATTCTTGCGGTATTTTACTTGGAGGAATGGTCTCCAGTTCCATCCAGGTTGTTATAAAAGATACTAGATCACCATTTTTTTTTTTTTTTTTTACAGCTGAGTAGCACTCCATGGTATACATATACAACATTTTATCAACCCACTCGTGTACTGACGGGCACTTGGTTGTTTCCACATCTTTGGGATTGTGAATTGTGCTGCTATAAGCATTCGGGTGCAAGTGTCTTTTTAACAAAATGTCTTGTTTTCCTTTGGGTAGGTACCCAGTGGCGGGACTGCTTCGCCAGCACATCTTCCGCAGATCATTCAAGGTAATCACATTTTGAACCCTTCATAAAACTACATTTTTAACAATATGCACAAATTGGTCCAAAATAGGATACCATTTTTCATATTTATATCTTTCATCATGGTTAAAACTGTTAAAATATTATGTACTATGATAAAACTAGATGGAAAAATTCTTAAGGTCAAATCCTTCATTTTAAATCTTGCTTAGAATCCGCACTGTGCTTTGCACCAAGTAGAAATTTAATAATAATTTCAATATACCCTAAAAATCTGCATTTTCCAAGTAATATGATGCATTGCAATAAATTGAATTTTGTTTATTTTTAAATATCTCTTCTCTGGAGATTCTTCTGAACTTGTAAGTTCTAGTACAGCAGCTCCCTGGCAACAAGGACAATCTCCAAGCGCCATCTAGGCTGTCTCCATGATGTCACATTCTCCTTCACAGACCCAACCCCACTACCTCAGACCGCAGGAGTGAGCAGAGCCAAGCCTGGGCCATCCTTCCCAAGATTTTATGAAATAGAAAGTGGGGAAGAAAAAGTCCTGCTGAAGCTGTCCATGGTCAGCTTCTCTTCGTATCTGGCAAAGAGAGCCCGTCAGTGCCATCGTGTGAGGCAAGCTGGAGAGGACCAGTAAAGAAAGCCGGGAAGAGGGTGTGTTTCAGCCTCCTGGGCCTCTGGACACGGCCTCAGAATTTCTTCTCAGTCCCCAAAGTCCAATGAGTTCTCTCGTTGGCTATGCTGAGTTGAATTAGATATCTGCCACTTGCTACTAAAAGAGACCTGATTAATAATTATAGAAATAAATGAAATTGAAAAAAAGTACATGTAAGTTTAGATTTTAAATTTATTGTTAGTTGGTTAGAAACAGGGGCCTCAATTACTTAATTTACCACTGAAATCTATTCTCCTAGGCAGCTACCACTGCACTTTCATATTATTTATAATTTACTGTTTATATACACATCCCTCTTGGTAACCTATTCCTGTGTAGCAAGCCATTCCAAAACTGAGTGGCTTAAAATAGCCATTTTATTTTATCTCACAATATAATGGGTAAAGAAATCAGGTAGGGCTTGCCGAGAGAATCCTTTGCCCATGACATAACCACTGGGTCACTTGGTGATATTCATCTGGTGACATTCAGCTGGTGACTGGTCTGATCCGGCAAGTCCAAACAGTTTCCTTCACATTTCTGCACTTGGTGGGATTGGCTGGGAGGCTGTGCTGTGCTGGGCGCCTCTTCCTTCCTGTGCAGCTTCCTGGTCTCTGTGGACGAGGGGCTGGGGGTGGATGGAAGATGGAAGGGAATTGCTGTTCTGACCTCCTACCCTCTTGCTGGTTCCAGGACAGGGTCCAGCTCTGCTCATGAGGAAAATTTCCAAGGGTACTCAATCAAGTAAGCCAAGGACTTACCAGATATACCCTAGTACCAGTTGGTGGGACCCTGGACCCAGAAAGGGCAGTTTGGAACAGCTTTGCCTGCTCTTTTGACAGCTGATAGCCCAGGGTCAATTTTTTGCTTGGTATAACTTGGCTACTGAAGCTTTTCTACTTACTAACTGTCAAATAGCAACATTCAGAGCCATAAGCAAGGCTATACACCAAAGAGAAAGAGTGTCAACTGTGGTTGCCACAAAAAGATGCAGTCTTATGTTCATGCAATCTGACCCAGTCATTATCTTTGTTCCGTTGGTTGGTTTGGTTATGTTTGCACTTAGTATTGAAGTGTTTTACAAATATCATTAAGCTCAATAGGTCCAATAAGTATCAGAGGAGAAGGTGTTGAAAGTACCAAGAAAAGATGTTGGATTAGGATGGGGAAAAAAGTAAAGATAATTCAGGAAAAAATTAAAAGTGCAAATAGCTGCTTGAGCTTATGAAAATGAACCATTGGACTGTCAAAATGGTTCTGGAGGACAGAGAAAATTGTGCAACCTGCAAAGCATACAATACAGCAGCGATAACCAGAAAAGACTGTGAAGAAGGGGTGGACCCAATGGAGCATACGCCTCCATCAGCTGAAGAGATAGGTAGGGGTCCTTGGAGGGCTCAGTGCGAATGGTGAAGGGCCACAGAAGTGACCCTGTGCAAGCCCAGGGTAGCCCACTGATTTAAGGCCAATGTGAATTGGATAGTTCACCTGCCACGCTTTTAGGAGCTTCAGTATATTCACGGTGTGTACAAACTGCTGTACTCTACGAAGAGATGTCTGATACAACGTGTAGGTAAGCAAGGAGGAGAGGTTTCCACTGACATTAAATTTGTGAAAGGGGGAAGTATCCTCTTGCTCTTTGGCTGGAAATATACCCAGGGTGGCCAGTTCAACCACCATCCATTGGGGATCACAAACATTTTGGAGCCTAGTATACTCTTTGGGTTTCTTTGTGGCTTGGTTCTCAAGTTCTCAAACCTCGGGGACACATAAAGTACTCTCAGGGCCTGACTAGGGCAGAGAGTGGCTGAGGCTGTGGTGCGAACCCTTTGCCATCCTGGCTCCAGCTCCAACTCAAGAAGCAACAAGCACTTTATTTACAGGGTGATCTCACAGCCCAGAGTCTGGCCCTAATTCTGCCACTAGTCAACTGGGACTTTGTGGAGGTCATCTCACCTTTGTGTGTGTGTGTGTCTTTTGCTCAGCTGAAGAGTAATACACTCCAGGGTTCCAGGGACACCTGAGTCCAAAGGGAGTAGTGGTGCCCTGAGGGCCTGTCCTTGCCACAGCCTATTGTGTTGGACATGTCTGCAAACAAACCTTTGTTTCTTTCAGGCCCATTTGTAAGGGGTGTTGACCGAGTTCAGCAGGCACGTGCTAGTTATGATTTTGTTAGCTACTCCCCAGCATCCACCATCCGTATTGCGTGTCTGCTGGCCTCGTGTTTCCAAGACGACAATTATTCCAGCAAGAAATGGGTGGAAATAATCAGTGTTCTGCCTTCCGTCTCTCAGGGAAGTCATTTTCGCTTACTTTTAGAGGAGGATTAATGATCTCTAACTAATTTTCTTTTGCCAAAGTTCCTATATTAACAGACTTTCCTCGTTGGAAGAGTACAGGGATGACCTACAGCATTCTGCAGACGTGCAGAGAACTAATTGTTCCACCCCATAGAGTGATTTGGTTTCATCTATTTCTCCAGATTCGGGGAGAAGTTATTCAGAAGGAAAAGGGTGAATATTTCAAAATGGGTAAAAACCTTAAGACACTTAGAGTATCGGCTGACTCATGTTAATGGTTTGAACCAGCCTAGGACATTTCACAAACTACCAGAGGAAATTGACATGACGAGTTATTTTTGGTGACTAGCAGAGCACGTTGGCTTTTAATCAAATAGACAGGCTTCGTCTATGCGTGTGAGAGCTTCACATTACTCAAGAGTGGTTCTGCTGGTCCCTCGGTACAATAAGCAGTTATTAAATACATTTTTCTATGTATATAATTTCAAATACCAATTATGTGATTAGCAAATGCACATCTAATTAGAACTTTAAGTTTGTGACAAACACAGCTTTCTCCTTAACCTGTGTGAATGTTTTTATACCGTATTTTTAGCTTCTGAGATACATTGAAACAAGACCTGTGATAGCACAGATTTGTGCCCACAAAATAGGCCTATCTTTTGGTGTTAATCTGAGAGCTGATAAAAGAGTCTATGTTTACAGGCAGCCCTCACCTACCTGTCTGTGATCCCTAAGGGGACCCCTTGCTAGGGCGTTCTTTGGCAGCGCTTTGGGCCCACTGAGGCACACCTGCAGTGCCCATATAGTTCTTGAGTCTCTGCAGCCAAGTGTCTTGACCAACCTGCCCGCCGTGGCCTGGACGGACTGTAACAAATCTGACATTTATCCTGCAGCAAGCAGTTGCAGACAGAGTTCTTCTAAGTTCCAGGGACAAAAACCCTCAGAAACACATGGAGAAACCTGAAATCAAGTTGGAGCACCAGCCAGACAGAACTTTGCGGATGTTTAGGGGAGCTGCTCCACTCTGGGGGCCCCTGTTTTGCCTGAATTCTACTCCCCCGCCTTCTTTTCCTGCCCCCTCCCGATAGTCCAGGGCCTGTGCTGAGCTACAGCAGTTCCTGCAGAAGCCGCTCCCCTCCTCCCGCCTCCTCTCCCCTACCCAGGAAGCAGAACTAACAGCGCCTTAATATCCCTGGGGAACATCATTATCATTTGATGTGCCAATGTGACAATGGGCAGTTTGCCAATCTTGTCATTTTAGAAGCAAATTGGCTTAAGTAATCACCTAAAACATCCTCTTCCAAGGGACTTTTTTTCTTCTACGTAGGAAACAGTATCTGTCGTTTCCAACTGTGAGAAAGAGAGAAAATATTTCCCCTACTAAGCAACGCGAGAGATGTTTTTGAAGCCTTCCCAGGCCTTCTGCTTAAATCAAGCTCTTTTCTAACATAAAAATTCAATGCATGCTCACAGGAGCTCCGTGTTGGCAAATATTCCATTTCAACTCTCCGTGTTATTTACATTCTCCCTCCCAACGACCATTGCTATACGGGAGGGGCTGGTGCTATTACCCCCGCGGTCCCCTTCTCTTCTAGCTGTGTTGCGAAGCCCATCTCCACTGTGTCCTTTGTCCCATACAGTGCCAAGTGGGTGTCCCCACAGCAGCAGACAGAGGCTCCCTGTCTCTCAGTGGTGAGTCGGATTCCGGTGGATGGATCAGAGGGACAAGAACCTGGAAGCGGCTCCGGAGGTGCTGGGCCCGAAGGTGGAATCGGGTCCCTTCCCTGCTCTCACACGCAGCTTCTGATGTCGTGCTCACAACACGTCTGTGGGGTTTTTAACTAATTTTTTATTTCATTTTTTAATTGGCACATCATAATTGTACATATTTATGGGGCACAGTGTGCTATTCTGATACATGTATATATCGTGTAAAAATCAAATCCGGGTGTTTATTTAGCATATCCATCACCTCGAACATTTATCATTTCTTTTTAGGGAGCACATTCAAGTGCTCTCTTCTAGCTGTTTTGAAATACACAATATTGTTAGGTATAGTCGCCCTACTGTGCGATAGAACATCAGAACTTCTCCCCCTGCTTCGCTGTGACTTTGCACCCAGCGGCCAGTCTCTCCTCAGCCTCCCCTTCCCGCTGCCCTCCCCAGCCTCTGGTGACCACTGTTCTCCATGTCTATGAGATCAACCTCTTTAACTTCCACGTGTAAGTGAGATCTTACTGTATGTTTCTGTACCTGGCTTGTTTCACTGAGCATAATGTCCTCCTGGTTCATCCACGTTATTGCGATGACAGAATTTCATTCTTTTGTGTGGCTGAATAGTAATCCACTGTGTATTTGCTAACTTATAGACAGACCTCAGAGATATTGCGAGTTCCGTTCCAGACCCTCACAATAAAACGAATATTGCAATGAAGCCAGGCACTTGATTGTTTCCATTGCTGCATAAAAGCTTTTTAATTCGATGTACTTCCATGTGTCTGTTTTTGCCTTTGTTGCCTTTGCTTTTGGGGTCTTATCCAAAAATTCCTTGCTCAGACCAATGTCATGAAGCATTTCCCCTATGTTTTCTTCTAGTAGGTTTAACATTTCAGGTCTTACATTTAAGTCTTTAATCCATTTTGATTTGATTTTTGTATATGGTGACAGAGGGCTCTGCCTTCATCCTTCTGCACGTGGAGATCCAGTTTTCCCACCACCATGTATTGAAGAGACTGTCCTTTCTCCATTGTGTGTTCTCGGCATCTTTCTCAAAAATCAATTAGCTGTAAGTGTGTGGATTCAGTTCTGGTTTCTCTGTTCTGTTCCATTGGTCTGTGTGTCTGTTTTTATGGCAGCTGTGCTGTTTTGGTGACTATAGCTTTGTCCTGTATGTTGAAGTCAGACGGTGTGATGCCTCCAGCTTTGTTGTTTTTGCTTAGATTGCTTTGGCTATTTGGGGTCTTTTGTGGTTCCACACAAATTTTACGATTTTTTTTTTTCCTATTCCTGTCATAAGTATTTTGACAGGTATTGCATTGAATCTGTAGGTCACTTTGGATAGTACAGAAATTTTAACGATATTAATTCTTCCAATTCATGAGCATGGACTATCTTTCCATTAATTCGTGTCTTTTTCAATTTCTTTTATCAATGTTTCATAGTTTTCAGTACAGAAATCTTTCACCTCTTTAGTTAAATTTATTCATTAGTATTTTATTTTTTTGTGACTATTGTAAATGAGATAGTTTTCCTGATTTCTTTTTTAGATAGTTCACTATCACTGTATAGAAATGCTACTGATTTTTGTATGTTTGATTTTTATATCCTGAAACTTTACTTAATTTGTTTATCAGTTATAACAGTTGTTTAGTGAATTCTTCAGGGTTTTTTATATATAAGATTATGTCATCTACCAACTGGGACAATTTAAGTTCTTTCTTTCAGATTTGGATGCCCTTTATTTCTTTCTCTTGCCTAATTGCTCTGGCTAGAACTTCCAGTGTTATGTTGAGTAAGAGTAATGAGAGTAGGCATCCTTGCCTCATTACAGATTTTACAGGAAAAGCTTCCAAATTTTCCCCATTCAGTATATTAGCTATGAGTTTGTCATATATCATCTTTACTGTGTTGAAGTACATTCCTTCTAGACTTAATTTGGTGAGAGTTTTCTAACTTAATGGACACGCTAATTGATACATAATAATGGTCCATATTTTCAGGGTACAGTGGGATGTTTCCATACATGTATACATTGTGCAACGATCAAATCAGGGTAATTAGCACATCCATCACCTCAAACATTTATCATTTCTTTGTGGTGAGCACATGCAAGATCCTTGCTTTGAGCTATTTTGAACTGTACATTTTTGATAACTGTATTCACCCTCCTGTGCAATGGAACATCGAAACTACCCATCCGCGGTGTTGATAACATCTAGGCTGCAGAACACAGTCTGACTGCCACGTGGGTTGGATAAGACCTTTCCTTCTGCTGTCTTTGATTTGATCTTGAATTCAATGCTCTTCCTTTAATTGTTTTAATTATTAAAATGGTTTGACATATTTGGTTACAAAATTAAGGTGACTTTGTCACTGTAGGCTGAAACTAGGGACACACTGGACAACTGCACATTCACGAAAATGAAGAGTAAATGAGTCCATGCTGTATGACAATTAGAAGTGGAGATGGCACCAGGGCATCACGCTGTTAGAGCTAAGGGCCTAGAGTAAAGTGCCAGAAATTCTCTGGACACTTTTGGGAGTTTACAATAGGGTAATATTCTGGGCAATGTCATTGCAGTCACCATTTAATGGTGCAGGTGGCAACAGTGTCACCCTCATGTCATCTGGTCGTATTCACTCTTCTGAGTTGCTTTAATTCACATTCCTGAATCCTAAAATAATCTTACAGCGGGAGGTCCTACTTCAGTATAGCATATAACAGTGAACACGCATAGTCGCTTGCTTTAAAATCCCGTTGACTTCAAATGTTATGCAGTAACTGGGACCACTGACCCATCCCCCCTTTTTTTACCTAAGAAAGTTGGGCGGGGAGATAGGAAAGCAGCTTTCTGTTTGCTTCACGAAGGCCCAGTTTACCGGCAGAGCATGGCTCCAATCCCAGTCTCCTAAATTTCAGCTGCCTTTTTGCTACTTTGTCTTGGTGCCCTAGTTCAGAGGCAGAGCTTCACATAGCATTCATAATTATTTCTGTGAATAATTTATCTAATCTCTTCAGACACGTGACCCAGTGAAACTGAATTTCTTAAAAATAACGCGTGCAGTATAAGCTCATGCCTTCTTTCCCCTCCGCTCGTTGGACTGACAAGGTCCCACGCACAGGCGATGAGACTCGTGGCAGGAAGAAGTTCCGGAGCTGAGAACCAGGAGAGGAGGGCCGGGCCTGCGGGGCAGGCGGCGGCAGGGCGCACGGTCCAGACCGAGGGAGCTGCCGAGTGAACGCGACTCCGCTTAGGAACTGGCTCCAGGATGGGGACCCGGGCGAGGGGTCTAGGGACAGCCCGGACACCGCTGAGGGCGGTGCAGGAGGCTGCGGCCGGGGTGTGGATGTCCCCCGGGTGCGGATGTCCCGCAGGCCGCACAGCGGCCCCTGGGCTCTCGCGGGAGGGCATCGGTGCACCCTCAACCCACTCGCTGCCCACCGCGGGGGACCACCTAACCCTGTCGCCTCCCCACGACACCGGGCGGCAGCGCCAGACTGCCCCCCGCGGGGTGCATGGCCGCCCTGGCTACCGCCACCCCGCTGCTGCTTCGGCATCCCGACGTGAGAGCTCCCCGACCCCGGGGCGGAGTCCCGAACAAGACAGAACATTCTAGTGGGCGAGCAGTGAAGAAAAGCTGGGGTGCTGAGGCAGGCGTGTCTGCAGCCGGCCAACTTTCTGGACGGGGTTCTTGCGCGGCGAGCTGACCCGCGCGGGGCCAGGCCCCGACTCGCCGCGCTGACGGCTCGCGGTGTCCGCCTGGCATTATCACCACCCAGCACGCCGGCGGCCCTAAATCCAGCTCCGCTTTGCCTTCGGTGGCTCCTCTCGGAGACAAAGGAACAAAGAGGAATAATCCGCGGCTGCGACACTCGTCCTGTGTCCTTGCAGAGAGCAGGAAACCACGCGGAAAGGCACAGGTCACGCCATGGACACACACGCGCGTGCAGGCCGCGTACCGACCCCGTGTGCGAGCACACGCGGGGCTCCGCTCTGCCCTGCAAGTGTGTTGAGGAGCAGCCGGTCCCGCCCCCGTGCTAGCAAAACCCATCGCTGGTGTCCTCACTAGCTGCCTGGGGGCCCAGCGCCAGGGTGGCGTCTTTACGCCAGGTGCGAGGGAGAGGCCCCGTACTGCTCAAAGCCCGGCGGGCAGGCAGGGCGGCCGCAGAGAGGCCGGAGCCTGGGGGCGGGGTGGGGGTGCAGGCGGGGGACAGGAGCCTGGGCCGGTGGGGGCCGGAGGACGTGACACAGGAGAGCCCCCCCCCCCCCCCCCCGCCGACGAACCCACACTGACGGCTTCTGGAGCACTCCGGGTTCTGCTCTTCTGGAAGGCTATTCTCTGCTGGGATTACTTAGCAGTGACCCTCTCCCGCGGAGGGTTCTATTTCATCATATATTTTTAGAAACTAGAATGATGGACATGAGGGAGATGGATAAGAAGGTCTTACAGGTCTCTTCCCCCTCTCCACCGAATGGTTCTATAGTACGTGGAAGGACCATTAGCTAGTTGGGTGGTGGAGGAGGGAAGAGGAAATGCACACAGTAAGTTTGTTTCATCTTTACAACTCTGCAGGAAAAAACTGTTATTTCCACTTTAAACATCGAGTAACTGAAGCTCAGAAAACTAACATAAATTGCCCAAGATCCTAAAGCAAATAAATGACAGAACCATATTCCCAATCCAGGCTTTTCTAACTCCTGTATCGTTTCTGCTATGGCACACACTTTGTCTGGAACTTTGTATTAACTATTAATAATTACTGAATTATATATGCGTATGCAATAAACATAACATATATAACACCTTTACTACTTGTTATGAACTGGATGACTAGAGTTTGCAAAAAGGAGAAATAGGTTTTGGTTTTGGATTTTCCCTTTTAGGGGTACCCATCTCTATTCTCAAAGGAACCGTGGCTGAAGAAGATAATTTCAAAGTAAAAATGGTTTGTTCTTTTCAAATCCCAGCAACAAATCAGATATCAGACATTTTCTAAAAGCAAAAACTATTCTCTCTTGTGTTTGATATCTACAAAGAAGAGGCATTGAAGTAATGAGTTATTACTCATTGAAGACATGAGTTACTACAAAAAATGGGTAAGGATTGAGTCCACGTCCACACAGAGGAAGGCGCTTGCTATGCACCAGGTAAGATGGGCAGTTTTTGAGTGACTGGAAAAAGAAAAAAAACCCAAGTATTTAGTTCACTTACAACCCAACACTATCAAAGAAGTAAATGGCTGATGCGAACCCCCAGGTGAAACATCATGCTACTACTCACCCCATGGGTAGCTTGTGCAGGGTGCTTGATTAGCTTACATCAGTTAAATGCTGCACCCAAAGGACACCAAGAGTCAGCAGCTTATATAGAGGTGGGAGATGGACTCATAGTTGGCCTTAAATTAAGTGGTAAAAAAGGAGACAATGGGGAAAGAAGCTTTTAAAAATTATATCTAGTTGGAAATGGAAACTTGTTGGCTTTTAAAAACTATGTCTCCAAAGTGAGCAATATTCTCCACATACTGACTGTAATTCATTTTGTAAACAGCAGCGTGCTCTAGTTAAACAAGAGCAGTGGGGAAAAGGGCAAAAGACCAAGACACCCCGAAGTTCTGAAAACCTGGTCCTGCAGTCGGTCAACCCAAAAGCCACAAAGCAGATATAACAAGTGGCAAGAATTAGTTCACAAGGAGGAAAAACTGAAGGCATTTACTAACGCTCCTAAAGCCAGCCATGGTGGCCTCCCGGGCAGGTGGTCTTTCCTCTGCAGAGTGCGCCGCGCCCGCGGGCCGGGTCTCTCCAGGATTGGAGCTGCTGCAGATGGTCCTTGCACAATGACCGCCCTTCGGTCCAGTATTCTCAAGCTTAGGCAAAGCGATTGTAGTTTTGAAAAATAGGAAAATCGTCCTACTACCTTACTTACACGTATGTATTAATAGTATTAATAATTTCCTTGGAGCTAAGGTCTGGGAAGCTAATTATATCCTCCCATTGTGAGCTCTTGGCGACTGTTTACAGCCAGGGCGGCAAAATGGTGAGCTGGGGTTGACCCCACATGACGACTCTTTGGACTAGTAACTACAGTCTTTAGCTCTAATGTTATGCACCCTGATTAACACCCCCTCCAACAATTAAGACAAGTTCAAGAAATATGAGAATATATAATTTTTAAAAAATTGATCTCGAAGTACAACCTTTGGCCACTGACTTGGCAACCACAGGGAAACCGAATATTGCTACTTTTAGGTGGTCTCATAATCAGACATTTAATTATTTGAAGAGCAGCAATTCACATGGAAAATGTGCTGAAAATTCTCAAAAGGGAGCTGCAAACAAGAATGCAAGAGCGGAATCTACCATTGTGTGTAGCCATTTCTCATTTTTCTTAAAACAAAAAAATTAAAATTTACTAGCCAAATGTGCTACATCATACCTCACCTCAGCCCTCTGAGATTCAGTCGCCCCTAGCCCTCCCTGACCTGATGACCACCTGTAGGGCAAGGGAATTTTAGCCTGGACTTCAGAAATCACAGTTGACTTAAGTTTGGCACATGACAATAGTCACCTATGCCTCAGAAACAGTGTAACTTGCTTAGGATAGTGGAAGGTTGGGGGAGGCAGATACAATTGGATTTTTTTTCCCTTCACTCATACAATTTGAAGATTATAGAATGTGGTTTTTAAAGGTCAGAATGAATTGCTAATTAAGTTGAGACGTTTGAAATTAGCAAATAAAACTGCTACTCAGAATAGTGACTAAGGAGTAATTAATCACATGGAGGAAAAAATGGCAGCTATGCACAGCCAGGAGGAAAATGATTTCTCACCTAGTTACCCTAGTGCCTTCAGATGATGCTACTAAGAAACTGTTTGATGTTAACTCCATCCCTTTCTCTTTAGGCTGTATCCTTGGGAAAAAAATAAAAAAGCAGCGTTCAACAGTTTCCTATGAAGACACAAATCAAGTTCATCTTCACAGCCTTGCCTTGCAGGTATGTAGACCAGCTATGACCTCTCTTTGTCTTGCACTCAACAGGAGAGGGAAGAAAGAGCTGCATTGTCATAGTCATAACCTTACTCTAATTTTTTTATATAAATCACTAACAAACTTTGGCGTCTTAACTATTACAATGCAAAATTACTTAATATACTCCTTAAACCAGTAGTGACTCCCTCTTTTGAGAATGCCTGTTTAAAAGCATTTGGGCTTCTAGGTACTTCTGTTTTCCTAGGTGCTGTATTTGCCACTCTTGAGTTAGATGCTCTCAATTCATGCTGGGACTCTCAGGATTTCATTTCACATCAAGGTCTTTGTATATTAAATTTAAGCCAAATTTATAAACATGAATATTACAATGGAACATCCAGATAGTTGCTTTGACATGCATAGCTTCATCTAGAAAACAAATTAAGGCACATTCATGGAGAGAGATGTGTATTTTTAAGCACTTTATTTATTAATTAGCTAATCCACACCACAAACTTATGAGGTAGTTTAGCATGCCTTTAGTATAAATAAATTAGGTAAAAACCAGAAAAGGGAAAAAAAAAAATCTGTCTCCACAATAATATGTTGATTGGACTTTTCTCATTCTGTTCACACAAAAAAAAGAAATCAATTCCTTGTACGAGTTGGTTAAATGAACAATGAATATTTATTTAGCTTGGATGGATTGCAGAATGTAGTTATTTTATTACCTGGCAGTTTAGAAAGGTTATTTTCTTATTAGGGTTCTAATATTCTGTGTTCACACTGACCTGTCAGAAAAACCTCACTCAGAAGATCAGCTTTGGAAGAGGTGCGACTCCCTCGAAGGCTCAAATTTCCCTAAAGGGAGTTTTAGCATTTTTCACTTATCTCATAGTTATCATCTTTCGGTCTGGTCGACCTAATAATCTCACTTCTGTAGCAAGGTGTAAAGACTCTTGCAGTTCCAATTTATGTTTATATGTCACCTAAGAGGCAAATGAAAAACAAATCCCACTGGTCTTTGTGGTCCAGCAATTGCAGATGAGAGTTTTATTACTACTTTTATCAGCAAAAGGAATCACTGTAGTCCTCTCTGTTTAGCAGATTGCTTTACGACCACATTTATTAGTTCGCTGGGCTGTGGAGACTGTGTATAATGAAGGCTCATTAATTTGAGTTTCACCACCCTGGCATTTGTAGCCTCTGGCACAGGTGCTGGCCTGAAGCTTACCTCTGTGCTGAAAAAGAAAAACTTTTTGCAAAGTAAATGAATTGCATTACCAGGACTGCAAGAGTGCTTTATCTCTTTGAGATGACATAACCATACCGAACAAAATAACAGAACGACAACAGACAGCTAGCTTCCCAAGTAGGGACGTTTCCATTCAAGAATTCCCAAAATATAAACAACCTGGATGGTCCCTTCCTGCATCAAGGTGAACATATTATCGCCTTGGTCCACTGGAATGATAAAGTCCCTTATCTGCATGGGCGAAAATAAGGAAATTTGAAAACATACAAACAAACAAAACCTCTGGCAGGGTATCTACTTTCACTTGACAGGTTGCCAAGGAGCAACGGTATTTAGATGAGGAATTCTGAAATAATCTGATTAGTATAGCTAGAAGCTTATCTATAAAGGGCTTGGCACAGCCCTTCTGTAAAGCAAAATAAATCTATGTTTTTAGACTTCTCTATATTAGGTTATTAAAAACAAACAAACAAACACACAACACTTCAGGGCATGAGCTCACTTACTATAACACAAAGAGAAACAAAGTTTTTTTGCTTGTTTTTTGTTTTTGTTTTTGTTTTTTTACTTGAACAATGCTTATTTTACAGCAGAATTGACAAATAAAGCCTTATTTTACATTCGAAGAAAAGCCATCACGGGAGGGTTGTAGCTCTGTTGTGTGCTTTCCAACACAGCAAAATAACATTCTTCCCATCCAACCCCCTTTCTTCCCACAGGGTAGCAGGTGCTGGCGTGGCTTATTCTCTCTGCAGACGAAGAAACTGGCGGCTCTGATCCCTCCTCAGTGGGTTCTCCTCAAAGGGATGGGGCCGGATTCCAAACCCAGGAGAACAGGCACCTCAGTAACAACACTGCACAAAAGTCATTTCGTTTATTGCTCACTGAGCTGTAACCACTTCAGCTCACTGGAAACCAATGTATGTCCAGAAGACCCTGGCACCAGCATTCTAATAACCTGGGGTCACCAGGTACAAGGGGCAACACCAGCCAGATCCCAGCTGGAGCACGGATGGCATCAGAACCGAAGCTCAGTGTCCCACTTGGTAGCCAGCCTGCAAGACATCAAGTCCAGTCACCATGGAAAATAATTAAACCTAGAGAAAGGGCTTTATGATTTGCGCTCAGAGACATTCCCGGTGAGAGACTAACACTGTTCTCGTCTGTCGTGCTGTCCGGTGGGTTCTTTCCAAAGTGACTGAATCTTGGTCCAGCCACCCAACTTAGAAGAAACAAGGACCTCACCTTACCCAGGGTTGCCATTTCTTCAGAATGTGCTTACTTCTTTCCGAATCATCAGTACCCCAGTGAAAGCCCACGATTCAGGCCGGCTTCATAAAAAAATATTCATTTATCGCCATCTCATTCTGGGGGTGATCATTCTTCTTTTGGATGCTTTGGGGAAAACATCGCACCAAGGTCAACTGCTGTGAAGACATTTTGCCTAAGAGTATTATCATGCAGGCAAACTAATTCTTTTCCTAAGCTATGATTTGGCAGCTTGCAGAGAGGACGTGGCTTAACCTTGAGAAACTGTTCTTTGAAGGATCAGAAAAAAAGGATGAGGATTCTTCCTTCTTGACTCTCCTCCTGCTCTTTGTTTGGATGGCAACCCCAGCGCACGTGCCGAGGGTGTACCAGGCAGGACGTGTGCTCGTCCGTGATGCGTCTTCCACTGACAGTGATTGGTCCAGGCTGTGTGTGCTGCCCTCGATCACGTTCAGCATGATGGAAACACAATGTTTATTTCTGGATAGAGGTGGTTTACATCACAATCGTGGAGGATTAAACAGAACAATTATAGTCTGAGGAAATCTAGAATAAATTGGAAATTTAAATTTCTCCACTGTCTTTAAGTATGAATAATGCTCCAACTGTTTGCTATAGGATTATAATTTAGAACAAGTGTTAAATATGTCATCAGGAAAGAATAAAAAAATCCATCCTAATGTCATGACTTACCATAAAATATAAAAAAAAAAAAAGAAGAAGAAAGAAAAAGAGGGAAAGAAGCCTCATTCACTTTCCAAAATCAGGATCAGTCTCATATTGATCTGTGAATCCTTGTAGAAGTGTTCGTTGTCAAGGAAGAATCCTCTCCTTGTGGTTGATAAGCAATTCTCCACGGCAGAGAAATGCTGATATTATTTTCTTATCTCTTGATTGATGTTTTCACTACTTACTCTTCAGGCTACAAGACAGAAGGGAACACAGTCTTACCTTCTTTCATAATCACATATTCCAACACTTTTCTCTCTCTCTCTTTCTCTCCCCTTTTCCTCACCCAAAACCCACATCACTTTACCAAATTCAAATTAAACTGAATTAATATGGTGAATCCTTTAGGTTCTACATAACCTGTGTATATAATAACTCAATTATCAATGTCATCTCCATGTACACAGAAGCAAATTTACACCTCTATACTGTCAATCCAGACACTAAATTCATTTCAAATATCCTTTTTTTTTGTAAATAATAATCCTTTGGTAGACATAATGGAAAAAAGTAAAATTTATAATGCAACCAAAAGTAATAAAATATTTAGTAACAAATGTAATAAGAAATGTTTAAGATCAATGCAAAAAAAAATTTGAAAACCTTGATAGATATGAAAGAAAACGTAAGTAGAGAGGAAAACGATACCTAAGTCCTGCATGGAAAGGCATATTAAGGATAATTTTCTCTCAAATTAATCTATAAATTTATTCATCCCAACAAAAAGAATTCTTAAATGTAACCTTTTTAGTTGGTAATTCAATTCATTTAGTTCAAAAAACTTTTAAATATAAAAAGCTAACAATAAAATATTAACCTTGAATATTCTTAAAAATAATAAATGGATTTTTATTTATGGCATGTTGCATATATCCATCTCTAAGTTCCAGGTATAACTACATGCAGAACCCTCTTGTTGGGAGTGGAGAACATTATAGCATTTAGATTTCAACTTAATCTAAACCTTATTCTCCATTCATTCAGAATTTTCTCTATGAGAGAAATAAAATTTTTTTCTGGCTTTACTTTCAAAACGTATTGATTTAATTCAAATTGATAACTTTTTAAAAAGGATTTTTAGTTTTGCTTTTTTTCTTTATTAGAAGAAGATACTACCATTTATTGCACACCTACTATGCGTCACGAATTTTACATTTATTTTACATTATAATTTGATCCCTAGCCCACCTTTAATGTGTGTGCCACTTCTCCCCATTTTAAAGGCAAGAATACTGAGGCTTACTTCACTGGGCTAAGACAATGGCACAAGATCATATAGCTGACGAGGGGTGGAATCTGAACCCTAGAAAAAAAATCGAAATCAGGACGCAAAAGAGCGTGTTGACATTAGGTTCGGGGGATTTCTCTCATGCTATTGAAGACGCCTCTGGCTTGACCAAGGCTGCCAAATCAGTGTCTCCTAGTAGTTGACTGTTACCTGTAAAGTATGTTTTAGGCAGGAGGGCACCAAAAGTGCTGAGCAGGCTGGGATCCTCGCATAGGATTCCGGTCCTTCGTCACTAAGATCCAAATGTCTCACTGGCAATCTGGTAAAGGAAAATTCTATCGCTCACCTAGAAACACACAGCACACCTTGAAACTTCATTTTCCAAGAAAAGTGCTGTCATAGACTCTTCCTGGGATCTGAATAAGAATTTGAATATTGTTGGTCTCATGCGGACCAAAAGAAAATGAAGACTGCATGCCTTTTTTTTTTTTTTTTTGGTAAAAATATCTTTGCAATTTGCCTTTCAATGACCCTGGCAACCAGAGACACTTTTTAATAGTTGTTACTAAAGGAAAAATCTCGTACTCAGTTCCTGCCATCATCCAGTCATGACCTGAGGAAATTCTATAGTTGTTGTCATCATCATGGATTAATGTGACGTGAAGAAGGCTGGAAGTTCCCACTGAGCAAACAAGTTCAATTTCGTTTTTATAAACTGCAAAGATGAGCGCTTTTCAAATTAAAATGGGTTTGAAGTGTGGCATCCCCGATGTAATATAGCAGTAAGAACATCACTATTCCATATCCAGAGCCCAGCAGTCTTCTGTCACGATTACATCATTAGAAAAAGCCAAATGAGTGTTTTGGGTTTGTTTTTTTTTTTTTTTTAACTTATAGTAAAAGTGGCGTATTAAGAACTTAATCCCATAGTGAGGAAAAATATCACACTTTTCCTTTTTATAGTCAGCATAATTATTCGGATCCTTTCTGAACGCATAGATGTAATGACAAATTAAACTGTCTTTCAATTCCATATAGCCTTTGTAATTACTCATCTGTTACTGTCATTATTGCTGGAAAGGCTCTTTCATATCTTAGTCAGCATCCCATTTGATACAAAAGAACATGGAAAATTTTACTGCTATTAATAAACATGCAGCCATCCAATCCAAGAAGAAAATTTTTTTTCATCTGAGAGATAAGCTGCATAATTCATGTATTTTCAGAAATTTCTTTAAATAGAAAATAGAAGAAAGACATAGGGAAAAGAATTCATTACGTAGTTTCCATTTGTGGTGAGGGACGGTCTTTGTTCTCAGTCTTCAGTTTGATTCGATTTGAAGAGACAATTTCAATTGTCCCCTGTGTGGACCAGCCGTACTCACACAGCTCACCTTGCTTTTGACATGTCACCATGAACGTGACGACGGCATGGCCTGTTTCACTTTTGTTTCTAAAAAGAATGTAGCCGGGTGTTAACGGGGACTTTGCTTGGGGTCTTGGAATGCATGTTGGAAAAATTTCAAACAATGTGAAATGAGGACCTCCACTTTTCAAAAGACAAGTGCCCACGTCAGGGAACCATGGTGCTACATACAACTTCTGTGACCTCCAGCCCCCTATGGAGGTCCTGCCATGCAGGGGATATGATGGCCTCTGGGACAAGCCAGGCGAGGATCACATCTGCGGGACCAGTCACGTGAAAAAAGCTGTTCCTTTTTTCTACTACACCCCTTTTCCCTATACTGACCCTGAAGTTATAGAGGAGAGATGTGCTCTGACCTGGGTATGAGACAAATGTCTTGATGTAGAACAGGATGGACCATGGAAAACGGTCTCACCTTTGAAAATAACCAGAAAGGTAAGAAACCTTCCTGAGATGTTAACGAGGCGGCAGGAGTGGGTGGAGAAAGCAGTTTGAAGGTGGTGGCTAGAGAAAAACTTAGTGACCTATTTGTCCCATACTGAATTTAAACTGTTCCGTAAACAAGTTTAAAAACAAAGCAGAACATCTCAGCTGTCAAAAGCCTAGTTTCTGAGAGCCAGGTAGCAAGTTTACATGGACAAGAAAACTGCAGTCACGGGCCATGGTTTATATAAAATGATATGGCCAGAATTTGTTAGACGAGGGGTAGTCATGTTCCAGGCAATTCCCAGAAATATGTTGCCAAACAGCCATGACTTTGAACTTGTTCAGCCCGAGAAGTGAATGGCATCCAAGGACTTAACGCCTTTGCTCAATTTATCAAGGCAGTACAATGATACATCAAATTAAATTACATTTCTGAAATTGAGCATCTTCCAATTTCTATTCTTTCTATTCTTGTATCTCAAAACTTGGCAAATAAGTGTTAAATTAAGAGAAAAATACAGTGTTTTCCCAGGCTGGCTTCTTTTTCTCCCTTAGCCCATAGCCACTCAATGGCCAATCTTACTGGCCTCCTCTCCGCTCTTAAATACGCCATTGCCTCTGCCTCTCCCGCCCCAGGCCCCGGGCCAGCTCCCCTGCACCAGTCTCCTGTCGGGCACTGGCATCTGCTCTGCTGGTCCACCGCACGGCGCCGCAGCACTTCGCTGGGCAACCCACCGCCTGGAGAAAGCAAAACTGTCCTGATGTAATTCGCACAGGTCACTGGTGACGTGACTGCCGCCTTCTGCCTTCTCCTCCAGTCCCACCTCTTTGTCAGTTACCCCTCACGATGACAACGACGCAGAGCCTCTGTGACCACAGAGAATCGGCTGAGGTTCCTACGCGTGCCACGCTCTCGTGTGCTGCTACGGTTGGCACAGGCTGTTCCTTCCGCCTGGAAACTCAGCCCCCGCCCCTTCACTTTCCCAGCTCCTCTCGTCCCTCTCGGTGGAAGCGTGCTTCCCCCAGACAGCCTGCCCCGAATTTACCCTGACACGACAAAATGCATTTAGCGTATTTTGAGCAGCCACCTGGGAATGGAAAACAGAACCTCAAGAAAATGCCCAAGCTACGGCAGTAAACTGCTATGCCCAAGACAAAGCGTGCGATGATGTGTTTTGCTTCTGGAATGGGGGACTCTCAGGGGAATGCGGGGGTTTGGGGGGAAATACGGGAGAAGGGCATAGAGAGAGCAGAACCAGGGAGATGGCTTTGTGCTGTGCACGGTGCTGTCTCTGTAGGACACCCAAGTCTTCAATACAGCTTTCTAAACAAATAAAATAATTGCAAAGTGTTAATTTCTAGTGGAAGTCTGTGTAGTCCGATTGATACAGGAGTGGGGAGAAAAAGTGCTCAGTTTTGCAGGGGGAGAAAGATGCAGAGAGACCATAAAATTTGGGAGTCAAAAGTGCAGGCAGGGCTGGATTCTCACAGGTCAGACTTTGCTGGGTAGTCCCAAGCCACTTCAAGATGACCGAAAGTGGCGTCTCTGACAGCTGATGAACATGCCACCACAGGACCAGTTCAATTCGGTTCAACTTTGTCAGTAACAAAATGTAACAGAATGATGACTTGTTTTTCAGTGCAAGGGAAGCCCAGGTTGCAGGTCACATCACCTGAGTGTGCCTAGATGAACCAAGTGTGCCCGATGTATGGCCCCAGAGCCAGACAGAACAGAAAAGTCAACCACAGGCGGGATGGAGGAATGGGACTGAATTAAGAAGGACGTGGTGCCCTGTTTTGTGGCTGTAGGGACTCAGGAGCCAAGGACCTGGCACTGGCCCTGTGCATGAGCCAGTCAGATCATGCCTTGCTGCATTTTCCTTGCTCTTCCACAGTTCCACTCCGCCTATAAAACCTGCCCCAGACCCTAGTTCAGGGAGAGAGAGTTGAGCATTGCCACCTGTCTCCTCGCACTGGACGCGCAGTAGAGCTGTTGCCCTCTGTGTGCGCCAGGAAGTGCACCCACGGCTCAGTAACAAACACGAGATGCATTTCTCCAAATCCTTCCTGGAAAAACAGATCCCACATATTTTTAACCCATGGAGCAAAGTCATAATTTAAGAAAATCCAGGCTGATTCAGAGAAAGGTCGGGTATTTGCAAACAGTCAAGAAATCATGAACATTCAAAAGTACAGAATTATTTAAACGAATGCGGTTCTATTGCTTCCTAAGGCACACACGGGCACAACTGACAAGAATGCTGTGTAATTAACTTACGCAAACACCTAGGAAAGCAAGCCTCCTCTGCAGACACAGAATCGCATTGTTTATGTGCAAATGAAAGCCCCATGTGCTTCAGAGCAGTTTGTTCCCTTAAGAAGGCAAATCTTCTCCTTATTATCTTGTTTACACTATTCATTTGCTTTGCAAAACATTTTTCATAAAATCACAAAATAATGAAATGTTAGGGCCAGAAGGGATCCCAGCCATCATCTAGAAAAGCCCAACATCATTGTTTTATAGGTGAGAAACTTGATGGCGCCCCTAAGACACACATGTTCTCACCCTGAGCCCCCTTATTCGAGTGACTCCATCCCCCCTACTTTGGGGGTCCCAGCCACCGCTGGGGCAGATGCAAGGAGCACAGGGAACCTGCAAAGTGCTAGGCTTTGGGGCGTCATCCGGACCCATCGCCCCCTACACTGAAGCAAGAGAGCCCGGACCCCTTCTGCACGCCCGTGCAGAGCTGGACGCCGGTTGATCCCCGTTTGTTGCTAAGCCTCAGCTCCTGCGTTTCCTCCCCGGCCTGCCCTGACTCCTCTCCGCCGGCCCTTCCTAGGCGGGTGCTCGTCCTGAGCTCTTTATTGTTTCAGTGACCTCATCACACCGCATTCTTTTGCTCATTGTCTGGGGACTGGTCTCCACTTCTGTAATTTCCATGCTCGTTAGAAGGCCTGTCACAGATTCAGCACGTGATCTTCCGCAAACACACACACGAGGAAAAGCAGAAGGGGGGTCCACTGCCACACTTTACCGCCCTGTCCCGCCAGTCCATGCCCAGCCTGCGTTTTCAGGTAAGAAAAACAATTCAGAATTCAAATCACCTCTGTCTCTATTCCTGTCTCCTTCCACTACCTGTCTTATGTATTCACAGGGCTGCAATTGAAAGTTAGAAAACTTCATTTAACCCACCCCAATTGTTAAGAGTTGGGTGGTAACGTACAAGGCCATTAACCTCCCTGAGCCTCAGTCTACCCGTCTGTACGACAAAGGCATCAATAGCATGTTCCTCATGGGCGTGTCACAGGATCAAACGAGATGATGTGTCTGAATGTGCCCAGGAACCACGAAAAATTTAGAAAAGCCTGTTTCCTCACTCTTAATCACTTGAAAGAAAACTGTTGATGCAGCTGCTGTGTAATAAAAAGTTCTTCAGGCTTTATTCCGGGTTCTTGAGGTGGGGAGCTAAACTCTTGGGATTTCTCAAATGATAGCCATGTCCTTGCTAGTTTATGCTAATGAGGTGACCGTGGGGAGTCAAGGGGAGTCTCAGGATGAAGGCTGCCCTGCTGCAGAGACCCACCATGTGATCAGAGGGTCAAGGCTGAATAACTTTAGCCAGATCTCCGAAGGGCACGGGTGGAGCCTGACCTCAGTCACACAGCCGCTGACGGAATCAGTCACAGCTCAGTAACAAAGCCACAGTGAACTCTGGACGCCAATGCAGTCGAGCTTCCTGGCTCACCCGGTTGGTGAACACATCGGTGTGCCAGGAGGGTAGCGTACCCTGACTGCACAAGGAGACGACAGAGGCGCCCCATTTGGGACCCTCCCGGACCTTGTCCTGTGTGTCTTGTCATTTAGTTGGTCCTGATTAGTATCCTTATGATACAATGGCGACCATAAGCCTAGCTCTTTCTTGAGGTCTGTGACACCGTCTAGCGAGTTACCAAATCCGAGAGAGCAGTGGGAACGCCAACTTTTGCAGCCAGCTGGTCAGAAGCGCAGGTGGCCTGGGAACCCCAGAGCTTACGGCTGATGTCTGAGCTGAGGGTGGTCTTGGTGAAGACTGTGCCCTTCACTTGTGAAGTGGGCACTGACTCTAGGTACTTAGTGTCAGAATTGCAGTGTAGGATCTCAGCAGCAAACCCTCTGATTTCATTTCTGTTTTGTAGGACACTGAGCCCAACCCCACTTCCGTGTGGGGCAGACACTGAGAGGGTCCACGGTACTGGGCCAGGAATGTCTCTGCAGGGGAGAAAATGCAGAAGCAGTTCAGTGGTGTCGAGAGCAAGCTCTGTGGCCTTTGCCTCGGTTTCCTGGTCCATAAAATGGGTATGATAGGATAGTACACTACGTAGACCTCACAGGGGTGTTGTGAAGACTAAATGATTAATATGTGGAAGTATTATGTATGTAGTACACGTGAAACAGCAAATTAATGTTATCTCTTATTACCGTTATTATTTTTATTTATCTGCTATGTGGGCCTTAGTGTTAGGCTACGTCAATTACTGAGTCCCGTCTAATTGGCAGAAACAGACATAGGGCAGTGAAGTCAGATACGCCTTCTAGAAACCAAGGGCAGCTCCGTTTCTACCCACTGTAGGGCAAGCACAGGATCACGGGGAACAATGAGGCGTGGCACAAAGACGGTGGCTGTGGGAGCAATGCCAAGATTTCATGAGTTCACAATGTTCCCCAGTCAAAAAGGCTACAACAGTCCAGGCTGCACTGTCCATGATGGTACCTGGTAGCCACATGTGGTTATTAAATGTAAAATAATTGATATTAAATTAAATTTAAAATCCAGGTCCTCGGTCACACTAGCCACATCTCAAGTATGACGAGCCGCACGTGGCCAGTGGCTACTCCATTGCGTGGAGCAGATATAGAATGCTTCCCTCACCACAGAACATTCCATGGGGCAGCGCTGCTCATCGAAAGTGTCTGAAACCAGAGATGTTTGGAAATGCAACTTGCCACTCTTTCTTTTTTAATTCTATAACTATGTAAAATCCCCTATTTTCCCCAAATAGAAAATAAAATGAAAAAAAAAAAAAACAATGGGTGAATGTTACAGAGAGAACAATCACTCTTACAGTCAAACACTCTGTGCCTCTTTCTCTCAAACATTTCAGCGCCCCTAAGCTCCGGGCGCAGGTGAGGGGAAATGCCAGACTCCGGTGTACCGTCTTCCTCTCCAGCTCACGGCAGACCTCCCGGGGTGCACGTCTTTGACAACCTGGCGCCCGCGATGCCACCCAGGTCCTAGTACGTGCGGGTGAGTGGTTTGGAGAAGTGGAAAAATGTAGACGTGGAAAAGACGGCCTCGGGCAGGGTGAGGCTGGAGGCCGGTCAAGCGCAGAAGCGGAAGCAAAGTGAGGGGTACAGGTGGGTTTGGCGGGGAGGGTGGGGAGGTCCGAGGGAAGGGAGGGGCTGGGGACAGGAAAGAAACCCTGTGAGGTACATTTCGGAGAAGGGGACGGGGCGTAAGGCGGGACGGGGTGCAGCGCTGTGTGCAGAGGGGAGGTGCCAGGCTGGGGCGGGGGGAGAAGGGGGAAGCTGACGGAGAAGCCAGGGGGTCTGCACCTGCGCCGGGGCCGCCGAGGGGTCGGGGAGGACCCTGGCACCTCAGCCTGCCTGCTAGTGGGAACAGCTGCAGGAACACAATCGCACCATTTTTATGACAATAGTTGTATTATTATTACAGCTCCAAAGCAACAGTATGTCATGGGATGAGTGAACTCAGAAGGAGCGTTAATTTAGGACCTACACCTGGATTGACCACTAAATAGTTGCATTGCGAGTGTGACCTCATCTTCCCAAGCCTCAGTTTCTTCATCTGCTCAGTGAAGAAATGGACCAAGTCCTTCTCTGAGTCCCTTTCGCCTCCTCCATGTTGAAATCCTGGGGTCTGGCCAAGGTCACTGCCGCAGAGACAGACGCAAGCTTCCACGTCATTCAATTCCAAGTTCGGCAGTTTTCTGTCAGTCCCGTCTAAATTATCACAAACTCCACAACGACAAGTCCACAGACAGAGCGAATTCTAGGCTAACGTTTTCTCTTCTTTGTTTCCTCCAGGCTCAGAGTTTACGTGCGAACCAGCACCAGCTAAGACACAGCCGAACCTTTCAGCAGGTGTCCACGTTCATTACCGAAATCCGTCAGCTCACTC
This sequence comes from Indri indri, assembly GCA_004363605.1. NCBI lineage: Eukaryota > Metazoa > Chordata > Mammalia > Primates > Indriidae > Indri > Indri indri. The sequence goes on from RJWJ010000199.1 coordinate 258,131, forward strand.
TGCAAACAGAGCCACGCTCTGTCTTATAGACATGCTGACGGGTCGTGGAGAGGACAGAGGGAGCCAGCGTGCCATGGAGCATCTCTCAGAGATGGTGGTGACGTCCCCCAGGGCACCCAAGGCTGGACCAAAACAAAGCAGAGCACATACGACAAAGAGCAGCATCGTGTGCAGTGTGTGTTGTGGGCAAACCCAACGATGTGGAAGCAATTCAGCCTCGGCTGGGAACCATCTTAGTACAAATCCACCACAATGCCTCACTCCAAACAACAACATCCTCCGAATTGTCCCAACAGGACACTATGAGTAGAACACGCAATTGCGGCATCTAAAATCCTGCTGCTGCTTTACAGGATTGAAATCATGTCACTTACATTAATAGGAAATGACTGCACTTCTCCAAACCTCAGTTCCCTAATCTCTAAACTGGAGATAAGACGACTGCTGTACAGGGCTTCTGCGGGGACTGAATGAGTTAATGAAAGCCCTTTATGTGACTTTATCACTCCTTAAAGACCATTTTACACATTTTAATTGAGATAAGGTAGCGGGAATAGCATATTAGCCAGCTAAAGCGCTGTCAATGATTTGCTGACATGACGAATCTCTATCACCGTGGACTCCCGAGTGTTTGAGGAACTGAATTTAATATTTGAGCTGGTGGAAGGAAGACACTTGTGAGCCTGGGGTGCTGGACACTTTGGCCTACGCAGTCAGAAGCTGCAAGAAGCTGTGAAGCCAGTGGTGGCGAGGGAAGGGGAGGGAAGGGGAGGGGAGGGAAGGCAGGTGCCACAGGAAGGGCTGTTCAAATCCATTTTCTACCTCACAGCTCTGCCCTGACCGGCGTGAATGAACTTGGCGATCCAGCTGAAAAGATTTTCAAGCAAAGTTTTAAGGTGCCATCTGGCTTCGTCATACCGCTTATAGCAAACGGTAAGAGTGAAAACTGAACAAACAAAAAGGAATCAAGGAACCAAGACTTGGTAATTTTGAAAATTCTCAGCCTCTCCAGACAGTAAACAAGGTTAAAATTAAGAAATAGCTTTTGAGCACTGCCAGGTAAGTGTGGACCAGGTAAGAGCGCAGGAGCCTCGGTTGAGACTTCAAAGGGATCAGAGGATCAAAGGGCCTTTTAAAGAGATTAAAGACGTGTCTCACCATTTGTCTCCAGGGAATAACTGTGTCTCTGGGAAGCATGAAAACATTGTCTCTCTGCCTTCTCAGCAGGACCCAAAGGTAAAGAAGGGCTTTTCTTACAGAGATTTGTGGGTATAACTTTTTTCTTACGCAGTTAACTCAAATAAGATTCATAGAAACCCCACGAAGTTTTTGAGAAACTGATACCAGGAGAAACACTGTCATTTTGCACCTAAAGCAGCAAAGATAGTTCCAAATGCAGAGGTCAGTAGACCCCAGAAATGCTACTGGCAGGAAGCGGGCCAGGCAAACTAGCGAGGTAAAGGCATACTCCAGCTGTCACGCAAAAGGAAGGGTGACGCAGAGGGTGGGCCAAGGTAGCAGCTTCTGGAATGGCTTTCGAAGGTCCCTGCACGCTGACATCCATGACCTCGTGCAGTCTTCTCCTCTGGAGTGTGGGCTGGAGCTGATGACTTGTTTCCAACAGATAGTGTAGGAACAGTATTCTAGTGTCCAGGATTAGGTTTTAAAGGACTGTGAGTTTCAGTTTCATCTCGTTCCTCTCTTGTGGTCTTGCTTGTTTGCTCTGATCCTTGTGAGCTGCTGTATGTTGTGAGCTTCCCACGTGCACAGATGTCTGTGGCCAGTGGTTCATGAGGGACTGAGACCCTCATTCCAACAACCCACAAGGCACCGAAGCCAGCCAGCAACCGTTGCGTGAAGTTGGAAACAGACTCGCCCCTAGCTGAGGCTTAAGATGACCACAGCCCGATTGCAGGCTTAGGAGAACCGGACCACAGAACCCAGGTAAGCCGTGCAAGCCATGCTGGGATTCTTGGCCCACAGGAATCGCGAGATAATAAATATTGTTATTCTAAGCCACTAAGTTTGGGGGTAATTTGTTAAGCCATAATAGATAACAAATAGCGTTACAGGTTCACTTGTGTCTCTGCAAAATTTAAATGTTGAAGTCCTAACCCCCAGTACCTCAGAATGTGACCTTATTTGGAAACAAGGAAATTGCAGATGTAATCAGTTAAGATGAGGTCATACCGGAGGAGGTGGGCCTCTAATCCAACGTGACTGGTGTCCTTATAGAAAGGAGAAATTTGGAACCAGAGGTGCATATGCAGGGAAGGTGCCATGCAAGGACTGAGGGACGCTGCCATAAGCCAAGGAGCAGTCTCTGCTCAGGCAGCGCCGCTGGGAGTGGGGAAGAAGGTTTGCAGTGATCTCGCGGAAGCCGCTGAGCCTGCAAACTCCGCTGTTCTGATGTTGTCTGTTTGCTCCTGTCAGAAGCTGGGAGACAGCCCTGGAACAGACCCTTCCCTGGTACCATCAGACGCAGCATAGCCCCGCTGAAAGCTTGATCTTGGACCTTCAGCCTCGGGCCTGTGAGACAGTACCTTTCTGCTGTTTAACCCCTCAGCTTGTGGTGCTTTGTTATGGCAGCCCTTGCAATGAAGACGATCGGTAAATAGAAAGAAAAGTGTGGTGACGGAGGACCACGCCGCAAAAATGCCACCAAGGAATGGTTTTTCTCCACTCCCAACAGTCCTCTGAAGTGCTGACACTCCCTCCTAAGCCTAGCAGGGAAAAAAAAATCTATGTTTGCCCCTATTCAAATGTTTTCACCATCGGGCTGGAGCAGTGAGCCCCCCAGGTGGCCATGCCCTGGCGTCGCACTCTCCCTCACATACCTCCCTAAGGTGCCAGGGGCAGAGTAGCTGGAGGAAAACAAAAAAAGCAAAATCCAAGGCACAATAAAAATAAAGGTCAATTTAAGAAAATCCACATGTATCTCACCTCCAATATAGATTTGCTCCTAAGGAAAGAAAAAAGAATAAAAATTTGGCTCTCTTTTGTGTACATTAATTTATAGTGCTAGCTGACCTAGTTAAGAAACCACAGGTGAAGGAAACCGTCTTCTAACGCACTCGTACACAGACAGGCCTGGGCTCCACGGAGCAGCTCACCTAGCTCAGCTCTGACCGCGACCAGGCAGCGTTCTAGGCGTCGGCTCCATCAGTTCTCAAACCCTACGTATTCGCTGTCGATTCATAGACAAAAAGAAATTGATTATGGAAAATTCAGGGCTGAAAAACAGTCACTCTGATTAAAATTCATGTTGACAGCTCTCATCCAATGCTGGCAAGTCCTGGTGGGGAAAAAATCCATTTTTGTTGTTGTTGTTGACTTTGTTAATACTCAAGAAGAAAGACTGAAGAAATGGATCACATCCAGTGGTCCTCAGAGGAAAGTGCCAGTTCCTCAGGCAGCATAATTATCTGCTTCCAGCCGATGACCCTTACTCCCTGGTGACTGACACGGAAAGGGAAGGGACAGGGGCTCTCCTGGCTCTCGTGAGCTGCAAACGCCAGGAAATTGCTCTGCTCCTCACCAGTTGCCACAGAAATGTCGGTTACGTGCAGCACACAAAGCACAGCGAAATGTGGCCCGGCGCGGCTCCTGCCTCAGCCTTGAACGCAGACTCAGACGCACCCCACCACTCACAGCTGGTCTTAGTAGCTTTACACACACACACACACACACACATACACACACACACACCCAACATGGGAGAAATACGGAAATGCAATCATGATAAATAGTGACATTTCTCGAGGTACATCATTTGCAGTATTTTGATTAACTCCCATTTCAGAATGGCAAAGCAGCTTATGTTAATAAATAGCAGGCTCCAATTAGACATCTGTGCACGCGATCTACACGGAACTCTTGGCCGGCTCACATGTGCCACTGGTTTTCCCACAGTCTGTGCGCGGGCAACCCTGCTGGGAGCCGGGAAGAAGGTTTTCAGTGATCCCATAGGCCACCAGCATGAGCCTACAAACTACCACCGTTTGGTGGGTGTTGTCTGTTTGCTTTCTTGACTTCTGACACAGGTCTCTAGCAATCTGACTCCCTGACCTAAAATTCAGAGTCCAGAAAGTGGCAATTCCCACTAAGGAAGCCCCCTGTTGATTATGGGACAGTACTTAGTTGGCTATTTGGAAATCCCAGAAACCGTAGTACGATGGAAAGGGGGTGGACCTTGGGGCTGGACAGATTTGGATTTGAATTTAGGCTTTGCAACGTACCAGTCATGTGACTCAGGAAAATTGCTTAAGCTCTCTCAGCCAGTCCCCTCATCGGTCAATGGGAAGGTGACATTTGCCACTCACAAATGTTTAGGGCCAGGCACTCCTGTCACGTGTGCTGAGGACGCAGCAGGAAATCAAAGTGGCAAAACCCAGGCCTTATATTTCAGTGTGAAGAGACTGGAGATGAATTCAAATAAATAAATTACATGGCACATTGGAAGGGGACAGGACTATGAAGAAAAATAAAGCCGGACAGGGGATAGGAAGGATGCGGGCTCTGCCGCGAGAGCTCCCGCGGGTCTTCAGGGGGCAGCCCAGGAGTCAGCGGCTGGAGCCGGCGGGAGGGTGGGAGCCGGGGGGAGCACATGGACCCGGAGGTCGAGGCCTTCAGGTGAAGGAAGGCCCCGTGGGCCGTCGCACACATTAGGCTTTTACGCGGAACGAAGGGGAAGCCGTGTGTTCATCCCGAACCAGGGAGCGGCCTGACCACTGAGGCTTTAGTGACCTGAAGGAAGATGATGAATCTGATATAAGGCACATAACTCATCTCTCGGCACAGGTAGGTGATTACAAAAAATGCTATCCTGAAACCCTCTTCGAGCTCCTCAGAGAGTCACAACAATCATTCCTTCTCTTCCCTTTTCCCCCAAGACTGTGTGACTTACGCGTAAAATTTTGGTTGGAAGTTTCTATGTTGCCTGAATTAACGTCATGAAATTTAAACAATAGAAATGAAGTTCATGATGAAGTGTGCTGTTTTATTAGCGATTCTGGTGGTTTCTGTGGGTGAGTTCTGCACGGCCGGGTCCAGGAAGTCAGATAATGTTCCACCGTGCATTGCCGCTGCCAGCGGTCAGGGCCCTGTTGACCAGCACGTGCGGACACACTCTGCATCTGCTCAGAGAACGTGAGAATGATTTCCCCCAAAGAGAAACACAAAGAAAGGATGGCGCCGATAGGGTACCTCGTCCATTCGGTTAAAAACTTGTTTTGAGATCAATCTATTGCTGTTTTTCTCTTTCCTGACTTCTGCTAAGTTGATAAGGTCAAAAGACGTGCAGAGGTCCTACAAGAGCAAGCCTACTAAGACCTTCTGCCGTGGGCTGGATGTGTGCGTCTTCCCGCAATTCACATGTTGAACCCTAATCCCCAATGCAGCAGTATTAAGACATGGAGGCTCTGGAAGTTGACTAGGTCACTAATGGGAGCAGTGCCCCTGTAAAGAGGATGGCGGAGCTCTTCTGTTCCTTCCCCCATGAGAGGACACAGCGAGAAGGTGCCATCTGTGAGGAACAGGCTTTCGCCAGACACCGAAGTTGTTGGCACCTTGATCTTGGACTTCCCAGCCTCTAGAACTGTGAGAAATACCTTGTGTTTTTTATAAACTACCCAGTCTGAGCTATTTAGTTACAGCAGCCAGAACAGACTAAGACACCTTCCTTCGTAAGACTTGAGGTTGTCGGTTGACTCTACAGGGTTGTTAAAAATGGCTCCCCAGAAGGAAAGGCCCCCGGCTCCTGAGTTTGCATTTCGAGCCTTGAGCTGTCTTTTGAGGGTTGGGTAAACCAGTGTCTGAGAGACCTAAAATGCTTCACTGTCCAAACCTGAACTTGTTTTCCCCTAAATTAGTGTCTGCTCATGCAATCCTTAGCTGACGGAATGGCTCCTGTCTCATGTCTGAGCCAGAAACCTGGGAATCGAAGACTCCCATGTAATTGGTCAGCAAGCGATATGAATTCTGTCTTTCAGACACTTTTCTGAGCTTCTGCATTTCTGCTGTTTCTGCCATTGTCCTAACACGCGCTACTCTAACTCCTCTCCCTGCTCCTCAGCACTTCTTATAATTGATCCACTAATTGATTTATCTGCAAGTAAAAGCCTAATTCAGCCCCTTTCCTACTTAGAACTCTCCAATTTCTCTTTCTTGCCTAAACGCCTTAGATTTACACTTTAGACTCGTGATTTGGCGACCAAACATCTCTCCAGTACTATTTTCCAGTATTCCACTTTCTGGCTTCCTTATGTCTCCAACCAAAATGCACCTTATATTCCAGCCATTCTGAGCTTGCGGTTCTCCTAAAATGCGCCAAGCTGCTTTAATCAAATTCTTTGTTAATTGCCCTCAGCCTGGAGTGCTGACTCAGGGAGACTGTGGTCGCCCTGGGAAGGCGGCTGGCAGCCGGCGCCTGCAGGGCACAGACAGCCGGGTTCCAACTGCTGGGCTCTGGCTGCTGCCGCCAGGCTGCTTCTGGAAGCAGGGATGTTAAAGCAGACCTTCTCCTGAAAGCCACGGGGATCCTCTGAAGAGAAACTTTGGGTCCGCCCCCAAAGGTCCCGCTTTCTAGGCCCACACGGTATTCTAGGACGCCTCTGCCCTGCTGTCCTCCCCTCCCTCTTTCACTCGGGCTCACACTTGTGGTCTGACAGGTCCCCAGGTTTCTCCTGGCTCCACCCACATTTTCTCCCGCAGGTGTTTCCCGTCATAAAATGCTCGCATGTTTAATCGCCTCTCAGAATCTGCTTCTCCGAGGACCCAGTTGCAGACTAGCACAGTGGCCATCTGTGAAAGCCGACTTTTTAGCCAACATGTCACTTTTCTGGAAGGTACCTCATCACCCAGGGGTAAAACAGGACATCATCGATCATAACAGAATATTGTAGAGACAACAGCCATATAACAGCACTGCTAATATCAGAGATGTCAATGTTCATGTGTGCTACATGGAACTCCATCATACCTCCTGTTACGCTGCACTTGCTCATGAGAGTGACAGTGTCTGACATAACACCTCTGTAGTCACGGGACTCAGCACAGTGGCTGGCCCACGACCAGTAGCTGTTCCGCAGTGACCAGGAAAGTGCTGAGTGTGTGGCAGTCACTCAGTAAAGGCAGGTTGAAGGAGTGAATGTTTACTGCATTAACTGATGAACAAATGTCTGCCGAATGAACGAATGCATGAATGGACGGCACACAGTCCTGGAGGCCTGGAGTTGAAGGACACAGAAAAGCATGAGAAAAAAAGAGAAAATGATTTCTTTCCCTGAGGAAATAATGAAAAATGAGTAACTTCTAACTGGTAAGGATTGTGAGAAAGATACCAAATTGTTCCATTGACATTTCAATTGAAAATATAATTATAAGTCATACACTGAAAGTTTTATAATTTCGTTATGCTTAGCTATTGTAGTGGCTACGTGGTTATCAGTTTTTCTGCATAGAAGACACATGGGCGAGGTCTGGGTGTTCAGGAAGGGTGGACGGTTTGTGGTGGGGAAGATACAACTGTACCTCTGAGTGGGAGACCTCTGAATTTGCAGAACAGACTCTAACAAGAAAACCAACCCTACTTTAAGCACAGTAAAACCGTGTTGTAAACAGCAACGTACTTTCCATGGGATGAAACAGGCTCATGGCTTACTCTATATCACCCTTTAATTTCGGCAAATGCTATATTTTAAGAAGTGTTCCAGTTCCATCCAGGAGAATACAAGAGGTGCTATATCACCATTGTTTCTTAAAGCTGAATAGTACTCCATGGCATACATATACCACATTTTATTAATCCACTCATGTATTGATGGATGCTCGGGTTGTTTCCACATCTTTGCAATTGTGAATTGTGCAGGTGTCTTTTTCATAGAGCGACTTTTGTTCTTTTGGGTAGATGCCCAGTAATGCGATTGCTGGATCAAATGGTAATTCTACTTGTATCTCTTTAAGGTATCTCCACATTGCTTTCCACAGAGGTTGCACTAGTCTGCAGTCCCACCAGCAGTGTATGAGTGTTCCTATCTCTCCGCATCCACGCCAACATCTATTGTTTTGGGACTTTTTGATAAAGGCCATTCTCACTGGAGAGAAGTGATATCTCATTGTGGTTTTGATTTGCATTTCCCTGATGATTAGAGAGGTTGAGCATTTTTTCATATGTTTTTGGGCCATTATTCTGTCTTCTTTTGAAAAGTTTCTGTTCATGTACTTTGCCCACTTTTTGATAGGGTTGTTTGATTTTTTTCTTGTTGATTTTCCTGAGTTCTAAATAGATTCTAGTTATCAGCCCTCTATCGGATTTGTAGCACGTGAAAATTTTCTCCCATTCTGTAGGTTGTCTGTTTGCTCTTGTGACAGTTTCTTTGGCTGTGCAGAAGCTTTTTAATTTGATCAGGCCCCATTCTACTAAGTGAAGTATCCCAAGAATGGAAAAACAAGCACCACATGTACTCACCATCAAATTGGTATTAACTGATCAATACTTAAGTGCACATATAAGAATAACATTTATTGGATGTTGGGCGGGGGGGCGGGGGGAGGAGGGAACGGGCATATGCACAAACAATGAGTGCAATGCGCACCACCCGGGGGATGGACACGCTTGAAGCTCGGACTTGGGGGTGGAGGGGGGGCAAGGGTAACATAGGTAACCTAAACATCTTGTACCCCCATAATATGCTGAAATAAAAAAAATCTGTTATTAAAAAAAAGAAAAATGTATGTTTGAAAGTATTAATAAATTATAGATCAACATAAGTCTATATTATATTGAACCACAGAATATAATTAAATTTTAAACCATTTTACAAAATAAAAAAAAAAGAAGTGTTATTTAATTTACAATGTATCTGCATTTGTAATTTCTCATTTTCTGAAGTGAAAGCTGCCGTGTAATACAATTTAAAAATCTGCATGGAAATTCCAGTGTTTGTCTTTGCTAACTGGGTGACTCTGAACCAGGGACACAACCTCAGAGAGCCCTAATTTCCTACACATGAGAGTCATAACAAAACTCCCCGGGCAGCGTTTGGCAGATTGAACGAGACCATAAACGCACGGCCGTGAGAACAGCGTGGACACACTCGTCGCGCGCCCACCGCCGGCCCAGGCCAGCTGGGCTGCAATGGCGTCTAACGCGTTTTAGACGTCTAAGATGAATTTACAGCCTGGTATTTCTCCAACGTTAAAATCTGCTCAGAAAGCTTTCTCACAGTAACCCTGTCTTACTATACTGCTGAGCCCACTTACTCTTTGGGTGGAATCGTTCCCAACTCCAGTTCTGAGTGGAACTCTTCTTCTGTGGGTCGGAGAAACTTCCCCAATGTCTTTTCCACTTTCGAGGTCATTTTGCTGCCAATCGAGCTGCTACTGTCACTTTCCAGAGAGTTCAGTTTCACCTCAGGCCTTGCTGTCCAACCTCCACAAACACGCGTGGGTCTAAGGCTGCGCTTGGGGCGTCTCAGTCTGCGTCTCTTCCCCGCTATCCCAGTCCTCCTCCTCACACTGAAACCTATCTCCTGGAAAAGTCGGATGAACCATTTGTGCTGCGAGCCTTCGACAAATTTAACTAATAATTCCTGACCTCCTACTTGTGCCAGGCATTACGTTTGGTCTCACCAGAGGTGCTATACTTTAGAGGAGACAGCACATTTTAATGCAGAGATAAATATAAACGAGACTGCATTGGGAGATTTAACCAAGCAGGCTGACCCGGCCCGGTGGAGAGAAGATGAGTCTTCCTATTTCAAGTGTATCCCCAGCACAGACGCTCTGCTGATGGTCATTTTGACTATGGAGAAATGTGGCAGCATTAAAAACATGTCTAGAAATTCTTTCATGCTCCTCCCTTGAAGAGGAGGAGCCTGGTGCCCACCCCGTCCCACTTTCACTGCGGCAGGACTTCACTTGCTTCTAGCAAATAGGAAAAAAACAGAATTAATGGTGTGTGATTTCGGAGGCTTGGTCACACAATGAACATGTCTTCTCCTTGCCCCTTCTCTTGGACTGCCCACCCTGGAAGAAGTTAGCTGCCATCCCAGGAGAGAGCCATGTGGCGGGGAACAGAGCGCCCTGCTGATGGCACGTAAGTGCACCCCCTTGGGAGCAAGTCCTCCAGCCCCACTCGAGCCTTCAGGTGACTGCAACCCAGGCAATGTCTTGACATCATTCCTGATGCACAGAAACTGTGAGATAATAAACATCTGCTGTTTTAAGCTACTCGGCTTTGGGATAATTTGTTACACAGCACTAGATAGCTAATAGAGAGGAAATGTGAACATTCTGATGTTTTGGAGTTCATTAAAAGTAAAAAGTAGCACATTACGTTTCGAGGCAGCTGCTGAGTTTCTTGTGCCATCAGCTTTGGGACCTAAAAATGCATTAGAAAGAAAGAAAAAAAAAAAGAAAAGAAAAGAAAAAGAAACTTCAAAGCCATGGTTGACTCTCATTCCAGAATAGGAATGTCTGTCTGGGCAACAGGTGGCTTTGAAAACCAAAATAATGGCACTTTGCATTCATACAGCACTTCAAGCCCAATGTCATTTGTTCCTTACAACAATGCTACTGGAGAAATAGGAAAATTATTGTCTCCATTTTATAGATGATATTAAGTGAATTGCCTAAGGTTTCACAGATAATGAGTAATATGAACAGCATGAGAATTCAGGACCCCTGGATTTCGATCCAACACGATTCCCTGTCTACTATTTTCCCGCACAAATCTCGTCCAAAGCCAAAGACTGTTAATAGGGGAGAGGAAAAAAAGAAACACTGATTACTCATCCTGTGCCAAGAAGTACACCAGGTACTGTACATACTTTATTTCATTTAATCACCATATCCAATGGCACAGCTCTTGTTAGCATCCGTTTTTAGACAAGAACTCCCGAGAGTGAAAGACATTAGTAAGAGCCTTTCCAGAGGCCACTTGTACCACTCAATGGTACGGGTAATACAGGTTTTATATACATACATATCTCGAAGTCACTACAATTCAGTCTTAGCATTTCTGTCCCTTTCAGCTTTCATAATTACACCCTGACATGATCTAAGCACTTCTTGTCACTTAAAGGCTTTTGTGTTGGGTTAAAGTCAGGGGTGGAACAAGCTTTGGCTCCCACCGTAATCAAACCACCAGCTTCCAGATTAACACCAACTTCTGCTTTCGATAATTACAAACCCATCGCTGTCTTTTAAAACAAACAAGAATTAACTAAACAAAGCAATCCAGGTGCTGGGAATACAAGGGTGAAAAAACCACTAGATACAAACTTCGCCCTCACAGAGTTGACCTAAGAGTGTTAAATAATCATAAATGTACTGAAATCAAGTGCAGACTGTGTGGGCGATATTCTGTCTCGTGCCGCTTTCTCATTCGTCACAGTTGAGTCATCAGTCGCATTTGCAAATCTTTTTATTGGTCCTTCGTTAACCATCTCTCGAACACGTCATCACTCTCAGATCTGCTTCACGGTTCTCAAGATCAACAACAACAACATCGGTCATGTGTGACATTTACTGAAGCCTTGCCTGGGCTGAGCACTGACCTCAGATGGGTGGTAATGACCTTTTTCAGTTCTCACAACCCCATGAAGTAGGTACTGGCATACCTCTATTTTACAGAGGAAGAAACCAAAACCCAGAGAGGTTAGCTGCTTTCCCAGTGTCACACAGCTAATGAATTGTGGTGACGACTAGTGGCTGTAATGTCAGAGCCCATGTTCTTCACTGCAAGTTACACTCTCCTTCCCCTTCTCTCGGCAGACCCTGCCCTCCCCACTGCTGGGATCCATCCTGGGCAGCACCCACGCCCAGACTCCCTCACGTGGGGGAATAACGTACCTATGGTCACTTCTGTCCTTCCCCCAGTACAGAGTGGGTGTCCCCCCACTCACAGACAGGACTCCCCCACTCTGCTCGCCCCTCGCACACCGCGGGCTGTCTTCTCTCCCAACCCCTCCACAAACTGCCTTGCTCCGGTCTCCCGGCAGCCCACTGCGACCACGCAGATGGCATTCGGACCTTGTCTTACCACATTCCTCTCCTACATGTGGCACTGTCTACGGTCCGCTCCTTCTTAAAGCTCCGCCCTGCATCTGAGACCAGCCACGCGGCTGTCCTGCCTCTGTGACAATTCCACACTCACGTGTCGCTGTTTCCGGGGTTTCGTCCTTGCTGGTCTGTCCTCTCGGTCTACACCCTTTGCATTCACGAGCGCACACGTTCTGGTTTCAACTCCGCCTACACGAGCATTCTCAAATCTTGTATTTCCAACCTACCCGATTTTGTGCCCCCCCCAACTCTAATATCCAATTTCTTATTAAAAATATTTGTTAATGATCCATAGACAGCTCAAACGTATTATGAATAAAATTGAATTCATGACTTTCCTCTTGCCCTCAAAGTAGCGTCTCCTCCTTTACTCAAGCAAGCACGCCCCACCTCCCCATCCACCTGACTCTCTGGTCTGCCGTCCGGGGCGATTTTATGCACCTCACTTCCACTCCTCCCTGCCTCCAACCCGCAGGGCAGTGAATGTCTTAGATAGTCCCCTGTCCCTCCCTTCGCCCAGCCCCACGGCTGCCCTCCCAGTCGGAGGTGCACCACCACTTCCTGCCTGGTCTACCTTAATAATCTTGGCGTCCTTATTTTTGTTTCTAGACCATTCCTTGTTAAACCAACTTCCCATCTGCCACATTAAAATCACTTCAATGCGACTCCACCACTGTAGAGTAAGTACCTTTTTATTGGTATAAAATATTTTATATATTTATGGGGTCCGTGTGAGTTTGTTTCATGCATAGAAGGTGTAATGATCAGGGCAGGGCATTGGGGTATCCGCTGCCTTGAGTATTTGCCATTCCTATGTGTTGATGACATTTAAAATCCTCTCTGTTAGCTCCTTGGAAATATAAAATACATCACGGCTAGCTACAGTCACCTACTCTGCTAACGAACGTTGGGGCTTATTTGTTCTGCGGTGATCTGTACCCCTCACCAGCTTCTCGTTATCCACCTTCCCAGCTGCTGGTGTCCACCCTCTGTTTCCACGACATCAGCGTCGTTCGCTCCCACACCTGGCGAATGCACGCAGCACCTGCCTTCTGTGCTTGGCCTACTTCACTTAACGTGATGACCTCAGTTCCACCCAGAGGAACAGGAATCGTGTGTGGAAGGGACACCGGCCCTCCCGTGGTTCCTACAGCACCATTGAAAGCAGCAAGACACGGAGTTAACCTCAGTGTTGCTGCTGGACGGCCGGATCAAGAACTGTGCTGTATACACACAATGGAATACCATTCGGCCACACAAAAGAATAAAACCATTTTTGAAACAACATTTAGGACACTCCACTCCAGAGCCTACCGTCTCAGGCCTGTTTCTTCCTCCTTCTGCACTGCAGAGAGAGGGCACAAGCGCGAGGCTTGTGGCTCCTGAAGACATCACGCAAGTGTCGCTGGGCAGACGTAAGTCAGCCTTCTCCAACGCCTGGACCGACCTCTCTGCTTTCCCTGCGCATCCACTCGAGTCCCGCACCACGTCTTCCAGGAGGTCCCGCGGGCGGGGCGGCGGCCCCTCTGTTCCTCCAGGGCACGCCTGCTCCCAGTGTCCACACTGCCCGCCCCTAGGGTCGGAGCGGGTGGGGGCGCCCCTAAGCGCCGCGGCCGCAGCAGGGAGCAAGGCCCGCGGAGCCCTGGCACCTCCGGAACTTGTCTCCTGTGCGTACAGGACAGGTGGACAGGTGCGGTGTGGTATTCACACGAACAGAAATATTAGAGGAGGAGAACGGCTGGGGAGAGACTTAAAGCAGGATGCGGCGACAGGGAAAGCGGGGTGACATCCGGGCTGATGAGGAGTCGTCGTGTGATGACGGAAGAGACCCCCGGTGCAGGGAACGCCAGTCCGGCCGGCCGCGGGGCACACGCGGCGCGGGGACACGGTCCGATGCGGACGGAGAGGGGCGGCCCGCAGGTCACGCGGGCTCGGGACCCGCACAGGAGCGCGGACCCGCCCTGGGCGCGGCGGGGAGCCTGACGCGGACGCGCCCCTCCAGAGCTCGCCCCCGCCGCCCCGGGAAGGCCAGGGTGCCCGGAAAGGGCGGGGTGCCCGCGGGGACCCGCCGGGACGCCGTCGCCGGGGAGCGCGGCAAAGACAGAGCGGACACGGACGAGAGCCAGCGGGGGAGGGGCGGGGGAGGGGCGGAGCCGAGGTCGGTGCGGACGGAGTCGCCCCCCGGGCTGGTACCCCCCGTGGGAGCGGAGGGGCCTGGCGGAACCTGCGTTACCCGCCAGACCTGGGCCCCGAACCCCGCGTCAGGGAGGGCAGTTAGGGACACGGGGAGGCGGGGACAGGGAGGAGGAGGTCGCAGGGGGAGTCTACGTTCCCTTGCTAACCGCGAGACGTTCCGGGTGCCTGCGGGGCATCCGCGCGGAGTCCGCACTGGGGGGAAGGCGAGGGGGAGAAATGGATTGGAACATGGGTGGGTGCACACACACACAGTCACACACACGAATATACACAAACACACAAAACATACAAACACACATAATCACACACATGTGCACCATCACACACATACACACAGATATTCAATCACACCATCACACATACAAACACAAAATTCACATACACATACACAATCACACATACACACAATCACAATGACACACACAAACACAAATATACACAAACACAAAACATACACACCATCACACATACACACACAATATCTCATACACGTACACATACACAATCACACAAACACGCAGTCACACACAAACGCACACATAATCACACACATACACAATCACACAAACATACCCAAACACACAAAAACACACTCAAAACACACATAATCACACACACACACCACCACACAAAACCATACACAAACACATACACAATGACATACACACAAACACAAATATACAGAAACACAAAAAACACAAAACAAACACAATCACATACAAACACACATAATCACACACACAAACAGAAACATACCATCACACACATACACAGACACAATCACAGTCACACATACAAACACACACACACAAAACACACTCAAACCGCATAATCACACACACACAATCATATGAACACACAATCACACACATACACAAACACACAAAACAGTCACACAATCATACAAACACACACAAACACAAACACACAAAACACAGTCACACAATCTCACACAGACACACACAAATTCACACACATGAAACTACATTAGATTTCTTCCAGAGAGTGTGTCAACAGAAAAGAACATGTGACCCAGAAATAGTTCCTGTCCCGCAGCCCCTTTGTGACCAAGCCTATGCAATAATTGTCCCCAGGCACAAACTGCAGGGAGTTACTGGACTGGGGTGAGGACTCCTGTGTGTTGTGAGTTTTACACACTTTTGTTCCCCGCGGTCTGTGCCCCCCACTCCTGCCCTCGTGCCAGCCTCCGTAGATGGCTTCCGCCTCTGATGGCATCTGCGCCCCCTCGGCACTCCCCAGCTCCACCTAGCCACCACGTGGCTGAGCTGTGTTCTTTGGAATGATCTTCCATAATCTTGTCAAACTTTAAATATACATACGGGAAGTAAAACAGACAATTTCACCAAGGGAAACTGTACGTTTTATCGTAACTGGTTTTCTGGAAGAAACTACATAAATATTAATAATACATCCAATCACAGATGGTCCATTTTCCATGAAAGCTCTGCAGTAAAGCCCTATGCCATCGCGCCAGCAGAAGTTTTTTTCTTTTTTGCTCATCAATACTCTTTTTGAGAAAACAATCATTGTATCTTTCCCCTCAAAGTAATCGCAGTATGCAGATGAAACTATGAATTGTCCAGGTGATATTCTAATTCTTCAGTTTCGGGGTGCAGTTCACCCTCAGTGGATATTAATTATCTACTGTGAACACTGTTGATTCAAAATGGAGTCACTCGTGTTAGCCTCCGGCAACGTGGAGCCAGTGAAAGCCGTAACGGGAGGGCTTCTGCGCAGGATGTGTCCGATCACAGATCCACCATAAGGATAGTTGCCGTGTATACAAAAACACTTGCCTGACACACTGTCTTGCAAGCTCAACCCTACACAAACTGCCTGCTATGACTTTAAGATCACAGGTTTATCTAGTAACTGCTGCCACTCACCAATGAGAGCTTGCCAGCTCCCGAAAATACACCTCTGGCACCAATGATCTTTCTTTCAAAACGTTTGTAGCCTCTACTTCCCCAGTAAAAACCTAACCTTTACCCTTGTTCTCTGGACCTACCAAAGGCCACCCTGGTCTGTCTGTATGTCCCAGGTTGCAATCCTACTTCTATTTTTGTTCCTTTTTAGAGATGGGGTCTTGCTCTATCACCCAGGCTGGAGGGCAGTGGTGCCATCACAGCCCACTGCAGCCTTCAACTCCTGGGCTCAAGCAATCCTCCCACCTCAGCCTCCCGAGTAGCTGGGACTACAGGGTTCATGTGCCACCATCACCATGCCCGGCTAATTTTTTCATTTTTTGTAAAGACGGAGGGGGGCGGGGGGCGGCGGGGTAGGAGGGGGTGTCTCGCTATGTCACTTAATCTGGTCTCAAACTTCTGGCCTCAAGCAATCCTCCTGCCTCAGTCTCCCAAAGTGCTGCTGGGATTTAAATGCCTGAGCCACTGTGCCAGGCCTGCAATCCTTGTGTATTATTCCCGAATAAAACCTTTTTACTTAGAGATTCATCTCTCTAAGTTTTTCATGTTGACACCACACCTGTGATTCTGTCATGGAATATTTTCATTAAAGGTGTATGCTTCAGTTTAAAGAAGAGATGGTCTTTCATTGACAAGTTTTTGTATTACCTAGAACAAAGAGATTCAGAATGTTGTTTATTAATAAAATAAGCTCATTTTGCTGAGAAAATTAGAAACATCTTAAGTCACTGTATCTTTGATTTATTTATTTGTTTCTTTTTTCCAAAGAGGAACGAGAAGACACAGCACTTAATGTGCTGGTCGTTGGTTTGGCCTTTAACTGCCCTGCAGCTTTCCGAGGGTCCCGTGTGGCCGTGCAGTGTGGCGTAGCATCACCTTCCCTGCCTGTGTCTGGTTCTGCCTTTGCACCCTCAGAAGGTTTGCGCTCAGCTCACACCTGAAAGCTCTGGGTTCTCCTGCAGAGCTGTCACTTCTCTGAGGTTTCGACCTCAGTGAGAACCAACAGGGGTCTCCGTCCATCCTGAGAGGTCCCAGCTCACGCTCGTGGGCTCTAGCTGGTCCTTGTCCTTCCCCACTTTATACCCCTCTTCCAGCAGCCTGTCCTGCAGACTCAAACCCCTGCATCAGCTGCAAAGACAACGGCCTTAGAGAGGCCGCACAACCGGCTGCCATGACTGCTGAAGGTCAAATCCTTGTTACGAATCCAGTGTGTGTGTGTGTGCGTGCACGCGAGTGCACATGGGTGTGTCAGACGTAAAAAGAGAAAGGCAGAGACAGACACTTCCTAGTATTGTTGCTTCTCTGACGGAAGCCTGGCAGATGCAGTGCCCAGGGCGCTGTTCTTTCTCTCTGCTCCTTTCTCTACTTTGCAGGGTGCGTTCATTCTCCAGGCTTTAACTGCTGCCTATTTAGTTGACGCTAGAGTCTCCATGCTAGGCCCCAGCTTGTATCTGCATACCAGGCCTGTTTTCCAGCTATCCATTCCACTTGAACAGAGCACCATTCCCTCAAAAGCAGCATGTTGGCTAGGAGCAGTGGCTCACGCCTGTAATCCCGGCACTTTGGGAGGCTGAGGCAGGAGGATTGCTTGAGGCCAGGAGTTAGAGACCAGCCTGGCCAACGTGGCGAGACCTTGTCTCTACAAAAAATATTTTCAAAGTAGCCAGGCGTGATGGCACACACTTGCAGTCCCAGCTACTTGGGAGGCTGAGGCAGGAGGATCACTTGAACCCAGGCGTTGGAGGCTGCAGTGAGCTATGATCACACCACTGCACTCTAGCCTGAGTGACAGACAGAGTGAGACCCTGTCTCTAAGAAATAACAACAACAACAAACAAACAAACAAAAAGCAGTACATATACAACTTCACTGGCTACACTCCCTGCGGCCTCAGTCGGCATTCTCCCACCCCGCAGGCTGGGCCAGGCAGGCGTCTCTGACCATCCACTCGGAAGTCCTACCGACAGCGATTATTGAGGGTTTCTCAGAGTTGGGAGGGATCAGCAGTGGCCGGGGAGGAAGTTCAGTGGGTGACACTTTCAATAACAAGATTTCTGCCTTTATGAACTTCCACACACTATTCATTTTAGAAGAAAGTTCCGTTATTTACTTTGAGTTCTCGTGCAAAACCCCTTGCCCTTTGCATGCTGAACAGCTAACCACCGCCCTCCCTCCTCCTCACTGCTGTGCTAGACAGAGCTGCTGGTCACGCTCCTCATGCAGAGAGGACACTGGTAAGGCCTCACTTCCTTCCTACCCCAGCTTTGTGGTCATCGCGATCTGGAAACTTCAGCAAAACTCCCCTGGCAAAAATCTACAACCCGTCCTAACTGACAAGCACTCTGCATTTTCAAAGTTCTCTTTCTACTTGACTCTGGCATTGAGTTCCTCCCTCTGCACCCTTCTTCGCAAGATGTTTTCTCTCCCTTGACTTCTGAAATACAAATCTGTCCTGTTGTCCTACTTAGGAAAGAAATATAAAATGTCATTATGAGAAAAAGCGTTGACTTCTCTTCCTTTGTCATCATGCACGTGTGTGCACGTTTGTGCATGAATGTGCGTGTGCTCATCCCTCATGTTGTTGTCACTCAACGCACTCTCCCCGAGTGATCTCGTCTCTTCCCATATCAGCCAGCTCAACCACCTGCCGTGAGCTTGTGAGCGCATGAGTGTCTTCAGCCTTCAGCTGTTTCCTGAACTCCGGACCCATAGACCTAAATGCCCACAGCCACCTTCATCTGAATGGTCCTGGTCCCTCTAACTCAGTCCACCTCAGACCGAATTCACCAGCTCACCCTCCGTCCCCAGCCCAGGTTCATACCGTCCCAGCAGCTTTCCTTCATTATCCATGTCTGCGCCAATCTCTCCTTTCTCTCGATTCCTTCCACGCCATGTTATATGGAATCAGTCTCACACATGAGCATTTACATTTTCTTTAATTATTTTCATCTTTTAATTTAGCCTCCTCAATTAAACCATAGGCTTCTAGAACGCGGGGATCACACCACGTCCTTGCAATATCTGACACTTAGCTAGACACACAGTAAACACACAGCATTGAATTGAATCATTCTCAAGTATAAAGTCCCTGGCAAAGGAGAAACATACCAAGAAATCATAAATACAACGGCTGTCTGAATCCAAAAGTGACAGAGGCAATTCATCTTCTTTGAGCACTACCAGTAGGAGAAATGATTTTAAAATAAAAAAACAGATAAGGAATAGAAATGTGCTAACCTAGGCTTTAAAATTTGAATTAGAACTATGTCTCCCGAAATTATTCCACATGCATGAGTCTGTGTGACCGATAATGTATCTCTCTCCACCTCCAACTCTCTTTTTTGGGCCAATGCATTTGGGGACAGAGGATAAGGACATGATTTATTAGACTACAGCAGCTCTGCCTTAAAAGCAGCTGTCCTTTGGCTCTGAAACTAGTCCAGCAGCAGGAGGGCTCCTCAGCCCCTCCTGGTCCCGTGGCAGGTCTCGCACAGGGCAGCGGTGGCCTCCCCCCACCGTCCCCCCGTGGCCGAAGGAAGAGGCGTCCCCTCCGCTTTCTCATCCCGGGCTGCTTCAGACGCTCAGGGGCCCTGCAGCTGACAGCTCCCAGCCTTTCTCTAACTAAAAATGATTATGAAACTGCCTATTCCCTGTCTGTCCTCCAAAAGCAGAAAATCACGAAGTCAGCACCTCTACAGGAGTTCTAGAATCCGTGGAATCCTTTCCACATGGACACTAGCTAGAGGAGCTGAAGAAATCATGACAGGCGGAACTCTGATGGTGAGGGAGTGTAGACGCAGTCTGTGGAGAGACAATATTTCAGGCACTGGGTTTTGTATTTCTCGCTGCTCTTTTTACACGTCCAGAGGATGTTGAAGCAGGTGGTATGTCATCGGGCCCGCCTGGGCCAGGACTCGAACCGGCCGGCGTCTCCCCCACCCGCGCCGGCTACTCAGTGGCATTCTGCATGTTTCTGTCTCAGGCCCCGCCCGCGGCACTTCTCACAGGTACGATTCTGGTATTTGTCATTTACACATCTCACCGCGCAATCGTCCCTGCCTGCGACTTTATGGAAAGTAGACAAAAGTGAAATTTTCTTCTGTGGAAAAATGCTAACAATTCCCAGGCAGGTGTGTATGGGGGAAGGCAGCGCTTTGAGGGACGAGAGCAGTTCCCTGAAATCACATGGTGAGGGGTGCCCTGTGTCGCAGCCTGTCACCTACTCGCACGGGAGTGGAGAAATTAAAATCAGTAGAGAACATTTTGGAATGATATTCATGATAGTCATTGACTTTAGTTATTCAAATTGCGTGTTGGCCTCAACACTAATTAAACAGTTGAGAAAAGAATGACTATTATTCTTGAGCAGCCATTGTGGGCTCAGGATGAGATATTTTAATCAAAAGATCCAGGAATAATCCTACTTCACGGTATAAAAGAAAAATTATCTGCACATGTAGTAAAAAAAAAATCTGCTTTAAAACAATAAAGCAGATCTTGTTAACAAAATCTGACATTCAGTCTTACTTTTATCTGTGCGCTGTCTTATAGGAGCTACTCATTTGCTATCAATTCCTTAAATGACACTAGAAAAAGTGTTACTAGGGAGAAATAATAATTAAAGTCATTCTCAACGGAAGTGGGACAGATAGATGTCTCTGATCACCATTCTTTGATCACAAATGTCATTTATTCTCAACATAATTTTTATCTCTGGTTTCTTCCCTCACTTAGTAGCAATGAAATATCCTATCAGGTGTTACAAGATTTAAATCCTCACATATAAGTAATGAGGGCTGTTCAAAGAAGACCTAGAAAATATGAATTTATGAGTGATGAAAATAGTTTCCTTTGGGTAAGGCCTTACAAGTCAAAGCCTCTATGACGGCCCATCCCACACAGTAGCGTGTTGCCTGGTGCCACTGTCTCGCTCCTGCCTGACGTTTCCCCGCGATCCTGAACCTGCCTTCTTTCCCCCTGTCCCAGCTCGGCTTCCAGGCTACTTTGGACACCAGGAGCTCCACTGAGAACCTACATGCCTGGTGATGATCTCACGCTTGGAGGCACAGCAGGTCCCTGCAGGTGCTCAGGCACCCAGTTCCCCTTCTCTGACAACCTTGCAGAGCGGTTGGTGACTTTCACCTCCGTAAGAAGCTACCAGCTCTCTCTTCTGCAACTTCAGTGGACCCAAGAACTGGAGTATCTCTTTCTGGAATCATAAAGTTTTAGCGTTTAGACATTTAAAAAATTACACGAGCACTTTCAGGACAGAAAGTGCGAGTTATTGATTTGTCATTTACTAAGTGATTTAGAACCTAGCACACAATGGGTCACTTAAATATTTGCTCAACTGTTGACCCAACCAGTGAATGTTCTGGGGTTCCTTCACCATGACACCTGTCTCACTGAACACCTCCAGATCACGAGTGGACCAAACTCCATCCACAAAAACGGACTCTCTCGATGCACGACAGAAATATCATTGCATACTCCAGAAAGTTGACCAGCTGGTTACTTGCTACTGGGTTTCTTTAGAGTAAGTCTGAAATGAAAGCTGCCTCTCCAAAGTGCCCATAGAATGAAAAGCACTGATAAGTCTCTCACTTGTGCTGTTTTCCTGACGTGCAGGTGTGAGAGAGCCTGACCTCCCCTCCTGCAACCATGAGAAGGGGAACAACAGTCGGTGGTCACTAGGTCTCCTGGCTGTGGTGACTTTCTCACATCATACTTGACCTGATCGCTCCATTTCAAGAGAGGCACATTTTTATTTTCAGGACTCTTACATGACGGGAATGCCAGCATTATGACATCCAGTTCCAAAACTAAGAAACAGAAACTCGTGTGACTGGCTTCCGAACCTTCTGGCATATTGTGAACCTACTGAAATATCTGAAGCTCCCCCTACTCAGTTGCCTTGAATAGGAATCACGCTGACCAAAAGCTGGATTTAAAATGAGAAACTTGAGAACACCCAGTTTGACCCACCTACACAGAGGCTTAAAGTGTCCATTCTCATATAGATACCCGAGGACAACTCGATTCTAATTTGGTAAGCTCTCTGCCCATGAAAACGCGAGCCATCTAGTAAGTTTATCTTATTTAGCACTGGAAAGATGTCAGAAAACTGAGTCTATTATTTGAACTTTATCCATTGCCAAGGAAATAAAATCAGAGGTCTGAAACTCATCTATTTAAAGCATTTATAAGATCTTTTTGTTAGAACAGAAATCAGTTCAGTGGTGATGATTTTAGATATCAAAAAGAGGAAAGTGCACAAGTTACCCTGTCGGGTGTCTTTAGAAGGAAGGGCACTTACATAAGGAAGAGAAAAGACAGATATATCTCTGGAGAGTACAATAGACCCGCGGCTGTGGATAGAACTTTGAACTAACGGTGTCCTGGAGTTTTAAATATCACCAACATTTCCGAAAGCTAACTTTACAGATTTTGATTTGTATTTGACTACTCGGCACGACATGGACCGAGATTTTTCTGTGACTCTAAAAGCTGTAGAAGAAAATGCACATTTCCTGTTTTCTGTTAAAGGCTATTGAGGATAACAGACTGGAATGATATTTATATGAATTTATATTTTGAATGAGGTCCAGATTCTGGTTACATATGGCTCTCCTTGACACACTATAGAATGGTCTAGATGATATGAACTCAGAGAAGAAAAAAACAAAACTGTTCAAAATGTTTATCACTAAGTTATAACCTAAAGAACACTTAAAGGAGAGTCTCCCACATACACAAAGACCATTTGTTTTTTGAAAAAAAAAAAACCTTCCAACTCTGGAAAACATAGCATTCATCGGAAGTTATTGCTCAGATTTAATCAGTCGATGTTGAGATTAGCCTCTAGTGTGGGCAGCAGCATAAAGATGCCTGAGTAGGAAGCACATGTCATTTTAATGGTAAACTGGGAAATGCAAATGGGAAGAAAAATAAGCTCCTTGTAATCAGAAGGGGAAGAAAACCCACCTAGGAAGTCTCATAAACTACTGGGAGAATGATTCTAGGAAAATCAACTGGGAACATAGTTCAACTGATTTTATTTATCTTCGAGAGTTATAATCCGTGGTCTCTGGAGAATAATGTGCCAATTGCAGATGACCGACAGAATGAACCTGACGATCAGAGAGCAGCGGGGAGGCCGGTGCAGGAGCGTGAGGACCACGCGTGACTGAGAGCATTCGGAAAACGTTCCTTCTGACAGTGTGGGATTGACTATTAGTTTTGGCATGTGGATGGAAGGAGGCGTGAGACCACAAGAAACTCAGAATGAGAATAGTCATCGCAGACTTGTCCTAGGTCACCGCTTGTATCCCATGTTCTGATTCAGACTAGTTGGGGTCCTAAACCTGGGCAGGCCCGAACTTGAATCCAGGAGCGCCAACCTTGGACAAGGCTAGAGTACTCTGTGGAGGATTCTGGAGAACCTCTCAATTATTGCGGAAGTACTGCGGGTTACGTTAGCACTCATCGACCCATTCCTCAGGCTCATTTCAAGTGTAATTTTGTTAATATAGAATAATAACTAACACTCACCGAGGGGAAAAAAAAAACTTCATGCCAAAGATCTCAAAGCAGTTTAGCATTTTTGTGACTGTTTTTGTTGTTCTTAAACTCACTCGTCACCGTAGTCAATGTGGGTAGGTGTTTTTATAATCCGTTACTTTTCACAGATGTGGAAACGAAGCCACAGAGAAGTGCTCCAGCAACATGCTCAGGGTCACAGTTAGTGGACAGCGGAGCCAGAACTGAACCCAGCCAGTCTCATTCCCAAGACTTTCCTGCGCTCACCACCAGAAGCCTTTCCCGACAGCCCACAGCCCGGTGCGATCATTTCTTCCTTTGAACCCAGCAGTGTCTGTCCCTCCTACTCCGTATCTCCCGCTGATTTCAGCCGTGGTTGCTGGATCCCTTGTGGCACCCCTCACCAGGCAGTGCACTCGCTGAGAGGCGGTTATCGCTGCATCACTGCCTGCTCCCTCGGAGCCCGTTTTAATGTCCCCAACACAGTCGATGCTCAATAGACTTTGATTGTGGGATTGCGTTAAACAGGGCGAAGGTCTGATCTGTCGAATCATTCACACCCCCCGCCGATCCACACTGAAAATCCCAGCCAGAGGGGGCCCCTCCGTCCTCCCCTCCACCCTGCGAAGAGGACAGGGAGAACCAGACCCACTAACACGGCCAAGGGCACGTGTCTGCTTCCTCCTCGGATCTCCTCTCCCTGCGTCTCCAGCGAAACCTAACTCAACGAGGAGACGTCTTTCATTTACTTAATTCGATTACCTGGGATTCCATGCTCTGTAATAACTTCTTAAAAGATTAGACAAATATTGGCCAAATTCAATATTCTACTAAAGTTTTTGTAAAAGTCAATGTCTGCTAAAGATAGTTTACAAATGGACATATTTTCATTTCTAATGAAATTTGGTGAAATGCGTGAAAAGGGGCTACAGTAACTTACAGAAGACCCAGAGCGAATGAAAGCCCAGCAGCCTGGGCTGCGCAGGGGGGCGCCAGGGTGTCTGCTGGAACCTTCTTGTCTCCCCCTTGCCCTGTTTGCCTGAGAAGTCATCAGAGTTTGTGCTCTGTACTCGCAGCATGGAATACAGTTAAAATACTCTCCTTTCTCTACTTGCTTCCTGTACAACCCATTTCACCCCCTTTGCCCAAGTCCATAGCCCTCTGGAAAGCCCCCTTGCCTTTTGTTTAAAAACAGGACAAAGAGGCTTCCCGGATGACTTTCCTCAGCCTCTGGGCAGCCCCAGTACAGAAATAAACACCGGAGAAGGAAGATTTTACAGCCCATCGTCTGCCAGCTGGAAAATATAAAACAGCTAAGAAACTAAACTTTGAAGTCATGAAATGAGAGAATGTTGGGATTGACAGGAACTTTGACCACCTGTATTCCAGCCCCTCACATTTCCAGTGAGGAAGCCGAAGCTCGGCGAGGGGGCGTGTTTTGCTCAAACCCCCACCAGGAGAGAAAGAAGTGCTGATTCTTGGAACAGTGTGCACGAATCTCAAAAACATCCTGCTGAGCAAAAGAAGCCAAACAAAAAAGAATATACACCATATTACTCCATTAAGTTCTAGAACAGACAAAGCTAGGCTATGGGGATAGAGAGAAAAAAATGGTTGGCTGCCGTGGGTGGGGTATTTAGCCAAAAGGGGTGTAACAGAGCCCTTGGTGGATTATGGAAATGTCCTTTATTTTATTGGGTTGGGGGTTGCACAGTGTATATTAGTGCCAAAACCCACAAATTGTACAACTGTCAATTGTAAAAGTCAATGTCTTTGTATGTAAATGACATTACATTGTATGTAAATTGCGTCTCCATACGTTTATTTAAAAATAACTTCTGAAGTGGTTACAGGCCACACAGGTGTGAGAGGCGGGGGCGACACTGGGAATCAGGCCATCTGCGCCCAGGCCAGCCCTGTCTGGTTCCACCCTCAGGTTCTTTTCTTTCTTGATGCAAATGCACTTCTCAAAACCAAGCCAGATAATGGCCTTGCACCCCAGGTGACCACCGGCACTGGATGACTGTCTGAAGCAGCATCACAGAGAACGTGAGCGGTGTTCCAGGGGTTGCAATTAAATCTGAGCCATTAAATCATCCGCTGAGAACCACTCTGGGGGCAGCCATGACTCATGGAAATTTCAAGCAAGACAAAATAATGATTACAATTCCCACAAGAAGGCAGGGGGGAAGAAATGAATGAGCTAAAGAATATGAGGTGTCATCGGTAATTCTAGAAGTGATATGAAAGAATGAACGTGCTCTCCATTTAGTTCTTTTCAAGCCCGCAAAGGCCTCATCTAGACACATACTGTAATTATAATGTATCCCTAGGTATGGCGCAGACAGCAAAAGCATGCAAGCACGACTTAGGGAAAATAGCGCTGCTAAAATTGCCTGCGTGTTAGTGCTGTGTCTATAGAGATATACAGGTTTTTTTCTGACATCTCTGGAATTCCTTTCTCTTCCATTTGAGAAGTTGGATCCTGCCTCATCTGAGGCCTTCCTCACAGAAGGGAGGGCTCTTGATAGCAGTGGACTTTAATGTTCTGCCATCAACGACAGGGCTGGGGGGAAACACCCTTTGGTCCACAGGCCCCGACATGGCCTCACCCCTGCTGCTGGAACAGGCACCCTGTTTATCACTGCCCAGATAGCCCTTAGCCAGAAAGGCTCGGGGACGCCCCCACTCTCCGTAGAAGAGAATCCAGAATTACAAAATGAGGCAAGCAAAGAAGTAGACTTGGGTTCTAGATCTCACTCTTCATCCTGAGCTTCTCCAAGCAGCTTCCAAATCATTATCAGCCGAAGAGAAAGAACTTTCTCTGGGAAAGGAGCGCTCCACTGTGAATACTTTGTTAAGCCCTGTTCATCTCAACTTGACTGACAATATGTATTTTATATTTTTTAAGGAAAAAAATTTTCATAAGAAAGCACTATACAAAGTCCCAAGCTCCTTGGTTGTTGGAGTTCTTGGCTAATACCAAGAAACTACGTTGAAAATTTTAAAAGAATATTGATATTTTTAGCTTTTGAAGAAGTCTGTGCATGATTTGTTGTCTGTTTGCTTATTTGCAAAGAGAACATCTTCTTGGGTTTTTAAGTTGCTTTTATTTTTTATTAAGTATAGAAGGTTCTTGATGGTTAGCGTATCTTGCAAAACTGCCTTATTTATTATTGTACAACCCTTAGCTAACTCACTACTATCCTTAAGTGAACTGCAAAGTACTTAAAGCAAATAGACTGCATCCCTGACAATTAGTCTGAATGTCCATGCAAGCGCTTCACAAATAAATGACTGTAATGGGAATGAACAATATGAAGCTTTTGTCACGACGATTCATACCTGCCAGGAAAATGGCAGAGAAACTGCAGATATCACCATTCTTGTCTCAAAGAAAGAGGCAGATTTAGAAATTACTACTAATTTGTGGTCAATCTGATTTATTCTCTTAGACACTTGTGTCTCATTTTCAACCAACCAAAGTATCAAAGTAAGTAATGGCAACTTTTATATCCTTTATTTCTAGGTAACATAATGTCCTGAGGCCTGAAGTGTTCCCTGAGCTCAAATTTAAGTATATTAAGGGGGAATCGTTCATTAGTCTGTAGTATATACTCATAGTGCCTTTAAATTTTATTTTAATCATTTGTACTAATTGACAGACTATATTCCCTGGAAGCCCTGAAAAATCTACTAATAGGCAATTGCTTTATATGTCAGTGTGATCATTTGCATTTCTAAACCTTTAATCCATTACATAGTTAATATTTCTCTTGCTAATTAACAATGGCAAGACATTTTACTGCCATTATGCTGTTTATGACATTTGCCAAAAAAGGAAAAGACAATGTCTGTGTTGCTACCAGCACAGAGCAATATGGTATTAATAATTTTATTAATTGTTATTTTAGTACATATCATTATTATACAATGTAGCATACTATACTATATAATATATAGTGATATGTAATAATGATGCATATTGTTATTGTTATTATTATATATTAGATAATAGTAATGCTGGCAGATAACCTTCTGCTCTTGGCTTTGTCAAAAATTATTTTTAGGACCTTGGATAAGTCACTCAACTTCTCTGAGACTCACTTTCCTCACCTATAGAAGGGACATAAGAACATCTGGTCAACCACAGGAATATTGTGCATTGTAGACGTGATAACGTTTTCAAAATATTTTAATTTCTTGTGTGTTCCAGATATGCACACGTTCCACTCCAGTTGTCAGTGGCGGCATCACCACTATCATTGCCACCACCAGGACAGCTGTGGCGAGCCGCCGCTTTGCGACACGGGATTATGAGTGTACTTGGGGAGCAAAACAAGGAGGTGGCCTGCTTTGAGTTTCCTCACTGAGAGAGTAAGTCATGACTTCCGGAGGTCAGAGGTATTTGAAACCAAGGTGTCAGGAGGATCACTCCCCCTCTGAGGCTCAAGGGGAGAAATTTCCTTGACTCTTCCAGGTCCTGGCAGCCGCTGGTGTTCCTGGGCTTGGGGAAACTTAACCCCAATTTCTGTCTCCATCTGCACGGGGCCTTCTCCGTGTGCAAATCTCCCTTTCCTTTCTCTTACGAAGACACCAGGTACTAGATTTAGGGCTCGCCCTGGCCCGAGGATGATTTCATTCGAGAGTCTGAACTGATTACATCTACAGAGACCCCATTTACATCTAAGGTCCTATTCTGAGGTTCCAGGTGAACATGGATTTTGGGGAGACATTATTCAAGCTACTATGCACACAAGTGCCAGCTCCGAGAACATGGCAAAAGCCATCTGGCAACTGTTTTGCGAGGAACTTTGAGGGTAATTCAGGATGAGCTGGAAAGAGTGCCCGCATCATGAGCAAGGCCCAGAAAGTGGGCCCATATTTTTCCTATTCTTGTCATCACCAATCTCTTATCCATGAAGGAACAGAGACTTAAAGAAGATTTGTCAGTGTCCAAGGTCTCTCAATGGCAAAGTTGTAATAGAAATAAGATCTCCTGACTGACAATTCAGTGCTTCCCATACTACACAATCTAATAACTTCTACTCATATCAACACTTCTTTAAATATTACTTCTAAAAATATAAATCTGAGACCTAGAAAATTACTAACACCCAAACACTCATGTTCATTTAATCGGTCAGATTACAGCAGTTAAGTACATTTGGCTGCCTTCCATTTTCAGCTGTGATGGAGTAAGTGGTATCAGACTAAGCCTCCATCTGAGAACAAAATAAAATCTTGATATTATTAAATGAAAATAAATGTTTGAAATATTTGAAAGTTTTGTAGACTTAGTGTAACTGATATTGGTGTACACTGCTATCATAAAGAGTATACTTTAGAGCAGCAGTCCCCAACCTTTTTGGCACCAGGTGCCGGTTTCATGGAAGACAATTTTTCCATGAAACCAGAGCCACTGCTGGAGTGTGAGCTGCTCCAGGGGCCAGTAGCCACTGCCCCTTTACAGCCCTGGGGCTCTGCTGCCATTTCACGAAGTCCACATGGGCAGCTGCAACATGACAACCCTGGCTGCTCAAAGTCTGGGCACAGCAATGGCCATGACTCTGGTCCTGCACAGCAGGGAAGCCAACCTGGGGCCAGCCAAACCAAACGGCCCAGCACTCCTGCCCCCAGCAAGTCCCTCCAGCACTGCTGGCTGGAGAAACACACTGGCAGACATGCCCTGAGCAGCTGAGCCACTGCATGCTCATTCCCCTGGCTGGAGGAGCAGCACAGTGGACCCAGTTCCAGTGGACACACCCCTGAGCTGCCAGAGCCACCATGTGCCCAAGCTTCAGGCCAGTGTAACAGCCTGGGGGCCTCACCCAAGAGAGCTATCCTCCAGCCAGCCCACCCTGTGCATGCCCCCAGCCTGAGAATCAGCTTGGCAAGCTCACGTTCAGCATAACTGCACCAACACCACCACAAACTTCTGCAGCCTAGATCACTGAGGCACTTACAAACATTGCTAATGTGGATTACACCTGAAGAAACTACATGGAGACTATACTACTGTGTTCACATAGAAACAAAGCCAATATACCCTGCCCACCCGATACCCTAGGACCCATTTACAGGAAAAAGTCTTGTCTATGAAAGCTACTCATAAAGTTAGAAGAGGCAACTACTCCACCACCTGCACAAATGTTAATGTAGGGACATAAGAAACACGAAAAAACAAGGAAACATGACACCTCCATAGGAACATAATAATTCTCCAGTAACAGAACCCAAAAAAGGAAATTACAAAATGCCAGCAAAGAAACTCAGAATAATGATCTTGAGGAAACTTGGTGAGATACAAGAGAATACAGTTAGACAACAGTAAAATTAGTAAAACAATTCATTATCAGAATCAGAAATTTAACAAAGAGATAGCTATCATAAGGACCAAATTGAAATCTTGGAGCTGAAAAATTTAATGAATAAAATAAAAGATACAATCAAGAACTTCAAAAACAGAGTAGCTCAAGTAGAAAAAAGAATTTCTAATCTCGAAAACAGGTCTTTTAAAATAATCCAGGAAGACAAAAAAGAGAATAAAGAATAAAAAAGAATGAAAAAAGCCTACAGGACTTATGGGAAACCATAACACAAAGAAATATTCACATTATATGGGGTTAAAAAGGAGAAGAGATTGGAAAATGCTTAGAAAACCCAATTAATGAAATAATAGCTAAAAGCTCTCCAAGTCTTGAGAGAGACATAAACGTCCAGATCCAGGAAGCTCAAAAGTTCCCAAATATATTCAACCCACAAAGGTCCTCTCTGAGGCACATTATAGTCACATTTTCAAATGTCAAAGACAAAGAGAGAATTCTAAAAATAGCACGAGAAAAGCATCAAGTCACATATAAGAGAATCTTCATCAGACTAACAACAGATTTCTCAGCAGAAAGCTTACAGGCCAGGAAAGAATGGGATGATAGAGTCAAGGTGCTGAAAGAAAAAAAAAAAAACCTGTCAACTAAGAATATTATACACAGCACAGCTATCCTTCAGAAATGAAGGAGCAATAAAGTCTTTCCCAGACAAGCAAAAAACTGAATGAATTCATTATCAGTGGACCAGCCTCACAAGAAATGCTTATGGGAGTCCTACATCTGGAAGCCAAAGGATGATAATTACCATTATGAAAACACCTGAAAATATAAAACTGACCAGTACAACAGATACACAAGGTTTAAGAAAGAGAAAGGAATACAATTTTATCACTGTAGAAAACCACCAAACTGCAAAGATAAATAAGAGAAGAGAAAGAAGCAGAATATACAAAACAATAAGAAAACAATTAACAAGATGACACGAGTAAGTCCTCACCTATCAATAATTACCTTGAATGTAAATGAATTAAATGCCCAAATTAAAAGATATAGGCTGGCCCAATGGATTAAAAAACAAGACCCAAATATGTGCTGCCTATGAAAAACTCACTGCACCTATAAGGACACACATAGACTGAAAGTGAAAATATATTAAAAAAAAATTCATGCAAACAGAATCCACAAACAAGCAAGAGTAGCTACACCTCTATCAGATGAAACACACTTTAAGTCAAAACTGTAAAAATAGACAAGGCAGGTCACTATATAATGATAAAGGAATAAATTCGGTAAGAGAATATAACAATTATAAATATATATTCGCCCAAGACTGGAACACCCAGATATATAAAGCAAATATTATTAGATATAAAGGGAGACATAGATTCCAATGCAATAATAGTTGGGGACTTCAACACCCCACTATCTGCATTGAGCAGATCGTTTAGACAGAAAATGAACAAATAAATTGGATTTAAACAGCGATATTGACCAAATAGACATATAATACATTTAGAGAACATTTCATCCAACATCTGTAGAGTACACATTCTTTTCATCAGCACAAGGAATATTCTCCAGGATTGACCATTTGTTAGACCATAAAACAAGTCTAAACAAATTTTTAAAAATCAAAATTATACAAGTACCGTTTTTGACCACAACTGAATGAAAATAGAAATCACTAACAAGAGGAACTTTCATAACTGTAAAAATTCATGGATATCAAACAACATATTCCTGAGTGACCAAGGGGTCAATGAAGAAATTAAGAAGAAAATTCAAAAATTTATTGAAACAAATAAAAATAGAAACACAACATACTAAAATGTATGGGATACACTAAGAGCAGTGATAAGAGAAAAATGTATAGCAATAAATACCTCCATTAAAAAGTAAAAAGATTTTAAATAAACAACCTTACAATGCATTTCAAGAAACTAGAAAAGTGAGAACAAAGCAAACCCAAAATAAATAGAAGAAATAATAAAGGTAAAAGCAAATTAAAGAAAAAGATTAAAGCAGAAACAAACAAAATTGAAACCAAAAAAAATACAAAAGATCAACAAAACAAAATATTGACATTTTGAGAAAATTGACAAAACATTAGCTAGACTAAGAAAAAAGAGAAAAAAATGAAAATATATAAAATCGGAAATAAAAATAGAGACATTACAAATGATACCACAGAAATAGAAAGGATGATTAAAGACTATTACAAACAACTTTATGCCAACAAACTGGAAAATATAGAAAAAATGGATAAATTCATGGACATATGCTACTTACCAAGATTGAACCAAGAAGAAATAGAAAACTTAAACAGACCAATAATGAGTAACAAGAGTGAATAAGTAACAAAAAGACGCCAACAAATGACAGTCCAGGACCACATGATGACTTCACTGCTGAATTCTGCCAAACTTTTGAAGAGGAACTAATGCCAATTTTTCTCAAACTATTCCAAAGAATTGGGGTGGAGAGGATTTTTCCAAAGTCATTATACTAGACCACCCTTATCATGATACCAGAACCTGACAAGAGCACAACACTAACAACACAAAACTGTAGTGCAATATCCCTGATGAACATAGAGGCAAAATTTGTCAATGACTACTAACAAACCAAAGAAATCAAGAAAGCAATTCCATTTACAATTGCTGCAAAATAAATAAATAACTAAATAAATAACCTAGGAGTAAATTTAATCAAAGAGGTGAAAGATGTCTACAAGGAAAACTATAAAATGCTGATGAAAGCAATTGAAGAAGAAGAAAAAAAGAAAGAAATGGAAGAGGACCGCCTACCACATTAAAAAAAAAAAAAAAAGAATGGAAAGACATCCATGTTTATGGATTGGAAGAATTAACATTCTTAAAATGGCCATACTTTCCGAAGGGATCTATAGATTCAGTGCAATCCCTATTAAAATACCGATGATATTCTTCATGGAAATAGAAAAAATTCCAAAATTCTTATGGAACTGTAAAGGACCTCAAACAGCCAAAGCAATCCTGAGCAAAACAAACAAACAAATAAAAACTCAAAGCTGGCAGTATCACACTCCCTGACTTCAAAATATACTACATAGCTACAGGAACTAGAACAACATGGTATTGGCACAAAAATGGACACATAGACCAATGGAACAGAATAGAGAACCCAGAAATAAGTCCACATATTTACAGCCAACTGACTTGACAAAGTCATCAAGAACATTCACTGGGGAAAGAACAGTGTTTTCAAAATATTTTGCTGGGAAAACTGGGTATTCACATGTAGAGAAATAAAACTAGACCCCTATCCCATACGATATACAAAGATCAATGCAAGATGGATTAAAGATTTAAATGTAAAACACAAAATCATGAAACTACTGAAAGATAACACAGGGAAAACACTTCAGGACATTGGTCTGGGCAAAGATTTTATCGATAAGACATCAAAATCACCAGCCACAGAAGCAAAAATAGATAAATGGGATTAAATGAAACTGAAAAGCTTCTGCACAGCAAAGGAAACAACCAACAAAGTGAAGAGACAACCTGCTGAATAGGAAAAAGTATTTGCAAACTATTCATCCAAAAAGGGATTAACATCTCAAATATACAAGGAACTCAAACAACTCAGTAGCAAAAAAACCCAATCTGATTACAAATGGGCAAATGACCTGAATAGACATCTCTCAAAAGAAGACATACAAATGCCCAGCAGGTATATGATAAAATGTGCACTATCACTAATCAATAAGGAAATGCAAATCAAAACCACAATGAGATATTATCTCACCTCAGTTAAAAAGACTATTGTTAAAAAGACCAAAAATGATAAATGCTGGGGAGGATGCAGAGAGAGGGGACCGCTCACACACTGTTGGTGGGAATGCATATTAGTACAGCCATTGTGGAAAACAGTATGGAGGTTCCTCACAAAACTAAAAATAAAATGACCATATGAGCCAGTAATTCTGCTGCTGTGTATATATCCGAAGGAAAGAAAATCAGTATATTGAAGAGACAGCTGCATTCTCGTGTTTATTGCAGCACTATTTACAATAGCCAAGACGTGGAATCAACCTAAGTGACCATCAGCAGAGGAATGGATAAGGACAATGTGGTGTATACACACAATGTAATACTATTCGGTCATATGAAAGAATGAAATCTTGTCATTCGTGGCAATGAGGATGAGCTAGGAGGACGCTATGTTAAGTGAAACAGGCAGGCATAAAAAGAAAATACCGCATGTTCTCACTCCTATGTGGGAGCTAAAACCTTGAGCTCACAGAAGTGGAGAGTAGAACGGTGGTTAGTGGAGGCTGAGAAGGGGAGTGGGAGGCGCATGGGGAGAAGAGGGTTAACGGATACAAATTTGCAACTAGTAGGAGGTATAAGTTCTAGGGTTCCACGGCACGATAGGGTGGTTGTGGGTAACAGTGATTTATTGTGCATCTTCAAATAGCTAGAAGAGAATATTGCGACTGTTCCTAACACAAAGAAATAATAAATGTTTGAGGTGATGGATTTTCTAATGACCCTGATTTAATCACTATAGCTTATACACATATATCAAAATACCACGCTGTACCCCATAAATATGGATAATTATATGTCAAAAGCAATAATAAATTTAATTGTTATTTAACTTAATAATTAATTTTAAAAATAAAATTTTCAAATTATCTCATTTATTCTAGCATCCCCAAACAACAAATCCTTAGGAATAAATCTAATTGAAGATGTGTAAGAAAGACCTCTTACAAAGAAATCTGCAAAACATTACTGAAAGAATTAAAGGAGACATAAATAAATGCTGGTATATACCATGATTATGGATTAGAAGACTCAATATTGCGAAGGCTTTTTTGAGAAAGTTGACAAGCTGATTGTGAAGTTTATACACAAGAATAATGAAGATAGTCTTGAATAAGAAGACAAAATCAGAAGATTTTGTCTATCAGATATGAAGACTTACTACAAAGCTCTAGGAAATAAAGTAATGTGATATTAGCATAGACACACGTAGACTGAGACCGAATACCGAATACAGAGACAGACACATGCACATGTCTGTAAGTCACCTGATCTGCAGAAAAGGGCTACTGCAGTGCTCTTTCAATACATGGTACTGGATCAAGTGGTATTTGTATGAAAACAATCCTAACTCTTCTCCCTCACACTATACATAAAATTAATACCAGATGGATCAAAGACCTACATTTGTAAGGGAAAAAAACTACATAGTCTCTAGACGATAACATAGGAGATTATCTTTTTTTTTTTTTTTTTTTTTTGAGACAGAGTCTCACTCTTTTACCCGGGCTAGAGTGAATGCCGTGGCGTCAGCCTAGCTCACAGCAACCTCAAACTCCTGGGCTCAAGCGATCCTTCTGCCTCAGCCTCCCGAGTAGCTGGGACTACAGGCATGCGCCACCATGCCCGGCTAATTTTTCCTATGTATTTTTAGTTGGCCGATTAATTTCTTTCTAATTTTTAGTAGAGGCAGGGTCTCGCTCCTATTCAGGCTGGTCTCGAACTCCTGAGCTCAAACAATCCACCCGCCTCAGCCTCCCAGAGTGCTAGGATTGCAGGCGTGAGCCACCGCGCCCGGCCAGGAGATTATCTTAATGACTTTGTGATAGGCAGAGCATTCTTAGACAGCAAACCAAAACTTTGGCCATAAAAGAACAGACTGATAAATTGGACTTCATTAAAAATTAAGAACTTCTACAACTTATTAAGAAATAGCTACTTTTTATGAACAGGCAAAAGACTTGAACAAGCACTTCACACACACACTCACACACACACTCACACACACACACACATGCACACGCACAAGCATGTATGCATGCACAAGATATCCAATTTATGTATAGGGGCAGATGCAACAGGCGTGTGGGCCAGGGTTACATAAAATTATTTTCTTTGTGTTTCCCTAATTGCACTCTTCAGAGGAGAGCGACTTGGTGCTTTGGAGTTAGAAATGAGGGGTGTCTTGTTACAGGAAGGGAGACAGCACAGCGGATGTTCCCTTCTGAAGTCATGTGCATCTACTGAGTCACTTCGAGGACGTGATGCCCTGTCTCTTTCCAAGTGCAGAGTAGTCTTTACTGGTGCTCGGCCCAAGCCAGAGCTGCGGTACCTGAGCCACGTGGCGTCAGGAAAGGCCTGACTCCGATGCAGCAGGGCTCGGCGCCGGCTCTGCTGTTTGCAGGCAGGAGGAGCTGGGGTAAGTTACATAACTGCTCTGAGTGTTCGTTTTCGCAGGCAAGATAATGGGCCAATAATATTTACCTCAAAGATAGTTAAGGGCATTAAATGAGACGATAGATGTGAAATACCTAGCGCAGACTACAGCATGTGGAGTTTTATATGTACAGACGGAGAAGAGAGAGACGTTTTCCTGAATCTGGTCATTACTTATTTCTGCATTGGTTATTTCCAAACTTCCTGCCATTTAAAGTTACTGTTTCCTGTTTCTGTTTATTAAGAGCAATGAATGCGTGCTCCCAAAAGATGGTCATTCGTTACTGCAGGTGTTTGCGTGTCTGCACACCAGACACGGGTTAATGCAAATGCATATGGCGCCTGTGACAACGCACTAATTAGAGAGATAATGAAAACTTATCGCTGGGGGTGCAGTATCTAATGATCAATACAAGCGCACTAGGCATTCCATAACAAATCAAAGAAAATCTTCTTTTTGAAGAATTACCCTGGTAAGAGTCCTCCGGGTGGATCCGAGTGAAGGAAGCAATGAAACCGGCTTTGCCTCCCAGGGCAGCACAATATTGAGGGGAAAACCAAGAGTCAGTAAATAACTCTGGCTTTGAATTTCTTCACCTGAGCCAGACTCCCTGTGACCTACGTCTTCACAGCAGTGCTCCTTCCCCGCCTGGAAAATTGTTACTCGTCTTGTGAAATCACACATTCGTTCAATCAGAAATGTTTATAAAGCACCTAAAATGTATCAAATGCTACGCTAGGCACCAGCAATACAATGTTGAGCAAAATTAGACCGCGACCTCACGATTACACGCCCAACTTCTGCACCGACGTCCCCGTAGAGCTCGCGCCGTGCTGCTCTCTGCTCGTGCTTTCAGCGCACATGGTGCTAGAACAATCTGTGAGTTTGCATGGCTATTGCCCCAGCCTGGCAGGGGGCCCCAAAGCAGCAGGGCTAGATCTATTAATCTTTTCTTCCCTAGTGCACGGCTCGGAGTCTGACACATAGTGGGCGCTCAATAGATGTTTCTTGAATGAATTATTCATTATTCATGAGGTTTGGATACAGTCGAATCTGTTAAATGATTCTCCTAATGAATATTAGAGAAATGAAACAACTACGCTTGGGAAAATTACATCTTTTTGAGACATTCTTTGTTTTTTTCTTAATTTATTAACAGTCCTAGCAGCTGCTTTAAAAATGCTCACAAAACTAACATAAACTGTTTTTAAAGAGATGCATAGTATAAATATAGGTGAAATGATGCCTGATTAGCCTTTCCTAGTTTAAAATTATGAGAGTCTTTGAAAAAAATGGAATGAGCTTTCATTTAATTGGAAATAGCTATGTATATAAATGATTTAATATACCGGGACATTTGTTAAGTTTCCATAACAATCGACAACATTCATCCAAAAAGGGGAAGCGGTAAAAGACATTCATAGAATTTGTCTCCACAACACCAAAGTCTGGCACATCCTACAAACAAGGGTACTGTTGTTTATTTAAAAACACTTAGTATAGACCTAAAAGTGTCCTCGAGTTCACTGAAGACACTGAACTGTCCTTGAAAAAATGAAAAAGAAAATAAGAAAATGTATTATTTGTGCCGAAACAGGGAGAAGCCATTCTTCAAGTAAGCATAAATAGCATGAGAACTATAAAGCTAGAGAAATGTAATTTCCATGTACTTAGTTTGAAATAAATGAAATATTTTGCCTCTAGTCATCTTGCTAAAAATCACATAGAAAAATACGGAAGAGTGAAAGCACAAAGGTACCTACTTGGTCTGGTGTTTAGATCCTTTCAGATGGGCATGATACTGTTCTATCGAGTTTAGGGACACACTGCAGATGGTACATCTGTAATTGCGCCTCAGACCTGTGGACGACAGACAGACCTTGTTAGCTGCACCCCGTCGTCAGCCACCTGGGCAAGTCCTAGCACCCCCAGAAGTCCAGGGACAGTGTCTGTGAGGACATCTGGTCAACCCCACCAAGGACACTTCAATCCCTCCTTCCAAAGAGCAGCACAGGTCCCCTAGCAGAAGCGTGGGTAGGAATATGTT
This sequence comes from Indri indri, assembly GCA_004363605.1. Taxonomy (NCBI): domain Eukaryota; kingdom Metazoa; phylum Chordata; class Mammalia; order Primates; family Indriidae; genus Indri; species Indri indri. The sequence continues at coordinate 296,500 of RJWJ010000199.1, forward strand.
AGAAGCAGCCTACTCCATTTCTGGGCAGCTGAAAGTATTAAAGCATCCGTCTTTGAACTGGGGTGAAATGTTTCCGGACATTGCGTAACTCAAACAAAGAAGGATTCTACTGTTTCCCTAATGCATATAGACACCATTGGCTGTCATCTCTGCAGTGAAATTTGAGGCTCCAGAGAAAAACTATGTTCCAATTCCTTTCTCACCTCAATTCCAGTGAGGAATTCCACCTTCCACCACAGCGTTTAGAAGACAATATATTCATCCATTGTTCATTCACTTAATCAATTCATTAGTACACCATCCACTTTGGGCCAGCTCTAGGCATTCTGAGATGAATACAATGCTCTTTGATTTCAAGAAGTTTAGTGAAAATATTGACAGTTTTATAATATTGAGTCATACAGAGCTAACCTGTGTTAGAAAGCAGCTTCCACTAAATAACTTTAAACATCTGCCACAGATCAGAGACCCACATTGGAACATATTCCTCCTAATAGCAGGTCCCTTCAAGAGCAGAGAGAAAAATGAAGTCAGTCATGATCTGGAACCTTCGATTTTGATGCTGGCTCTCATCATTCCTGGTTCTGTGACGTAGGAAGTCACGGAACTGCTTTCCGGCCTCAGTGACTTCGTCTGCAAGCTGAAGACAAGGCCAAGCACGTCACTGCGTGTCCTCAGAACTATGCGACCAGGACATATTAAAATGTGCAGCAAGCGAGTGCTGTTGCTATCAGTTTTCTGCAAAATTCTGCTTTACCACTGGGAAAGCCAGGACTGCACAATTCCAGCATTTTCTTCTGATTAGTGCACAGCATTTTCTTTCTAAGAGGCAACGTTATTCTCTATTTTCCTACAAAGGAAATAGGCAGAGATTTTTTAAGAGAGAGCCGCGATGGTACTGTGAGGTCCTTCATGGAGAGCATTGAGTTCTGCCTCAGCTCCGGCCTGCGGGGACGGGACTCGGGGGCCCACCCGAGGGGCTGGGAGGACCTCCGTGCCCTGGGGAAGCAGCGTGCTGGGCTCCGACACCACCTGCAAGATCCCAGGGCTAGAGACTGTCACCCTGATGGCAAAGCATGAGAGCTGACAGGATTGGGCCTGGCCTGTATGCTCAGAGCTTGTCAGAACAAAAGACACGAGGAAGTTCCCCGCAGACTGTGCGCACCCGTGTGAGAGAAGCTGACTTGAAGGTGTCTTAGATGCGACCCACGGTGGCTGCCGGAAGTCGAGGGCCATGACACGTTGGCAGGAAAATGCTGGAGGTGTCCGGCAGGCTACCCTGGTGCTTAAAGTGACCGGAGAGGAGATACTCAGCCCATCTTAAGGAACGGTGAGTCCCTAAAAAGCTACGGAAGCGCCTCATGAGAAGCAAAATCGGGCTGCAAGCCCGGCCAAGTCAAGCAGCATCATGCCAGCTTTGCGTGTGTCCGTCAAATACAATTTCATTTCCCTGCCCTTCTGACCTTCCACCCCGCATCGCTCGGCCCTGGAGCAACCAGGAGCCACCCGTTGAGGTAAGAGAAGAAAAGCAAAAGCTCCGGGCAGAGAAAGAGAGAGAAACGCCCTACACTCTCTTTTCCCACGCCCAGAAGTCAGCCCCACACAGACCTGAGCTGCTAAGGGGGAACTAACTTTCAATGCATTCTGGAGATTTTTAAAACATTCTCTATCTTGGATACCATAATTAAGGAAATGGAGGGTTTATGTGCTTAACAAATGTGCAAAGACTCTTTACTACTTAAAAGTGAAAATTCATTAAATGTGCCCTAGTTTCTATCCAAAAGTTGGGAAAGAATAACCCCACAGAGACAGTTTGAACAGGCAAATGGAGGACAGGGAGAAAGTTACTTACTGATTACAGCAAATCCAACGAGTCCTACTGACTAACCGTGACAGTGTCGTCCGTAACGTGAACAGGGCGCAGAGCCTGCTGGGGGCAGTCGCATTCCGAAGCCCCAGTGCGCATTTCAGAGAAACCTATTTGGAACTTACGTGGTGAGCTGGCTTGGCTAGTATGAGAACTAACTTGTTTTGGTTTCAATCACATAATTGGGCACTGACCTGACTACTTGCTCAATTATGAGTTAATTTAATTATGGGGAAAAACCACAGTGAAACCACAAATATCCGGGATCTTCTTAGGAAGGGATCTTCTTAGAAAGCGATCTAAGAGACCCACAGCTTTCTAGGCACAAACTGCCAGTTCAGAGATGAAACAGACAATTGCTGGCTCTACCGCCTTGAGCACTGAATCCCAAACCTCCGCGTGTGGGCGCATCCTCCAGTGAGCACGGTCCAGTGCAGACTCCCAGGAATAGCTTTGGGAAAATCTGATACTATAAGCTTTAGATGGGGCTTGGGAACGTACAAGAGGTTTTAGACCCTCAGCCCAACCCCACAATATATTCACACTTTTAAAAGAACTCCTCCATAAAATCACACTTCTTTTGGGAACATGAATTTGTAAGAATAATACTGGATCTTATTTTTTAAAACCCTGTTCCATAAAAACAGCTATGCTTACATTGTCTTTCCATTTCGCAGATGTGCATGACTCAGAAGATTACCTGGTCCCTAAACTCAGAGGCGGTAAGTTATCGTGCCAATGTGTGAGTTGTTTGAGTGCTCACCCAGGGCTGACCTGTTCTCCTCCTTTATGTTTGGAATCAGAGTATGAAAACCAGCTCCAGGCTTTACTCCCTCCAGAGTTCTCCATCAATCTTGTCATAACAAATGGTAACTACTATTTATATGGGTCCTCTTCAGACTACAGGCTAATCAAAGGTCTCCCCATAATAAATGGGAGGTCAGCTTAGCAATGGGCATAAATATTTACGTTTTAAAATGGGTATTTTTAAGAACTCCAGCAAATCTTAAAAAATATTCTGATCTGTTGCTTTCCATAATAGTTCTCATGCTCTGCAGCCAGAGGCGTGGGCAGGAAATATTTGGCACTGTATTGCAATGCAAACTACAGGGATTACAGACTGGAAAGTCAGTGCACATAAACAAGAACAAAGGCAAAGAAGGGGTAGAGAGTCCTCCTCCACACATGACACCACGTCCTGGGAACTTAGTGCTTTGTTAATGCTCAGTTGAAGTCCTAATTACTTTGGAATTACACGTCTCTTTTTTTTCCTTAGAGAACTAGAGAATCTTATTATTAAACCACAAATGCTAACTTTCTTATTCATTTTCAGCACAATATCATATTAAGAGTATTCTAAAACCTTTGTAGACCTAAAGGTTATTTCTGCAGGATTGCTTGATATGTGCTAGAAAAATATAGTCCCTGCATGCAAGGAGCTGATACAGTCCCACTGGAAAGAGAAGGCCTGTATACAATTAGCAACGTTGCAAGGCAGACCATTAAAAGTACTGCAGTGAGGGTGAAGTGAAATGTTAGAGGAACTAGAGAAGATTGTTTCTAATGCAAAGCAGCTGGAAAAGCTCCAAGATGCATCAATTTCATATTTATATTTCCTAGCATGATGTTTGCAAAACAGATGGTCCTGAAGAGTTTTGCTGTCTGTGACTACTCAATGCGTCTTTTCAAGTCTAGCAAAGTTAGACATCTTCATGACTTCAAGTGCATCTATTCTACATTACAGAAACATCATTAAGCCTTTATTATGGTGTCAGACATTTTGCTGAATGTCAAAAATATAGGCGAGAAGAAGACAGGTGAGTACATTTTCTTATGGAGCTCATCAAAGAGAGATATAAGAAACTTGTAAGCAAATGTAAAAACATAGGTAAGGGTTGTGAAAGTGTCACACAGGAAGTAAACAGGATAATGCAAAAGAAAGTAAATGGGACGAAGAGTGATTTTTGAATGGTGTGGTCAAGAGAATTCTCTGGAAAGTATGAAATGAGGCCAGAGGACGATAGCCTGTGATGTGAAGAACTGGTGTGGGGTTTTCCAGGGAGAGTGGACACTAAGCAGAGAGGGCTAGAGGGGAAACGGGCTTGAACTGCTCAAGGAACAAAAGGTAGTGAAAGAAAAGAAAGAAAGAAACAAACAGAAAACCCTGTCAATCCAAAATTCTATATCCAGCAAAAATATACTTCAAAATTGAAGGTGGACCAAGAACATTCCCAATAAACATAAACTAAGAGAATAGTTTGCCAACCAATGTGTACTACAGAAATGCAATACATAGGTCTTCAGGTAGAAGGGAAATAACACCAGATGTGAACTCAAATCTACAAGAAAAAAATGACATCAGACATCTTCAATATGTACATGTCTATATTTTAAAATTCCTCATAATTTATTTGAAGATAGCAAATAATTTAAAGCAAAAATTATAATAGTATGTTGTGTGTATTATGGCATTTGTAATGTATATACATGTACAATATATGACAGCAAATGCTAAGAATAGGTCAGAGTACAACAATGTTGTTGAACAATTATTATATTTTACATGCAATGGGACAATATTAACTCTAAATCAAGAGTGATAACTTAAGGATGTATATTGCAATCCCTTAGAACAACTGCTAAACAAATATAAAGAAAGAAAACTAAAAAGCATACAGAGAAAATAAAATAGAATAATAAAAAGCATTTGACTCACCCAAAAAAAGGGCAGGAAAGGAGAAATGAAAAAACAGAAAACAGATGGAACAAATAGAAGACAAATACCAAATGATACAGTTAAATTCAACCCGATCAATACTTACATTACATATAAATGGATTAAACTTTTGAGTAAAAGGCCGAAACTGCCAAATTGGATAAAAAGATCCAAATATTCACTGAATTCAAAAGATGCACTTTGTACACTTATAGGTTGAAAGTAAAAAGATAGAAAATGACATAGCATGAAAACAGCAAGTTTAGGCAAGTGGAAGTGCCTACGTTAACATCAGACAAAACAAGCTTCATGGCAAAACATTTTGCCAGAGAGAAAGAAGATGTTTATAATAATAAAGAAGGAAATTCAGCAGGAGAACCTAATAATTCTAAATATAATTTGGCTAACACCAAAGATTAAGGATACCTCCCAACATACATTAAAATTAAGATTGATTATAGAAATAAATGTAAAAGCTGAATTACAAAGCTTCTAGAAAAAATATAGAAGGATATCTTCATAAACTTGGATTTCTTAGGAAACAAAATGTATCGATCACTAAAAAGTGATAAATTGGATTTTATAAAAAGCAAAAGCTTCTACCTGTAAAAGACACTATTAGGAAAACAAAAAGGTAAGCCACTGCTTGGGAAAAAATACTTGCAATACATATATTGGATACAGGACTCGTGTCCAGAATGTATAACGAACTCCTACAAATCAATGATAAAAAGAAAACCTAATTTTTTTAAAGAGCACAATACTTGATTAGCTATGTCACAAAAGAAGATAAGAAAAAGTGTTCAGCCTCATCTGTCACCAGAGAAATGCAGACTAAAATGATTAAATACCATCTCACACACATCACAAATGCTGACACCAAGTAAAATAATATCAAATGTAAATGACCACGTGGAACAAGTGAGATTTCACACGTTACTGAAGAGATTACGACGGTACAACTACTTTAGAAAACCAACTGATAGTTTCTTACAAAGTTAAGCGTGTATCTAGCCATGATTAATGATGTCTTCGAGTACAAATTCTACCCAAGAAGTGTAGTATTTTTAAAAAAGATTTTTACAAGAATGTTTCTAGCAGCTTTATTCAAAATAACCCAAAACTCAAAATAATCCAAATCTCCATCAACACAAGGATTGATAAACAAATTATTGTGTATTCATATAATGGAATAATGCTCGGAAATTTAAAAAATCTACTGATTACTGTGACAACATGAATGCATCTGAAATACATAATGTGTAGGCAAAGCAGTCAGATACTAGAGCGCACACTGTGAGATCACATTCACAGAAAACTCAGGAACAACAAATCTGTTTTGTATTAATAAAACTCAGAACAGTGCTGCTTTTGGGGAAAGGGGAATTGGCTGGAATGGGACAAAAGGGAATTTTCTAGAGTAATGAAAATACTCTGTATCTAGATTTGGGACAGTAGTTACAGAGTATCTTCATTTACCAAAATTTATTGCATTGTATACCCAAGATCTGCACATTCCATGGAAGTAAAAAAAAAGTTAGATGATGCAGTTCTCACAAAAACCGCAGCAAACTGGAAGCTTCAGTTTAGTGAGTTTCTGTTCCTTTTTACTCCCTGCAATTTCTACTGTTTTGCCTTCATAGAAAGTAAACTTCATATTCATACCGATGCTTTGCCAACCTTGCAGCACTCACAGAAATATTTACATATGTTCTGTATGATAATGTTCACTAAAGTTGGAACTGTTTTGAAAGTTAATAATATAAAAATAAAAACAATAAAGTATTTGTTTTTAAGTTCTCTCTCCCATTTCTTAAACATCCGTTAATCAAACTGTCCCTTACGTGGATTTGACATCTTCCAGCGTAAAAGAAGCTAATACCAGCCACATGTAAGCACTGCCGTACTCACTTTACCCCTTTACTCATTTATATTTGCAGCACCCTAAGAGCAGACATTATTTTTACACTGATTTAATGGATGAGGAAACTGAAACAGAAACTTGCTCAGAATCGCCAAGCTAGTGGGAGACGGAGCTGGGTTTTGAACCTGTGCCTTCCGCCTCAGGACTGCACTCTCCTCACTGTGCACACTGCCCCAGGACAGGCGCCAGGACTGGAGTCACAGAAGTCGGAGAGGCCCCTGAGGATCATCCAGTCCAGTATTCCCAAACCTGTCCACTTGGCAGGTGAGAATCAAGTCAGAGTTGCTAGAAAAACAGATTCCAGGTCTTAGTCCCAGAGGACTGTGATTCAGTAAGTCTAGATTAGAACAGAGAAACCTGAATGTTTTAAAGCTGCAAGGTTTGAGGAAACCATGGGTCTGGTCCAAAACCCCACGTGGGATGCAGGAATTTTTTGCATCTCTGACAAGCAGAATTGATCTCTGTACCTGCCCTGACCGCCAGCCATGTGGGACCCCTGGCACTTGGAGGCTGCTCTTTCTCAAGTGCAACTGACGTCTCTCCATGGTGGGAGCTTGGCCTTGTGTGGGTCCCCAGCACAAGTTTATTCCCATGTCTTCAAACACATCAAATGCTTGAAGAAAGTTACCGTATCCCCTCAGGCTCCATTTACCAGGCTGAAGTCCACTGGCATTTGCACAGTGTTCTTCCTGTAACATGCATTCCAGTTTCCCGGGTCATCTCCATCACACCTTCCGGATGCCAGGAAACTTGATGACTCTCTCAAGCTACGACTCTCAGACTGAAGGGCAAGTCCCTACTGTGGTCGCCTCAGTGCAAAGCAGAGGAGGATAGGAGATGAGAGACCTCTACAGGGAGAACTACGAAACACTGAGGAAGGAAATAGCAGAGGATGTAAACAGGTGGAAAACCATGCTATGCTCGTGGGTTGGCAGAATCAACATTGCTAAAATGTCTACACTACCAAACTGATCTACAGATTCAATGCAATCCCTGTTAAAATACCAACATCATTTTTCGCATATCTAGAAAAAATAATTCTATGCTTCATATGGAACAAGAGAAAAGCCCATATAGCCCTTGTACACTATTATTTCTGTCAATACCTTTTAGGCTTTGTATATAAATGTGTGTGTGTGTGTGTGTGGTGTGTGAACCCGGACACAATGTAATCTGTACTCTGTGGAACCTGTCATCAGTCAATTCCCCTAAGTGCTTGTTACACAGGTTTCTGCTAAGCCAAACCTTCACTTCCTCCACCTCTGTACCTGGTTACTTAGATGTTCCTGTTTGTCCTCATTAGGTTCCAGCTCAACGAGTTCTACCTCTTCCTCTAGGGGTAGCAGCCATTCAGCTCCTGTGTCAATTACGTGTCAATTATGATGCGTTGGTAGCAGCTGCCTGGAGTCTCTGAAAAAATTATGAACCCCAACACAGTGATAGGGAAAGGACACCACTGTCACAAGCCACATCTGTCGGTGGTGAGGGGCGGGGTGCTAGTGGTGGGCTTTTCATGTCTGTACCGTTCAAGCTCCAGCACGACAACATCGACTGTAGAAAAGTCGAGGCAAAGAGCACACTGGTAGACCATGGAGTCGTCAACACAGAGGGGCCATTTAATGCCCCAGGGATGGCTAGATCACCCGTGGAGGTGGTGTAGGTAAAGAGAAGAAAGTCCAGGGGAGTGTGGGAGCAGTTAGCACAGATCGATGCCAGATTGTTGCTGGTTTGCTCTCTCGCCTTGGTATGCGGGGCAGGAGACAGGCCCATAGGCACCTCCAGCTCCCTCCGCATCTCCCTCTGCCGTGTTGTGGGGTTCTGGGCCAGACACGTGCGCAGGCACCTGCTGCAAGGACCCAACCCAGCCTGCAGGTCCCCCGTCACGGAGGCGTGAGGCACTCAGACACAGACTTGGTCTCCAGTCTGCCTTTTCTTCTCCCTACCTCACCACCCCTCTTCCTTCCTGGCTGCTGCCCCAACGCTGGATGCAGGGGAAAAAAAAACCAAGACAAAAGCAAAAAGCAAACAAACAAACAAAAAAACAGCCTTATATTGACTATCTCACCAGCTCCCGAAATTGCATAAGATGTAATCCTTATAATAAAGTTTTTACTCTATGTCGATCATGGTGGTTTGCTCTTCTCATCCTAGCCTAACTGATGGAGAATTTGGTGGTATCAAGGAAGCCAAGAGAATAAACCTTTTCTAAAAGGATGAACAGGTTGCTATTATCATATTTATCCTCAAAACAACCTTATGAATTTTATTAGCTCTTTTGACAGATGAGAAAACCATGGTTCAAAGACACTAAAGTCATTGAACTAGTAAGTGGAAAAGTCAGATCTGAATCTATTTATTTTTCATTTCAAAATTAGTTACTTTAATTACTACACTAAGGCTTTTACAAGAAAAACTGGAGTGAGGGAGGGGAAGTAGAAGATCCCTGTTTTCAAAAATAAAAAAACCTTATTTTGAACTAATATATGAAATATTAGGTCATTAAATATGAAATGTCTAATTTCAAATCAAAGTTTAGTTTATTATATCTCAAACAAGAAGCAGTACAATTAATCAAAGTGTGTGCCTAAACTATGGACACAGTTTTGCCATCTTAACGGTAGCTTGCTTATGCCAGCAGCCAAAAAGCCTGGTGAGCAAGTAACGATGAAATCGCAAAAAGCGTTTTCCACAGCTTGTTGAGAATTGAATATTTTTCCTTGCAAGAAGTTGTCCAAAGCCTGGAAGAAGTGGTAGTCAGTTGGTACAAGGTCTGGTGAATACAGTGGATGACAGAGAGTTTCCAAGTCCAGCCTCTGTAGTTTGAGCAGTGTTGTCTGTGTGACATGTGGCTGAGTGTTGCCTTACAAGAGGACTGGTCTGTCTCTATAGACCAATCTCAGCTGCTTAATCACAAACATCCTCATCATTTCATCCAGTTGGTTGCATAGACATCCACTGTAATTGACTGACCAGGTTTCATGAAGCCGTAGTGGATAATACCAGGGCTAGACCACAAAGCAGACACCATTAGCTTTTTTTGGCGAATATTCAGTTTTGGACTGTGTTCCAGCACTTCATCTTTATCCAACCATTGTGCTGAATGCTTGTGATCATCAAAAATAATCCATTTTTCATCGCACATAGTGAAATGGTGTAGAAATTTGTTCACCTTTATGTCGTGACAGCAAAGAAAGGCAAGCTTCGAGACGATTTCTCTTCTGATGCTCGTTTGATTCATGCGGAACCCATCTATCCAGCTTCTGTACCTTGCCCATTTGTTTCAAATGGTCCAATATTGTCGGAATAGTAACGTCAAACCTTGCTGCTAATTCACACGTGGGTTGAGATGGATTTGCTTCCACTACAGCTTTCAGCTCATCATTATCCACCTTGGTCTCAGGCCCCCCACATGGCTCATTTTCAAGATTAAAATCACCAGAACAGAACTTCTCAAACCATTGATGTACTGTGTTCATTAGCCACATCCTTCCCAAACAATTGGATGATATTTTGAGCTGTCTGTGCAGCACTGGTTTCATGATGGAACCATTCAAATATAACGCAAATTTTTGACTTATCCATGGTTTCACAAAATTTGCTCTAAAAATTGTGAAAGATAATCATAAGACAATATGTACATTTAAAAGACTGAGGATGTATCTTCATAACAGGAAAAAAAACCAATAAGTGTCAAAGTGAAATGTCAGAGATATCAACTGTCAAACTTAGTACTTAAGGAAATCATATATTTCATACTTAATTGCCTAATAGCTAAAGCATGGCTGTTCTGCTTGAAATACGGGTTAAGGGTCTGGAACAACAGTTTTCCCCATCAATTCCAAGCACAGCACTTAGGATACCCCAAGTAAGGGACCACCACAGTTTGCCATGATACCCTTATAAGGATAATATTAAGGCTGCAGGCACATCAATCTCAGACTTGCACAAGGGACATGGCTCTTCCCTGGGGGGTTAATTTAAGGAAGCCTCACTGAAGTCAGGGTTTGCCACAGCCCAAGTTGAAGAGCCTGCTGTATTACGCTATGACTCCATACGACAGTCATTCCAAAGTACAGGATGTTTAAATGTTTAGCCTTCTGAATTCATCCCACTGCCTGCAGGCAGAGACTGCAGGGTACCAAACAGTCGATTAAACAAAGAACACACATTTTCTGAAACAATTCTTTCTCTATTTAAATAGTACATACGCAAAGCTTTGAAAATTGAAGCAGGAAGCAAACGGTTTTGCATCTTCAAAAGCTGTTTCCAAACAAACAAAACCTAAAGCTAGGGAATAAATTTATTCTCAGTAATTAAAAGACAATTTTAGCCTTGTTGGATGCCTGACCCAAGAAAGGACTGGAAAATTGTTACCTTACTGTGAAAATTCAGATGGGGCAGAGCAGATCATTCTAAATATTTAAAGAGCTGTTTTATTGGAAGAAGGTTTAGATATATTCTGTATGGCAGAGAACAAATAGCAGATTTTTGCACCTTGAGAAATCAACCCTCATACAACCTTTATTTCAGTCTGGGAGAAGATCACTATAGCAAACTATAAGCAACCAAAGGAAATGAATTGTTTTTTGTTGTTGTGATCTGAATTGTATTAAAAAAAAATAAGCAGACCCACTCTGATGTAATCTATTTATTTGAATTGTACTCAAATGATCTTTAACCATCATATTAAACAGCAACATACGGGGGAAGTTTCTTCTCGGTCAGGATGTTGATGTGATGCAAATGGAAATTCATAGAACACGGTATGTGCTTTTTCCTTTATGGCCAATGGCATTGCCGTAGATCTCAGTGGATATAGGCAAACTGTAACATAGCGAAGAATTTTTTATGTACATTGTTTTCATAAAATTCATTTTTTCTAGAACACGATTTTTGATTACAGATCGCTTTATGCCTGAAATGGACTGTGCGCACAACCCGCAGTTGTGGATTATGGCATCGAGTCCCACGATGGGCTAAATTAAAGCTGAAACAGTTGCTTGTTCCTATCAGAGGTGGTGGAAAGCAGTGTGTATGCAGTGCAGAGTGAGCGAGTCTAGCGGCCTGCCTCCTCCCTTCTCCTCCCGCCCTGCCATGGTGCTCCCTCCCCTCTGTCTCACGTCCTCCCAAAGCTGGAGATGCTCGGCCCCTGCAGTTTCCTGTCGATAGTCGTGATGGGCCCACAGCTGTCAAAGAATCACCATATTTCCCTCTTAGCTGCATCACCTGAAGGCACAGTGACTGTCAACTCCTCTAGGAGTCCTAATGCATCTTCGCCAACCTTGTCTTGGAGCGGCACCTGCTGCCTGGCCAACCAAGAGGCCCAGGGAAGTGCGCACAGCATTGGTGGTGATTTTCAAGACTCAAGGATACAAAGCTGGAAAGTGGACGGCAAAAATGTCTAAATGTCACTATTTCCTTTTAATCACTTAATAAATCAGACTGTGTTCTTTCCCGCTTTCCCTCTCTGCGACTTGCACACAAGCTGTCTGCTGGGAGCCCAGGCAGCACCTTCCGTGTCCTTCTAGCTCTTTGGTAACCCTGCTCCCCACTTGGAGACGTGTCTTTTACAGCCAGGTCCTTATCTTGCTTTCGGGAGCCAGACAGCCAAATTTTGTGTTACATGTCGGCTGCATGCTACTTCCTTGTGTTATTGGCCTTTTAACAGAGATATTGGAAATGATGCAGTCTTCAACAGTAGAAGAAAACACCTTTAAAGGTGGGATTTCAGGATTGGCCAGTTGGGGGAGAGAGCTTCATGGAGACAGGGGCCCTCGAGTCACCTCCAATCAGCCCCAGGGCTTCCTGCCCTGCCTTGCACCTGAGCCACCCTGACACCGTGCCCTGACACCTGACAGCCCCACCGCAACTTTCGTAAGAGATTTTTCTGTGGGACATGTGACAGGAGACCTCCCAGTTTAATATAATTATCCCAGTGTCCTTACCTATTTATAGAAACACACCCGACCTCATTTAATTTACCACGTAACAAAGAATAACAGAATTCACAAATTACGGATAGGAGAAACTGCTGATATTTAGAAAACAAAAACATTGTATGGAGTCTAGAAAATGACAATAACTCAATAATTTCCACATATATCAGGCCTGAGAATAAGAGGGAGACAAAGGAAATGAAAGAATAAAACACCCACCTATAGACGATTTTCGTGGGGAGGAACTTCGTACCTACTCGTGCTATTTAACGCTTGTGTGTCCCCTGTCCCTAAACTGGAGATAATGCCTGTGCCCACTCAGAGAGTTCACACGAAAACTAAATGAGTAAACGTAGGCAGACAACTCAGAAAAGAACAAAACACCTCGACAAATGTAAACTTTGATTATCATTTTTGATCATGATGGGCTTTTGCCTTGGACAAAAAAAAGAACTAACTCATGAGTGGGACATTTCATAATAACTTAATATTCTAGAAAGAACACGCATTTTTGGCGTTTTCAAGCATATTCAAATCATCCTGGCAAGCTGCCTTCTCTACAGATGCTATTTATACACATCTTAACAGGTCAAATGCGTCCTTCTATACTAATCATCTTATATTTGCTTGGCATAAAGTTGAATGGAAAATTGTCTCTATTCTTCATTTTTAAAAATTTTCAAAAACATGGAAGATATGACATTACACGAACTGCTTCTAAGAAAGCTGTTGACACAGTGGATCTCAACATATCTCACTGCTTTGTTCTTAAATTGAGTGATTGAGGATATTGAATAGGTAATTAGCAAAGTTCATATATTAGCTAAAAAGGAAAAAGCACAAGAGTATGTTGGAAGTCATGTAATTGCATGTTTTTTATTTTTAAGGCGAGAACTCAAGGATCCATCAGAAAGACTATTGTTTCCTTCTGTCAACAGCCTCTGCTGACAATGTCACTTGTTCTCCAGGGTCAGCGTGAATGCTGAGCAAGCAGCAGCTTTGGTGAGCGTGGCAATGCCTTTCCAACTATTCAGACCGATTTCCCAGTAGACTTTGATGTTTGATGCACCCAAATAGAAAAAAAAATTATAGATATTTATACACACAGTCACATGTTGCTTAACGATGGGGATGTGTTCTGAGATGCATCGTTAGGCGATTTCGTTGTTGTGTGAACATCAGAGTGTACTTGCACAAGCCTAGACAGCATAGCCTACTACCCACCTAGGCTGCATGGTGTGGGCTGTTGCTCCTCGGCTACAAACTCTACACCATGTCACTGTACTAAATACTGTAGGCAACTGTAACACGATGGTATTTGTGTATCTAAATATACCTAAACTTAGAAAAAATTCAGTAAAAATAGGTTATAAAAGATTTTTAAAAGTAATACACCTGTACAAGCACTTGCCATGAATGGAGCTTGCAGGACTGAAAGTTGCTCTGGGCGAGTCAGTGAGTCAGTGAGTCAGTGGTGAATGCCTAAGTCTAAGACATCACTGTATACTTCTGCACACTTTATAAACAATGTACAGTTAGGCTACCCTAAATTTATAATTGTTTTAAATTTTTTTCTTTCTTCAATTAATCTTAGCTTACTATAACATTTTTACTTATGAACTTTTAAAATATTTTTAAAATCTTTGGCACTTTTGTAATAACAATTTAAAACATGCATGCATTGTACCACTGAGCAAAAACATTTTCTTTCTTTGTATCCTTATTCTATAAGCTTTTTCTATTTTTAAAATATTTATCTTTTTTATCGTTTAGACGTTTTTGTTAAAAACTAAGACACAAAACATATTAGCTTAGGCCTGCACAGGGTCAGGATCACCAAGACTCACCAGGTGACAGGAACTGTCAGCTCCATTATGACCTTATGGGACCACTGTCATATACACTGCCTGTTATTGACCGAAACGTTGTTATGCGGTGTGTGACTGTGTGTGCATATATCTGTTCCATGCTTGCTATTATTCATGGATTTGTATTTTCGAGTCTGCCAATTCCTTGGAATTTATTTGCAATCCCCAAATCAATAGAGCAGCCCACGTGCCATTCCCAGCGGAGGCTGAACGAGGCAGCACTGCCTCCTGTTTCTGCTCACCCACGAGACACAGGGGACAAAGACAGCAGGGGACAGAACAGTGCGGTGCAGGAAGCCTCGGCTTTGGGGCCAGGTGGCTGGAGGTTAAACCCCAACGCTGGCGCCTGTTAGAGGGGTGGCCTCAGGCAAGTCACAGTGCTTCTGAGCCTCATTTTCTCTTTTGTAAAATCAAGAAAATAGAAAATAACAGAATGAGTTGTTTTTAGGGTTTAAGATTATAATCTGTACGAGATATGGGGATGGATGGATGGATGGATGGATGGACAGGCAGATGTACGTATTTCTCCTGGGAGCAAACATCAGTATTGGCCAATTCAGTGTTTGGGGGCGGGGATGCCTTTGTAGCAGGTAGCTACGGTGGGTCAGGTGCACATATGTGTACATTCCACACGAGCAGTGAAGACGACATGCCACCCAATGACTTTGGCCAATGGGCTGAAACATTGACAGGGTCCCTCTAACTGCTGTGTGGAGACTTGCCCAAGGGGACTCTGGTGGGAGGAAGAACATTAGCCGGGAGGCTGTGGTGGGGCCAGCCGCAGTAGTACAGACGGGAAATCACAGCGTCCTGGGCTAGGACGGGGGCCCAAAAAAGCACTCGATGCCGAAACTGAGGTTAGATTATCCCCTTCACTGCCCACCACCCCTCCAAAGAAGAAGAAAAGCAGGAGAAATTTAACTGCCAAGTGTCCACATGTCTGAAACCAAGCCCAGCCTCTCCCATTCAAAGCTTCCCCCACAGTCCTTTGCACCCCATTTCCAGCCGGCAGCACTGAAACTTGAGAGTCATTCTCGAATCCTTTTCAACACCGCCAAGTTCAGAGGCACATTCTGTTCTGGATCTTTAAACCAGATCCAGAATCTACTTTTACATTTTTAAAAACATTGCTCTAATTGTGGTAGAATACACATAACGCACAATTTACCATCTTACCCATTTTTAAGCATTTGTTTCGGCAGCATTGCCTACATGCACATTGCTGTGCCACCCTCACCACCACCCAGCCATAGAACTCTTTCATCTTGTTCTGTCCCCAGTCATCCTAACTGCCCTTTCCCTCCCCTTCCCCTGGTGGCCGCCATTCCACTCTCTGCTCCTGTGAACTTGAGCCCTCAGTTACCTCACATAAGTGGAATTATACAGCATGGTATGGGTTTGTGTGACCGGCTCATTTCGCTTAGTGCATTGTCCTCAAAGTCCGTCCACGTTGCGGCATATGTCACAGTTTCCTTTCTTCTTAAGGCTGAACAGCACCCTATTGTGCATACGGACCAGACGTGTTCCTCCAGTCACGCTCCGATGGACACGTGGGTCGTTTCCACGCTGCGGTGCTGTGCGCATGGCTGCTATGTACGCGGCTGCATGCAAATGTCTTTCAGTTCTGTGAGGTGTGTACCCAGGAGTGGGATTTCTGGATCAAACGGATCCAGAATTATTCTTGACACCTCTGCCACTACAACCCTACCGAGTCCAATGGACCTAGGTCCGTTATTCAACATCTGAATCATTGCAGCTGGCCTCTGCCCCAGACTCCTGCTTCTGCCCTTGTTTTCCTTCAGACAGTCCTCAGCAGTCACAGGGAGCTTGTTAAGGGTCCAGTGGTTTCCCAGGCAAAAGGCAAAGTCATCACAGTGGCCTGTCAGTGCTCTCACTGCCTGGACGTCCCTGGTCGCCTCTGCCTCCCCTGGAGCCACTCTCCCCACACACGAGCTCGCCTTGGGGGCTGCCCTTGCTGCTCCCCGAGTCTGCTCATCTCCCCGATACGCGCACGGCTCACCCTCAGCTCCTTCCTACCGTCCTTCAGATGTCACCTTCTCGGTGAGGCCTTTCTCGACTCTCTTGCTAAACTGCAAACCTGAACCCCATTGACTGTTTTAAATCATCCTTCTCCATAGCACTTAGCACCATGTAGCATAGAATATATTTCACTTTTAATAAAAATGTTCTGCAGTGCTGCCTTAAAATCTAACGTTCAAAAAGGCAGATATTTTTGTCTCTTGTTAACTCTTACACCTCCAAGCCCAGAGGAGAGCTTGACATACACAGGCGCCCTACAAATGTTTGTGTGGATGGATGGATGAACAAATGAAGTGAAGAACCCTTCAAAGGTAATGCAGATAAGCTGAACTCTGAAGAAACGCTTCATCTTTACAGAAATAGCCAAATGGTTCCTTCTTTTTGGGTTACCTGGATGGGAAAATTCATTGCGCTGTTATTCGAATTTCATGGCAATGTAAAACCAATGCTTATGGATGAGGGAGAAGTTTCACGAGTAACTATACTGCCTCTCTTCCTCCCACCAAGAATGAAATCTGCTTTCCCAAAAGGAAATGTCAGAAGGGGCAAAGAGTATGCGCATTTTTAAAACTCCCTGAGTTTTATGATATAGGGTTATCCATAGTTTGGCAAAAAAAAAAAAACCCACATAATTCAGTGGTTTTTTTTTTTCTCACATGCCAATATGTAAGTGATATTCTTATTTTGAACATGAAAGTAGTGTACAACGTATATTTTAAAGTCTATAATGAATTTATTTTTGGAATTTTATGTGAACACGTATGGAAAAATCAATGAAATATTAGTCCTAGAATTCAATGAGATAAAATCCCAACAGCTAGAAAGTGCTTTCTTGATGTTCCAGTTGACAGTTTTCAGGTAGAACTATCACCAGATGTTCGGACTGATCCAGGGCTTTTCTCTGAGCAGCCAATACAGATGACTGCCATTTAGTCAACAGCTACGATTTGGGGGGTTGGGAGAGTTTGACTGCAAAACAGTTAATTCAGTAAGACAAACAGACGCAGTCAAATCAACCACGAGTTCTAAATTTAAGATTTTCTGAACTACAAAGGCATTGACCTCTATTCTGAAATATTTCTGAAATGAAATCTGAGGGTCCCAGGTTCCCTCACTGCAATTTCTTTCTTCTCCTTCTCTCTCTGATTCCCGTTACACTTTGTCTAACACTGTGTCTCTCGTGCTGTAGGCCCCTGGTGAACAAGGACTGATTCATTTATGAATTTCCAACAGGGTCTGGCACATAGGCCTTCAATTTAAGTCTATAATGAAGCTTAATTAGTAGAACTCTAATTGTTAAATATATACACATACATATAAACACACACATATACATACACGTACATATACCCACATCTATTTACGCACATGTAGATATACATGTATATACTCGAATGTTTTCTACACCAACTTTCACAAAGTTGAAGAGCTAAATTTTCTGGGTAAAATTGGAAAACTTAACCAAAGCAGGGGTTTCCTAGTATTGAAGGGGTCTCCTTTGAAAGCTGACATTCTCTTCTCTTTGGGAAACACAGGGAATGCCATATATGACGATACACCGTCTTGGGGCAACGCCGGCTTCCTCTGAGCCTAAGAGGGGGCATCCTGTCAGCGCTGCCGAAGCCCGTGGCTGTGCGGTGTGCCCCGTGCGGCCGTCTCTCCAGGCCTGTGCCTGGGGGTGGGTGGGAGGGAGGGCCGAAGACCTTAGAAGGGGCCCATGAGGTGGGGTGTTGCTCGAGTGTGTGCGGCGCAAGGAGGGTTAGGCGGATGGCTTCTGCGTCACCCAGCCTAGGGGAGTCTTCAGTTCCCAGCGCAAGCCCCTTCCTCTGTCTGCCCTTCCTCACCGCAGCTGCCTGAGTCATCCTCTGGATGCTTTGACCGCGACTGTCTCTACTAACCAGGCGCGGTTTGGAACTCCTCGTGGTCCTAATCCATTCAAGCTCGTTTATTCCCGTGCTTGCATTTCCCCATTTAAACTAAACTGCTTCATGTCCGCTTCATGCCACTCCACAGTAGCATCTCAGGACAGTCATCCCATCGCCTCTCCCAGAGCTGTGGGAGCCCTGTTCCCCAGGCTGCGCAGCAAAGTGAGCGCGCACGCGCATGTTTGTGTGTGTGTGTGTGTGTGTGTGTGTGTGTACATACAAGGGACGGTTGGGGGGATGGCGGGTGATGGATGGATGGAGAAAGCTCTTTTTTGCCTTATTTCCATAAATTAGCCCAATCTGCAACTTCTCAACATCTATTATTCCTCTTAAGACAAAAATCAACAGATGATGAAGGTGAAATTTCTCTTGCACTCAGATATTTGGCTATTCTGACCTCCTTTCTGCCCTGAGCCATGCTGACTTCTATTTCTAAGTTTTACCAAGATAAAAATGGACCACAAAAGCATTTCCACACCACTCTGTACAGGGCGTAGGCAGGATCCAGCCCACGTGGCCTCCCCACTCCTCCACGGGGAGCCCAACCTCACCGCTGGCTCCGCCTGGCCCCGGGCAGACGTGGGCCCCGTCCTGACCTCAAGAAGAGGGAGTGAGGCAGTTCTAATCTGCACCCCAGGACTGAGCGGTGAGTCATGCTGGTGATTGTCCACCTCTGCCAGGGTGCCCAGTCCTGAGAGCAACCCTTGTGAAGGGCTCCAAAGGTCTAGGGCACCAAACCTGGCTCTTGTCCGAGTCCGCAAACCGATTCCTGACTTGGCACTGGTGCCTGGAGAAGCACTCACTTCCTCCTGTCAGCCCACACTGCTGGCCCGTCCCATCCCAGCTGTCCCCAGACAGAGACCAGCGGGCTGCTGCATCCTTCTCTGAAGCCACAGGATCCCACCAAGGCAGAAAAGAAGAAACTTTTGTCCCCCAGCCGGATGGGTTTGGAAAAAAGTCTGCTGTTCTGTCTATACCTGAGCACTTACGTGCCAGGAAAACGTCACAGGGGGGCGGCAGTATGAAACTCACCTCCAACTCTCACCTTGGAAATGGGACTCACTTCCAGCACACTTATTGCTTGAATGCCCTTAGTTGTTGAAAGAAAACAATTTATAAGATTCAATAGAGGTAAAAGGTTCAGCTGATGCACAGCACCAGTGACTACCAGTTGAAACAGGATTTTACAGGGTAGAGAAAAGTTGAGTATGTGTCCTTAGTTTTTTGTTTTGTTTGGCTTTTTGCTTTAATCAGAAGCTGCAGTCCAGGGTACTAATAACCACCGTAACAGTATTTTCTATTTTTTTTTTTTTTTTTTGAGACAGAGTCTCACTCTGTTGCCTGGGCTAGAGTGAGTGCCGTGGCGTCAGCCTAGCTCACAGCAACCTCAAATTGCTGGGCTCGAGCGATCCTCCTGCCTCGGCCTCCCGAGTAGCTGGGACTACAGGTGCACCACCACGCCCAGCTAATTTTTCTATTTTTAGTAGAGACGGCATCTCACTTTTGCTCAGACTGGTCTTGAATTCCTGAGCTCAGGTGATCCTTCTGCCTCGGCCTCCCAGAGTGCTGGGATTACAGGAATGAGCCACTGTGCCTGGACAAAGAATTGTATTTTCTGAGAAGTGTTTTGTCAAGTTTATGGTTTAAAAGCTCTTTCAAGTTTATAGGTGAGGGAGGTAGATAGAAAGAAAGAAAGAAAGAAAGAAAGAAAGAAAGAAAGAAAGAAAGAAAGAAAGAAAGAAAGAAGGAAAGAGAGAAAGAGAGAGAGAGAACGGAAGAAAGAGGAAGACAGGCAGAAGGCAAGGAGCAAGGGACCCTCCGGGATGTGTTTCGTCCTGTTCGTAGTCAGTGCTTCTCAAAGTATCTGTGGTAAAGGACCACGCTTTTTCATTTTTTTATTGACTTTGTATTTTCAATATGTTGCAGACCATACTTTTGTAAAATCCAATAAAAATTAAATTAGTAGGAAAATAAAATTAAAACAGAGGCGCATAAGATGCAAGCCCAACATTTTAGTATCAGAGTCGACAGAATTAAAATTACCCTATAAAGTTATGGTAACAAGTTTCTAAATGCCTATTGTCAATTTCTACACTTCTCCCTTTGCAGACGGGTGAAAATCAGCTCTTGGGCCAGCACCTGCGGGCTACTGTTCTCATTAACCGCAGAGTCGTGGCTGCCCCAGGTCTCCAGCCAGGTCACCTGCCCTCGGCCACACCGCGGGCACACTGCCGGGGTCTGCTGTTGTGTTCTTCTTTTAGCAAGAATTTACTCCTCAATCCCACAGTTAGCCCCGAATACCAGCCAGTCTGACCTGCCAGCAGTCTTTGAACTTGGCCGAACCACACGCGAACCTCCCTGTGACTAAAGAGTAAGGTGAGGCTGGTTTTCTGGATTCTTCCTCATCTCCTTCTCGTCTACCCTCACTTTCTTGATTCCTCAGCGGAGACCTGATTCGGGATTCTCTGCTCTGTCATGCTCTAGACTCTCACAGCTTTGAACCTTAGCGTCCCTTATGCTTCAGTCCTGGCAGTCCGCTCAGCTACCTTTGAAGAAACACTGCAGTTTCAGCCGAGCCCGCGGAGCCCCAATGCAGCAAGGATGCGGGTCCCAGACTCTGCCGCGTCGAGGGACGCAACAGTACCAGACGCAGGCCTCTCCCCTCTCGCCAGGTCATCAGTTAGCCAGGCCCAAGGCAAGGCAGCACCTCTGACCTTCATAGTCGTTAGGACATGAATTAACACACTGCAATTTTAACAGATTCCAATTGGTGAGCTCTACATACTTTCTTTAAAAAATAAGAACAAAAAAAAATCTTACAATAATTCCAGTCTTTCAAAACAAACAAAACTACAAAGAATCCACAGATAAATCCCCACTGATTATTAAATGTGGAACTTGGGAAGCTTCCCTTTTATACACCAAATCCAGGAAACTGAGAGATTATTTGCAGAGGCGCACGTGAATAAATTTAAAGAATACCAAAACAAATTTTTCATATGCACAAAGAACACGGGGGTGCATGCTTATCTTTTACCTTGGATCAGACGAGTAAACCTTCGTTAGCAATCATGCCTTAGGTAGACGCAATGTTACAAAGCAAAACCAGGTGCATGGTGGGGCTGCGCCCCGGTCGGCAATGCACCCCACGAGGGGATATCCAAAGACAGTTGCACAAAGATGTCCCAATCCAGTGGATGATCAACCAAATGAGACACTTTTTTTTTTTTCATTGCTTCTGTCTGGGAAGCTCGATTGCCAGTTGAACCACTTAAGGGAAGATGAGTCGTCTGCTTCATTTGGATGAAAGCAGGAACAATTTCTTTCGTAAATGGCATGAATACAATTTAATTCCGTTATCTTTTCTGCTTGGGAAAAGTGCCTGGATTTCACATAGAAATAAGAATATTATGCTCATACATTTTCCATATTTTCCTTAAGATTGTGAACAAGAAAGAGACGACGATGCCTCGTGCCCTCTCGACTCTCAGGAGTGTCTTTGATTCCAAGGTGCAGGCTCTCCAGCAGCCGAGAGTGGGGTCGAGAGATGGGCAGTGGAAAAACACAGGCTGTGTGAAACCCGGCATAGTTCTAGACTAAACCTTCTACTCTCAAACTTAAAAACCAGATTTGCCCTTTTGCCTTTGTTTTTTTTTTGGTGGGGGGGCTTGTCTTAGCTCGTGCATGATGGCTCTTACAGAGACTTCTCCTCATCACTACATAACAAATACACAATTATCATTTTCAAAAAAGACCCAAGTGGCATTTGCACTTTCCTTGAGTTCTGAGAACAGTGGTCTGTGCTTAATAGAAAAGTTCCTTTGCAAATGCAAAAGTTGTGGAAATTTCTGCTATAGAGAGTCACTTGAAAGTAGTTTTAATGGACCATGTAATAGCTTATTTATTTGACTTTTCTCTTTTATTTTAGCATAAGAACATAAATACTCCATTCAAATATGGAAAATCTATTCAAGGCAAAAACACAGGCCCAGCATGTCAGCAACAACATTATTTAGGTTGTGGTCCATTTAAACTACACCACTGTGTCATCCTGACTTGTGTCTGCTGGGACTGTTACATATTATCTGTGGGGTGTATCTGATCTCTGAAATTCATATTTTAGCTTATTGTCTGATGTACATAATTGCATTTAGGAAAAAACACTCTGTCCTACAGCGCAGCAACATAGGATTTCCTTCTGGAGAAAGGTTTGTGTCGTGCTCATTATTCTGAGCACCAGTAAGGGGGGATCAGTAAAAATGAAAAGTAAAAGTTTCAAATGCTCAAATGGTTCCTCAAGAGAGGTTAAAAATAAAATTTTACTATCATCTGTTTTAGTCTCACAGACAAGTAGCTTAAGTGCAGCACTAAACTGCAAGTGGTCGGGTCTGGAACCCTCCCTCCAATCCAGAGAGCTGATTTTTTGGCAAGATATGTATGGAGACACCCCGCTGTCGGGGCCGAACGGCCGGCGTCCAGCATGGATACGTGCGTCAGCTTTGGGATCAGACAGACCCGAGACTCCAGTCCCAGTGCCTTTGGCAGCACTCCAGCCCATGGCTCTGCTTGGCAAGAGTGGAGGGGACACCACTCGTGCCCAAGGTTGCAGCGCAGGCGCACAGGACACGCCCGCAGAAAGCACCCTGCATAGTTCACGACACGTTACGGATGCTCAGTCAACGTCCATTCCTCTTCTCTCTCTCGTTCTCTCATAGTGCATGCCAAATGACAGCCACTGCTGCTCTGGGGCAATATCACAGACCCAAGGACCGATCTGTGTGTCAATACAAGTAATGGGCAGGAAACGCAGGTTCTATGCCAAATAGTCACTAGTGACGGCCACAGAAAACTTCGAATTCCACATCTCTGGCAATTCTAAGTTTTCTTTATTGCCTCTCCCTTCCCCTGCACCTGAAATACCCATTCCTCATAAATCAGTAATCTTCAAGCTCCGTGCCTGGCTCACCTTTCTCCTTGCTCTCACCTCAGCACTGGTCTTATCTACTCACGGACTCAGGCCGAGATCTCCGTGTTTGTGATCTGAAGGCCACAGGCCGGTCCCGGCTTCCCTTCTAAGCTCCACACTCCCATATCCGGGGGCCACCTGACGTCATCACCTGAGTGACCTCAAACCCAACATGTCCAGAAGGGTCTTCACTACCGCGTCCCACCCAACACCCAATCCCCTCCCCCATCTCCCCAGAAACACGTTCTTCATACTTCGTACAGTCTAGTCGATGGTGTTTCTACCCAATCATTCTCAAAGCTAGAAATTTTTCCCCTGCCAATTTAAATTGGTGAACTATGCTTTGCCCTCTTTCCAATATTCCCACGTTCACTACTGTATTCAGGTTTGGATTTTCCTTCCCTGCCGCATCCTTCCCAGCCCACACCTGCTCCCCACTTTCTACCTCCAAGTGCAGCAAACGCAAATCTTATCTGTCATCTCGGATTTCCTCTGCTGGCCGGTTTTATGGCCTGGATGCCATCACTGGTGGCCAGAAGGTCACTTGTCCTGAAAGTGCTAGGCCAGGAGCATGCACTGAGTTTCTGGCTCCTTCCGCCGCTTCTGAACTTGGAGGACACACTACGTGGCAGGTGTGGAATCCACGTCCCAAACAGCCTCCGAAGGGCCTGGAGGACCCGGCCTGGAAGCGTGGGAGAGTGGGCACTTCAAGGAGCCAAGTTTGCCCTAAAGAAAATCAGGGGTGGGATGAGTCTGGACAAGGGAACGCCCCCTCATTCCTCCCCCGTGGGCTGCTGTATACGGAGCCACGGCCCTGCCGGGTCATCCTCCGTGTCCGCCTGCTGCTCATCATGAGGCAGTAATGATTCACTTTTCATTGCTTCACATCCTTCTTAGCAACCCCCCCCCCACCCCGAATTTTCTCTCGCTTGTGCTGCCCTGGGTTTGCACCTTGCAAAGGAAGCATCAGCATTTTAATCCTCACCCCAGCTCTGTTTTCTCGGGAGCACAGGACTAAGAACACTTCAAAAAGGCATTCGATGACACTTTAAATAAAAGACTCTTTACAGTAAGATAGAAGCCTTGGCTCATTTTCCTCCTTCTGGTTCAAGTACGAAAGGAAAAGAGAAATGAATATGTATTAGTAGAAAAGCTTGCTGGAGGAGGGCTACAGCAATTTTACGGGACTTTGTTTCAGGTTTTCTAGCAGCCAGAGTGAAGAAGGAAACACAACGATCTCGCAAATGAGTAACTGGAAGTAAATTTACCAGGGGAAACATATTTCTTGACTATTTACTAGACCCTAAGATTTGGGAAGAATTTGTCATGATGTCATGACGTAAAGGATGATATCATTTATATTATGTATTTTTACAAAAAAGTCTGAAAACATTCAGAGGGCTTCCCACCTGTCTTTCTTACACAGGAATTCAGGGAAAGGCCATAGCAAGAGGTTAGAGCATTGGCTGTCACCTTGATGTGCACAGAAGTTCTTAAAAATACACATTTCAGGGCTCCATTCCAGACTGATGAATCAGACCCTCAAGGCTAGAATCTAGGCAGGTGTATCTTGGACAAGGTGACGCTAATGCACACCAAAGTTTGCATACTGGCAATTTCCAACAGTTCAGTAGAAATGTTATATAGAAAATTGTTACAATCTTAGTAGTGGAGGCAGCTTCTAAGAGAGCATTCTAAACTTTATCACAGAATGCTAGAACACCATCGTTTGGATTTCAGGAAGTAATAAAATGTGTAGACAGCTAAAATAAAATGGAAAGTTATGGATCAGTCGAATATTCTTTAAGCAAACATCTGTGAAACCCTCTATGGGTACAATGCCTTTGTTAAATAAACAACATACAGTGTGCAATGTGGGATACTTTTATTTTTCCACAAAATTCTTTTTGAAGAAATTTAAAATATAATATTTCTAACTGAGTACAATTTTATTTTATTATTTTTTTGTAATACAGGTCTACTAATGAGGAAAAAGGAATTTTTTTCTGAGGGAAAACATTTCACTTAATTCAGGTTCAAAGTTAGGGTTTTCTATCATCAAAGTTGCTTGACATTATCATCTGTTAATGCTGATCGTTAATGAATTTCTGTACATTTAATCTAATATTTGAAATTATCTTTTTATACAGATAGGTATTGCCAAATATTAACATCAAATTCAGGAGGATAGAAAATTTTTTAGCATATTGATTGCTTAGAAGGTATTTATGGACTCTTACTAGATTTCTTCTTTCTAAAATTGATATGCAATATTTTACATATCTATTGGGGCCATGCATAGAATGTGCGATGGTCCAGAGTATTTGAGTATTTACCATTTCCATGTGCTGGGGACAATTTGATTCCTCTCTTCTAGCTGCTTTGAAATATATCATACGTTGTTGTTAACCCGAGTCCCTCTGCTGTCCAACCACGGATCTTAGACCTTTTACCTCGCTGTAAGTTTGTACCCATTGATCAATGTCTCTCTACCGCCCTGCCACCCTCACACCCTTCCCAGCCTCCAGGAACCATCATTCTACTCACTGCCTTTATGAGACCAACCGTCTAAGCTCCTCCATGAGTGAGAACATGTACTATCTGTCTCTCTGTGCCTGGCTTATTTCGCTTAACACGATGACTCCCAGTTTCATTCACGTTGCTGCAAATGACATGATTTCATTCTTTTTTATAGCTGAATAGTATTCCATTGTGTATATATACCATGTATTTTTATCCATTTGGCCATGAATGGATAAGCAGGTTGATTCCATGTCTTTGCTATTGTGAGCAGTGCAGATATCCCTGTGATGTGCCCATTTCTTCTCCTTTGGATAACCCCGGTAGTGGGGTTGCCACATTGTATGGTATTTCTGGTTTTAGTTTTTTGAGAACTCTCAATACTGTTTTTCATGGTGGTTATACTAATTTACATTCCCACCAACAATGTGTTAAGAGTTTCCGTTTATTTTCATCCTCATCAGCATCTGTTATTTTCTGCCTTTTCAGAAATAGCCATTCTAACTGCAATACGGTGATATCTCGTAGTGGTTTCGATTTGCATTTCCCTGATGATTAGTGATGTTGAGCATTTTTTCATATACTTGTTGGCCACTTATATTTCTTCTTTTGAGAATTATCTATTCATGTCCTTTGCTGACTTTTTAATGGAATTATTATTTTTTACTGTTATTTGAATTCCTTATACATTCTGGCTGTTAGTCCCTCATTGGATAAATAGTTTGCAATTATTTTCTCCCATTCAACAGGTTGTGTCTTCACTCTGCAGGCTGTTTGCTTGCAGAAGCTTTTTAGTTTAACACAGACCCATTTGTCTATTTTTGCTTCCATTGTCTGTGCTTTTGAGGTCTTAGCTACAAAGTCTTTGCCTCGACCAATGTCCTGGAGTGTTTTTCCTATGTTTTCTTCTAGTAGTTTTATAGTTTCAGGTCTTTCACGTAAGTCTTCGATCTATCTTGAGTTGATTTTTGTACATTGTGAGAGATAAGGGACCAGTTTCATTCTTTTGCATGTGGATGTCCAGTTTCCAACACCATTTATTGAAGAGGGTGTCCTTTCCCCAGTGCATGTTCTTGGCACCTTTGTAGAAAATCAGTTGGCTGTAAATATGTGAATTTATTTTTGGGTTCTCTATTCTGTTCCATTGATCTGTGTGTCCATTTTTACACCAGTATATACTGCTTTGGTTACTACAGCCTTGTAGTATAAATTGAAGTTGAGTAACATGACGCCTCCAACTTTGTTCTTTTTGCTCAAGATTGCTTTGGTTATTCTGGCTCTTTTTTTGGTTCCATATGGATTTTAGAGTTGTTTTTTTTCTAATTCTGTAAAAAATGACGTTTTCATAGGGATTGCAGTAAATCTGCATATTGTTTTGGGCAATATGGTCATTTTGATGATGTTAATTCTTCCAATCCATGAGCGTGGGATGTCTTTCCATTTGTCTGGGTCATCTTCAATTTCTTTTAGCAGCATTTTGTAGTTTTTCTTGTAGAGATCTTTCTCCTCCTTGGTTAAATTTATCCCTAAGTATTTTTATTTTTTGGAAGCTATTGCAAATGCGATTGCCTTCTTGATTTCTTTTTCAGCTGTTTCATTGTTGGTGTATAGATTTTTGTACCTTGATTTTGTATCTTGTACCTTTACTGAATTCGTTTACCAGCTCTAAGAGTTTTTTTGGTGGAGTCTTTTGTTTTTTCTAAATATAAGATCATATCATCTACAATGAGGGACAATTCTTTTCCAATTTGGGTGCCTTTTATATCTTTCTCTCACCTAACGCTCTGGCTAGGACTTCCAGTGCCACGTTGAACAGGAGTGGTGACAGTGGGCATCCTTGGATGAGGGGTACTTAAAAGTGGAGGAGGGTCCCCACATCAAAGCTCACAGTAAAAATCAGAAGAAAAGCTGCATAACAAAATGTTGCATCACTTCACTCAGGACAAGATGGTGTACAATCACCTGTGCCACAGACACAGACTGTTCACCGAATGTCCCGGGGAAGCCCAGGACAACCCAGTGGAAGTTTCCTCCCCAGGTGAGTTTTGCTGCAGACGATCGGTGTGAGGTTGGAAATAAAGGGAACATGGTGCACAGCACACATCACACCACTGGAACATTCTCTCAAATTCCACCTCACTTTCTTCCATTAGCAGGTATGACTGAAACCGGCTGGATGTCCAGACTCACCGTTGCTTTCTGCACATTAATCTGTGGGCACTAGCCTGACACCACCAGTGTGCGCATCTTAACAAGCCTGATAAACACTAGGGACAGCACCGCCTTAACAGGACTTTTCAGACTCAGTATTTAGAGGTATTTTTAAATATCTGTCCACTTATAACAAAGAGAAATAAAATCCTTTGTCCTGGTGATCAAGACAAAGGAGATATGAGACAGCGTTTTCGTCTGTGACGGAGACTCCCGGAGGAGCCACTGGTGTTTGTCTTCTGCGTAGGACTAAACGCTCACAAATAGTCCTGTCAGAGGGTCTGGTGAAACAGAAGTATAAATAATACTCCTCGACATCAGATATATTTCACAGTGTCTCATGATGATGCAGATTTAAAAACAGAACCATGGTTTAAATATCTTGTAAGAGGACACAGTTTGTGTTGATAGAAAATCGAGTGCTACTTAGTACAGGTTTTTAATCATCTTTTGATGTTTTTAAATCCAAGCTAGCAATTCATTTGTTTAATGTAAAAATTGAAACTATGTGGTCAGTTTTTAAAAAATTGAACATACTACATTTTTTTTTTCCTGTAACTAGACAAAGGGAAAAAAATGACTGGTTTCAGAGGTCAGATCCACACCAAGGAAGGAAATTTGAAGAGAAGTCAGGGTCTGGCTCACTCAGGCCAGCCACGCGTTAGCCTGAAAAACACGGCTGATGCCTCCGTTTAGTACTGTTAGGCGGCGTCTTGGTTTGGGTTGCCCTAGCAGTGACTGATTCAAGGAACCAAGTGCAAGAATTTTCTTCCAGAGGCAATTGCAAGAAACGCTAATGAGTGTGTGGGAAAATTAGACATGTAGAAGTAAGTGGCCAGTAAAGGGTGCGTGTCCCAGCAAGTTAGCTCTAGGTACAGGCTCCAGGATTGAGTGCAAAGGACGCAGTGATGGCGTAATCCCACCTGGGAGGTGGGGGGCGGGTCAGTCACCACTCCCGCTCAGTTATTGGTGGTTGGGTTGCTGGGGGAACAGGCAGGACTGTCCGTTTTTGATGCTTCAGCCTGCACAGGGACATCGAAGTGGGCTCCGGTACCCACAGAAAGCCCTCGGGCAAAGAAATGCTGGTGGCGACAATGTCCACTTGAGTCCCTGTGCCCTGAAGGGTTGTGGGTGGGGGGACAGGGGCCAGGGCACCTATGGGATCAGCCCCATTTATGCCCATTCCAACCCTGCAGTCTGCCTAGCTCAGGAAGCAGCCTTGGAGATTCTGTAATCTCCAGAAGTTTTAAAGGAAATAAGAAAAGCGCAAATTCCTTGGATTTCTATACATGGGTAGAGCACTTTTGACACCTTCAGTGGGCCTGCCGTGCCGGTGGTGGGACTCAGGCTGGGGCCAGGAGGAAGCTCAGAGATTTCAGGCAGATGCTGACAGGGAAGCTGCGAGCGCAGGAGAGGCTGGCAAGAACCGGCCCTGCACCGCGCCGCAGGGACCGTGTCCGCCAACACCAGGGGTTACAGGAGGTGGAAGAAGTATCGCCACGCAAGGCCCAGGTCGCGGGCAAGGCAGAGCAGCAGGGACAGTCGACAACAGCTAGCAAAGGGTCCTGCCCGTATGCAGTTGCATTTCCTCGGTTTCCCTGCCTCGACTGTGCACGGGAGACATCTGAATCAGAGGCACTAAGAGTGAATGGGGCATCTGGACTCTCCCAAGTAAAGAAGTGGGACCTGGGAAAGGAGTGTGGAAGGGTCAGTGTAGACAACATCCAACACAAACAGCCGAAGTGCAAGCCCTTTCTTTGTGAGTCCTTGTGTCTTTTTCAGACTTAAAGCACAGGCCACTAACAGTGGCCCAGGACACTTCAGTCTAGTTTCTGTGAGTGAATCACTCATGACAAGGAGGACGCGCAGTAGAAACATTCAGCTGCATAAATGTTAGGGCCTCGGCCAAACAAAAGCCCAGTGCTGGGAGAGTGCTTGACATGAAATATAAATCTAGATTTTTCTATACAGGGTTCCAGGAGTTCCCAAGCTACAAAAGTATCCCAGCTTATTTAGGAGTGTGGCAGGCTCAGAGCTGGCACGGGGCGTGCGTGCTGACCCACCCTGTGAGATTCCCCCTGTGCCACTCTGGATCCTGAGAAATCACAGCAGAGGCGAACTGTAAAGTGACAAAAGTCTGGGCATTTAGAGCAACAGGAGAGTCAAGGCTGGACCAAGGATTGACGTGCAAACACCCCGAGAGCTCCTTTCTCCATCCTTTTGCAGAGCACGGCAGGGCCGACGACCTCAGGGCGTGGGACCAGGACACAGTGACATCTTTCTTGCCCAGAGCTGGAGGATCTTTTACCTGATTAATATCATTTTATTCCCCCATAGAACATTTTCGTAGCTCAGGAGCTCTCCTGTACCATCTAGGAATCCCATTTAACAGCAAACCAAGAGTTTTTTTCAAAGGTCGGTTGTCTAGTTTCAGATTTGGAGATGCTTTCGATGTAAAATCTATCGTATGGTGTAATACATTATTATAACACAAATTACTCCATAAACAAGTCCTCCCTCCCTTCGTTTGTTTTACAGATTTTATTAAGTTCTTGATCTGGCCACTTGGCTTCCTGTTGCTTCTACTTGAGTCATCCCACAACAAAATGGCCCTGGTAGGTCAAAATTGTTGCAATTATAGCGCATTAATACAATCTCTCAGCGAACCAGCACAAAAATGTTGCGAGAGATCTGTGCATGTTTGAGCACGTGCTCGGGAAGCCTTTCTGTGGCCCGTGCTCCTTGCAGGCCCATGCTATACTTTTATTTCTCAGCGGAGGCATCTGATTATCTGTCCCCTGCTGCTTACTCATTTCCAATGTGTGGTGGATGACTAGTAAAGTCTTGATGGAATTATTTATATTCTAATATTAATATTACCAACCTTCTGTTTCACAAAATGGAGGCCCGAGTTGCTCTATTAGAGCAGTGACATCCACCCTTTCTGGTCTTGGTCCTCCTAGCCTAATGAGAGTGAGCGACGTATTAATACCACACAGAACAGGGGCTGGGCGGAGGCAGAACACTGTCCTTGCAGTCTTGGCACTGCTCGCTGAGGGACTGGGTGACCTTGGCACAGTGACTCAGTGCCAGACACCAGGCTCGTGCTGGTGAACAGGCTAGCACGCCAGGACCACCTGTCCGAGAACACCCAGCAGGTGGGAGACAGCATGATGGTGAAATACTTAGGCAAGGCCAGGAGACTGGAGGTCACCCACATGAGTGCTCAAATATGGAGGGAAAGGACTGGAATTCCACTAGCCCGCCCTGAGGAGTCCAAAACGGTCAGGTCTGTGCGGCTGACAATCCACGAAGGTCCAGGGGGTGGGAAGCTGGAGCAGGTAATAAGGGAAGGGAAAGCAGAGAGGCGGCAGAAATGTCGCACTGGGCAGGGCTGGGCGTTTAAAGCACCAGGTTAGCGTTGGAGGAACAAGCAGCAACGGCGGCATGAGGCTAACGGCCCTGACCCACAGTGCGCACGCGCCAGTCCCGAGGCTTCCGCTGCGAAGGTCACGGGGGACGGGGTGGGAACCAGAGACACGCTGCAGTTTCTTCTTCAGGTTTCCTCTCTGCGAAATGAATGACTTGGACCAGATTCCTAAGAGTCACTGAGAGCCCAGATTTAATTATTCTAAT
The DNA here is from genome assembly GCA_004363605.1 of Indri indri. Taxonomy (NCBI): domain Eukaryota; kingdom Metazoa; phylum Chordata; class Mammalia; order Primates; family Indriidae; genus Indri; species Indri indri. The sequence continues at coordinate 328,109 of RJWJ010000199.1, forward strand.
GATCCTTTGATACCCTCTACGAATTGTTCAGGCAGGCTAAATCATATTCTGAAAAAAATCTCAGTCATCCATGGCTTTCCTATTTCATTTTTTGTCAGAACTAACAGCAGTTATGGGGTTACGGTATTTATTTAAAAGGCACCATAAATACTGACTCTTTCACTTAGTTTTAGTAAAAATAGAAACTCTACACCCATTTGCCAGAACTCTCAGTAGTAACAATCAGTTCCGAGTGTTTAACGTGTTTAAACTGCACATCAGCAACACACGAAAGCACAACGCAAAGTTCAAGGGTATTTTTAATCAAAAAATGACCTGAGAATTCTTTTCACTAACCAATGACTGTGGCTCATAATTTAAACATATGAAACACAAAAGAAACAAAATAGCTATTCCAGACATTCGGGATTTACACTTTCTTTGCCTCTGCCCAAAGAAAACAGGGAAGAGGCTGAACACGTGTGTAGGTTCGTGACTGAGGATGCTGGGAAGGGGCCTCGCCCCCAAATATCTGTCGCGAGGAGATCCTTCCAGAGCTGAGGGTTTATATTTCTGGGACTGGCACGAGTGCTGCAGGGTTATGGAGCAGAGAACACTGAATCAGTTCTGCTCTAAACAATGTCACTAACTGGGCAAAGTTCCACAAATCCCCCCGCCCTTCCAGGTTTTGCGCCTCATTTGCTAAGGAGGGAATTTAAGGCCAGCTCAAACGTTGTGATTCCGAGAGTTGAGACAGCAGTAACACTTCATTTGATAAACGTTTACTGCCTCCCTCCTACAGGTCAGATTTTGTGCCGAGGCCTGGGAACACCAAGAGAAACGAAACAGCACTCGTGGCATCACAGAGGCATCTGTCTAGCCAGCTTCCGCCTGACGGGACGCTGCTAACCACTGGGCAGAATGAAGACAGGAAATGGCAGCGCGTGATGCCGTGAGGACAGAGGAAAGGTCGCTCGGTGGACAGAAGAACCCAGCTAGAGAGTGGCATGGCCATCGGCGAGCATGGCTTCGTGGCACTGGAACAGCGTGGCGTAGTCTGTGGCGCAGAGTGCAAACTCTGGACCCACTCTCGCACGCACTGTAACGGCTCTAAGCGCTCTTCTTTGAATCTGAGTGACAAGACTAACATTATTTTCCTTGCAGGGTTGGTGTGAGGATTCAAATGAGAGAATGCATGAAAAAGTACTAGCAAATTCCTAGCATGACTATGGTGGCTATATCCATTTTTACTAATATCCAAGTTACTCAAAGCTGAGAAGGCAAATTTGGCAATTTTGCCTCAGCGTGGCCTTGCTTAGCCTTGCTGCAAGAAGTGCTGACCTTTAGCCTGCAACCCCTCAGCCCTGCCTTGCCCATGGCTGTCAGAGACGGTCATGGACACAAGGGACAACATGAAATAGCCCAGCGACAGCCAGAGAACGAGAGTTCTCCTGGCTGCTGGGATCCATCACACAAGGGCCTGGGGCAGACAGACTTACCCTAAAGCCACAGGGGCCCCTGACAAGCCACACAGTCCTAAGAGACACAAAGGACTCCTTTCTCCTTCACAGACATAACAGTCTCCACCGGCCCCATTCGAGCAGCCGCACTTTCCGTGATTGGAGGCCTTTGCCCCTGAATCCTACAGGCATGCGAAGCTCATGAGAAACACTAATTCCCTGGACCCTCATCACCAGCCGAAATGTCTCCACCTCCGGAGCAGAGGCTGGGCCTGCCGCCCGGGGCGTGCCGTCTTTTCCCGCTCACGCACCCAGCATCTTGCATCTCGTGATTTCCTCTTTTGGTGAACTGCAAGGCTCTGTGTATACGTCTGCTGTGGACTGACTTGTGTCCTTCCAAAATGCATGTTGAAATCCCAACCCCCAATATGACTGCATTTGGAGATAGGGTCTTTAGGGGCGATTAAGGTCAAGTGAGGTCACAAGGGAAGAACAAGTAAATATTTGGCTGATTAGCTGTGACTATATTTCAAAGTGCTCATAGATTCTTCTCAGATCTCAATATACATTCTCTTCCTGCCTGGGACTAAAGGAGTCTCTCTTACGAGGAAAACTACCATATTTCACACACTTGCTGAAGAAGCAAAGCAGTGAGAGCAGTCAGTCAGTCAGTCAGTCGGTCAACAAACACTATGAACTCCCAGGGCCAGCACTGACCCGGCCACCAAGGATGTGGCCATAAAGACAATGGACAAAGTTCACACCCCAAGGAGCTTAAAGTCTGATGGAGAGTCCCAGATATAAAACATGCTGAAAAAAAAAAAATCAGTTAATTTCAGATACTGCTGAGGACTATGAAAACGTGGAAATACGGTCACATGGAAGAGAGTGAGGAGGGGCTGCGTTATCTAGAGTGCTGAGAAGGTCTCTCTGAGAGGTGATGTCCACATTACAACCTGAATAACGGGACCATGGCAGAATCCCAAAGAGAATTCCAGGAAGTAAGACCAGCAAACCCTGAGGCTCTGAGAAGGGAACAAGCTCGCTGTGTGCAGAGGACGGAAAAGAAATCACGAACGTGGGCTGCAAAGGGAGGAGAGAGCAGTGGGAATGGTGCGGGGAGGCCTCACGGGCCCTGGTGGCGAGTGCGGGCTTTGCTCCGGGTGCAGGGGAGGCCACGGGAGCCTTTAGCACAGCCGTGTAATGGCCTCATTTACGCTTTGGCAATTTGACTCCACCCGTTGTGCGAGCAGGAAGCATATTTAGGGAGCCGCAGCCGTGGCCTGGGTCTGGGTCTAAGTCGAAGTGGCTTAGACGAGGCTGGTTTTGGGAGAGGTGGTGAAAAACGGCCAGATGACGGGTGTGTCTGGAGTAGAGAACGCTGGATTTAAACAGGGACGAGAGGCAAAGACAGGAATCAGTAATGGTTGACCAGGGCCCTGGCACGAGGCGCTGCCACGGTGTGGAGGCAGAGCCAGCGGGGGGCTGGGAAAGGTCGCTGTTCCGCTTGAGAAAGGTCAAGGCTGGGACACGCAGTAGACACCATGCTCAGATGAAGAAGCGGGTGGACGCATCCGTCCAGCGTTTAGGGGCGAGGTCAGAGCCAGGGGAGTCACCTGTCGGCCACGCAGAGACAGTGGGAAAGCCAGGGGTGCGGGTCAGGGCATGGAGGGAGCGTGGACACAGGAGAGGAGAAGTCCCCGCGGCCCTTGGGTCTCTAGCGGTGAGCTGGGAGGAGGGAGCCGGCCGGGAGGGCGTGCGCTCGATGGGGCGCACAGCGAGGCGGAGAAAAGCAGGTAAGGGTGGTGTCTCAGAACCCGGCAGGACATGAGTGTGTCTAGTCACATGAGATGAGGACTCGGACAAAACAGGAATTCGTGCGGCCACTTTCTAGAGGTAACAGCATGAGAGGAGATTTTAGGCCTCGTCCCCAGAGGAGGAAACGGAAGAAAGACAAGCAACAGCAAGTTGCTGACTCCCCGAAGACAAGCAACTCTTCCGTGCAGAGGGCCAAGACCGGACCCCAGGCTGCCAACCACCCCCCTGCCCCGTGCCACGAGTGGCCAAGTGCAGGATGCTGGGGACCTGGCAAGGCTGGCCGTTCAAGGATCTGGCTGTGATTCACCTCTGCAGCCAGCGCCTTGTCTGAGAAAGCAGACCAGACCTTCCCCTGCTGCTGGGGAGCCGCGTCCGCGTCCGCGGGACGGTGCCTGCGGGTCTTCAGGCTGCAGAGAGAGCCGCACTGCAGCAAATGCGAGGCGCTGATTGACAGACACCAATTAGGACTCGGCTGGGGACATAACGGGAAGTGCGGGGACAGGCGGGGGGCTGCGGACAGCCAGTTACGAACGCAGCTCTCCACGCAGGAGGAGCCAAGATGAGGGGCCGTGGGATTCACATCTGATGAACTAAATGTCCAAACCAGAATTCAGACGTGTGACTTCGCGAAGCTCCTCCTAATGCCCACTCGGGGTCACCTGCCCCGACGCGGGCCTCCCAGTAATTCTGTTTGTAAAACCGTGCTGTCACCGTCCACCTTTGCACCTGTCCTCCCTCGCCGAACTGCGCCCGGGCTAGCAGACACTGAACAAATGATTATCGAACCAATCAGTCTTCACACGGCTAATGGGTTAAGAGATTTGAAAGTTGGTTTGTCTTGAAAATTGGAGATTTGTATTCACGTTAAGAATATTGCTGTGGAATATTCTATTAAGGAGGCTGAGATTTTCAAGGGCATTAAGCACACTAAGAATGCATCACCACATTATATAACTAGAACGTTTTAAAGCCAGATATATCTGCAGCATAGCCAGACATTAGAATCTAATGCTCGCATAGACAAAACAAATAAGTGGATACACACACACACACTCACGTATGAATGTGTGTATACATACATATATTTGTACATGTGTATACACATGTACACAGAATATTCATTGTTTTACTGACTTCTTGGATCAGGAAAACATATACACTCCTAAAATAAATATTCAAGAGTATTTATGAACGATATTATACTTCAAAATTATTTGCATTATAATTTTTCTGCCTTTTAGAAATTTTCAGCAATGTGTAAGCAGGGAATATAATTAAAACATTTTATTCCTGTGAGATTAAAATACTTTCTAGATGATTTTTCATATTCAAATTATTTCAACTTGCTTATTCAGATTTTAAATCCAATGAGAGAAGTGTCTTTAAAAAAAAAAATGTGTATATATATATGTATGACAGTAAGTGCTCCACTCCTCGTGTCCAACAAACAGGCACGTTAATGAGGCTTTGCAGCTGTCAGTGCTGTTTCTCAGAGAACCCGGGAGAGGATGGGGCAAGGAACGGGAAGTCCACAGATGTGGAGGCAGCAGCTGGAGGGGTGTACTGCTCCGAGGTCTCGATTTTGTCTCTGAATTGGGAGCAGAGGCCACCTGCCGGGATAGAACGTGGTGGAGGTTTGGAAGAGACTTCAAATAGCTTTGAAAGGTCTGTTCCTAGGGAAGAGGAAAAATGTTATACAGATACCCAGGAGGGCCAAGGCTGAGTTAAGAGCCAAGGAAGGATTTTGTTATTAGAACCGATCGCGATTCTCTCCACCGGCCTCTCAGCGTCTTGATCACGGGAACAGAAGTGAAGACCCGCGATGCCTCTGGGTTCCGCGCAGGAGGGCAGGGACCCGAGGGCACTGACAGGGGATGTATTGAAGACAGAGAGCATGGTGCTGCTTGGGCTGAGTGAGAAATGAAATGCAAAGACAGGAAAGGTTGATAAGACAGTAACGTGTGGATCAAAGGACGGAAGGCCATTAACACTGAATTATAACATTTTTGGAAGACTTACTATGCACCAAGCATTGTGTTACGCATTTAACGTACATTATTTCATTTATTCTCATAGTAACTTTATGAAGCACATGCTAAGACTATTTCTGTTCCAGGCTCAGAGAGGCTAGACAGAGTATCCAAGGTCATACGCTAATAAAGGTGGGGCAGGAAGCCTCAGCCCCGTCCTCTCTGGCACAGACCGCATGGACGTGGAGGACAGCAGCGTGGAATGAAGAAACCACTGCGAGTTTAGGGAGCCGTGGTCCAGGCATGAGATTGTGGGTGGAGAGGAGGAAAGGGGGATCGCTGCGGGAGGGGACGAGACGGTCCAGAGGTTGGTAGCTAAATGGCTTGAACCGCAAAGGACACGATGGCTAATTCGGAGCAGAGAGGTGGAAATTTTGACATGGCATAAAGTAGAAGGACGTCAGCATTTCTTTTGGATCCCTTGAAGCCGAGAGTGAATGAAAATAAGGAAAAGCCACTAAAAAGATGCCAACGTGAATCCACATGGAATCGCTTCCACTTATAATGTAAATACAGAGATATAAAGACGCACCGAACAATGGAGATGAAGACTGTGTCTCTATGAAGGATCTCACGTCGAGGCACGATGATGTGACCTTGGAAGAGTGTTACCCTCAGTCTTCCTTTGCAGTCTGAATTCTCTCCGCCACCTCTCAGAAAACTTATTTTCAACACCTACTTAGTAACTTGCTGCTCCCGTAAAGGGTTCCATGTTACTTGGGTTGGTTCCTCCGTCTGGAATATCCAACCCTCAACTGTATTTATCCAAATTCTCTCTTGTTTGGACAAAATTCCACCTTCTATGCAATGTTTTCCTGCCATCTTCAAACTGAAGTATATGCTACCTGTTATAAAAAATGCACACCACTTTTATTTGTACTTCAAAATGCCTCTCCTGCCTTTCATAGGTGTGTTGATAATTAGAAAACAACAATTCATCTTCACTGCAAACATATTTCCTACCAGGCTTAGAATTGGTGCCCGTAAGTGGATTATCTTCTCTAAACCTCGTACATGACCCGTATGGAAGATAACTGCCATCAGCTCCACTTCATAGATGAGGAAACTGAGGGTCAGAGAGGTTATGTTACTTGCTTAAACTCATACAAGCAAACAGTGGAGAACCCAGAATTAAAACACAGACGTTGAGATGCCCACTATTAGTTTTGTGTTCAACCCTGTACTGTATTTATAGCACACTTACAGATTTACAGTCTCAAGTCTTATGTGCATTCTAAACAGTGAGCACAGGTTAAGATCTGAGTCTAAAATTTATCTTTGTATTTTCCTGAGTGGCTATGACAGTGCAAGCTACCTGAATGGGGGAGGGGGTAAATGAATCTGGATCACAGTGTTCAACAAGGGAAACCTTGTTTCCAAGTGTATAAATCCCGGGGACAGAGGTAAGGTATCAGAAGAGAACAACCTTAGAAGTGTGAAACATTTGGCGGAGGCAGAGTGGAGGGAGAACGGGAACGCGAGGGGTAGTCTCAGCTGTACGTTAACGAAAGGGAACGTGTGCTGCCCAGCAGCGCGAGAGAGTCACTAGCCCGGTCTCTGCTGATGCACGCAGGTGTGAATGTATTCGTGTGTATGTGCATGAAGTCATTTCCTTATCCTGAAGACTTTGGTTTTTCTTATATTATTTTCTTAATACCACACCAATACACAACCTGTAAATGGCATATATTTTTTCCAAAAATAAGTAACATTAAAAAAGGAAATCTGCATTGATCTATGATTTGTGCTAAATGAAAGCCTTTGTTTTTGTAAGTGTGTGGTGGCACTGATAGCCTAATAACAAGGACAGGGATGAGACATGCTTCAACAATAACTTTTTTTAAAAAAAGATGCTTTGAGTATACGAGCATGTGCAGGTATTTGCACACAAAAAAAATTAAACGTAACTGCATGTTTGGGCTAGAGTCTCAAGGCTGTGTTGCGCAGCTACCTTGCATGTTTGGGCTGCAGTCTCAAGGCTGTGTTGCGCAGCTACCCTGCGTGTTTGGGCTGCAGTCTCAAGGCTGTGTTGCACAGCTACCTTGCGTGTTTGGGCTGCAGTCTCAAGGTTGTGTTGCACAGCTACTCTGCACGTTCGGGCTGCAGTCTCAAGGTTGTGTTGCACAGCTACTCTGCACGTTCGGGCTGCAGTCTCAAGGCTGTGTTGCACAGCTACCCTGCGTGTTTGGGCTGCAGTCTCAAGG